>OX451735.1:637509050-637991550 GCA_948472305.1 Vicia faba | reverse complement strand
CTATTATTATTATTATTATTATTATTATTACTATTATTATTATTATTATTATTATTATTATTATTATTATTATTATTATTATTATTATTATTATTACTATTATTATTATTACTATTATTATTATTATTATTATTATTATTATTATTATTATTATTATTATTATTATTATTATTATTATTATTATTATTATTATTATTATTATTATTATTATTATTATTATTATTATTATTATTATTATTATTATTATTATTATTATTATTATTGTTTGTTTAGTTCTTCCTAAAATATTATAAAAGATGGACTAAGATAATATACAACATTAAAATTACCATATGCTGAATATAAAGACAAGATCTTTGGTACTATAAAAACTCAAAAGAATCCTGAAATTTGTCAATAAATAGTTAAGTCACAACAAATTCAGTAACACAAGAACCAAACAAAGTTATTCTATTTATACCATATTTTACATGTAGATCTTAAATTTCTTTTGTTAAAAGCCTGAATTAAGAGTGTCCAACGTAACAATATCAACATTATTAGTTGAATTAGAGTTCTAACTTACCGAATTGGACATTTTCCAAATTGTTATGAAACAGCCGCATCTAACCAAAAAAAAAAAAGCAATATTGCCAACTGCAATTGGTACACACACCAGTGCCAACTTAAGCATTATTATATTTGTGAAAAAAATGTTGAAATGATAAGAATAAAAAACTATCTTCATTGTGGTACCAAGATCTCTAGAGAAAAGTGCTTTGAGTTTTGACGAGAATTCGTTCAAATAAAGGTAGGACCAACTTCAGCATCCAAATCTGAGTCTTGTACATCTATGACTCTCATGATACCAAAAGAGAATCGGTGCATTTTTAGATTAACGTGCCACCATATCAAAGATGAGATTATAGTGAATGTTCCAATCCCAAACAAATGCTGATCTTAAAACATCTTTCCACATTATCAAAGATGAGAGGTCACACATGTTTTTTCATACAACCCGAACAAATAATTCAAAGATACTATAAAAAGGTCAAGTTCAAGTCTTTACCAAAATACCAACAATCTTCTGGTATTCCTAATCATGTTTCAAGTTTTCTCTCAAGTTCCATGTGTGTCTTAGGTTCTAGTAATGGGTTGGGTCTATGTCACGTTATTAATGATGATCTAATTGATATTTGTTGGAAATCCATCAAAGTCTATGATGAATTTCTACCACAATGACAATTTAATTATGAGACAAACAAATAAAGAAGACAAGACAAATAATTTCTGCAGAGTTTCTCTCTGCTCATAAATTGTGAAAACTTTCTTATTCACTTTGCAACTGCAAAATACTGTGAATGACTTGCTTACAAATAAATAGTGGTTACTCCCTCTATTTATAACTGAGCTTGCACCCTAAACCCTAAGCCCAATGCCCAAAACATCTATTTTGTTACTAAATCAAAGCTAATCTATTCTAGACTTAAATCAAATCTATTTAAATCTAAACATATCTAATCTTTTTGACACATAGTTTTGACACACTGAATTACAATTTAATAAACCACCTAATTCATTGTTTCTAAACTATCTATATTCATAATGGCTCTTAGTCTTCTGAATACTTCGACTTGCACTCCCTTCATCATGATGTCTGCAATCTAATTCTCAATTCTGCAGTGTTCCAATTTCATCTTCCCATCTGCTACCTGCTCTCGAAGATAATGGAACCTCATTTCGATGTGCTTACTTCTACCATGTGCTATTGGGTTCTTCGACAGATTGATAACTGACATGCTGTGGATCTTCGTGGTAATTGCTCTGTGATCTTTCCCTGTTATCTCTTCGACTAAGTTCACCATCCAAGTTGCTTGACACACACAAAGAGAAGGAGTTATGTATTCTGCTTCGCATGATGATAATGCCACTATTGGTTCCTTTCTTGAATTCCAAGAAACTGGTGCACCACCTAGCATAAACACATATCCTGCTGTTGACTTTCGACCTTCAGCATCACTACATCAACTCGAATCAGTGTATCTCACTAACTTGTATTCTTTTCCTTTATCAGTTGCGGGAAATAAAATTCCATAATCGAAAGTTCCTTTGAGATACCTTAGTATCCTTTTCACTGCTACTAGATGTGATACCTTTGGCTTTTGCATGAATCTACTTATCATACCTACACTATATGCTAAGTCAGGTCTTGTATGACAAAGGTATCTCGATGATCCAATAAGTCTTCTGTATTGGGTTGGATCAACATCATCTTCATCTGCATCTTTCGATAGTTACATTCTTGGTTTTGTAGATGTCGAAGTTGAGTTGCATTCTTCCATCTCAAACCTCTTGAGAATTTCATCTGCATATCTTCTTTGATGCATCATCAAACCTCTACTGCTCTTGTAAAATTCGATACCAAGGAAATATGAAATCTCACCCAAACCAGACATTTTGAATTCCTTGCTGAGATCACCTTTGAAGTCTTCGATCTCACTTTTATAGATACCTGTTATAAAAAAATCATCTATCTAGAGACATAGTATAAGCAATTCACTCTTGCTTCTTCTTACATATACTCCATGTTCAGTTGTGCACTTTATAAATTCCTTATCCCTGAGGAAATTATCAATTTTCTTATTCCAAGCTCTTGGAGCTTGTTTCAATCCATACAGAGCTTTATGCAGCCTGTACACCTTTCTTTTTTCGTCATGTTTCACAAACCCAACTAGTTGTTTAACATAGACTTCTTCGTCTAAGGGTCCATTTAGGAATGCACACTTCACGTCCATCTGACATATATGCCAACTGTTTATTTCTACTAGACCAACACCCAACCTGACTATTTCGATCCTAGCAACATGTGCAAAAACTTCATTGAAGTCTATTCCTTCTTTCTGTAGAAATCCTTTCGCCACAAGCCTTGCTTTATGTCGAGTTACTTCCCCTTTCGAATTTGTTTTCACTTTGTATACCCACTTGACATCAATTTCCTTTTTGCCTTGAGGTAATTCGACAAGTGACCAACTGGTGTTGTCTTTGATAGACTTCACTTCTTTGTTCATTTCTTTCACCCACTTTGAATCCTTCAATGCTTCAACTGCATTAACAGGTTCAACATCTGCATAGAAAGCATTATGTACCAGCTCACCTTCATTATCTATCACATCATCTGATGTAATCACACAATCGTGCAATCTTGGCAGGCATGCGTCTTGTTCTTTGAGGCCTGCTTGTACATGGTATATCTGCTGGTTCCTCTTGTCGAACTTCTCTTTCGACTTGAGTTTCTGGTTCTTCGAATAGGATTCCCACTGAATATTTCTTGATATTTTCAGATCAATCCCACTTTTTAAACTCATCTATGATCACATCCCTGCTGATCACAATCTTCTTGTTCTCTGGATCGAACAACTTGTAACCTCCTGTCGAATGATATCCAACCAGAATCATTTGACTTGACTTGTCATCTAGTTTTCTTCTCAACTGATCTGGCACATGTCTATGTGTAATAGATCCAAATACCTTCAGATGACTCAAGCTAGGCTTCACACCAGACCAACATTCTTCTGGAGTAATTCCTTCTAGCTTCTTTGTAGGACATCTGTTTAAAATGTATGTTGCAGTCGAAACAGCTTCACCCTAAAACTCTTTAGGTAAATTCTTGCCTTTCAACATACTTCTCACCATATTCATGATGGTTCGATTCTTCCTTTATGAAATTCCATTTTGTTGTGGATTATAGGGTGGCACCACCTCATGCACAATCTCTTTCTTTTCACATAGTTTGTTGAATTCTTTCAACACATATTCTCCACCACCATCAGTTCTCAAAACTTTGAGCTTTCGACCACTTTATCTTTCGATCATAGACTTAAACTTGGCAAATACTTCGATCACTTCAATTTTCTTCTTGATCCGATAAGTCCACAGCTTTCGACTGAAATCATCTATGAATGTAACAAAGTATTTATTACCTCCCATCGAATCCACCTGGATTGGTCCACATACATATGAGTATATGACTTCAAGAATAGCCTTCGATCTCCTTCCTGCTGTAGAGGTAGAAATGTTCAAGACTAAGCCATTAGATTGACTAGATTTACACAGATCAAAATAAAAATCGCCACCGCTCTTTATTGTTTCCAAAGGAATGGGAAAAGAGAGAATAACCCAAAAAAAAGGGGGAAAGATTCAAGTTAAGAGGGTTGGTTATGCAAAGGGAAGGTATTAGAACCCTAAACATCTACGGTACTCCGCAGGAACCTCTTTGAAAAGTCTGTATATTTTGGCTACAAAGTGTTATATGTAAAATAGATGGTGGAGGTGAGAAAAGAAGTATATATTTTTTATGATTTTTGCACCCTCCGCGGTTGCGAACCTTTACTTCCTACTGTTGTACCCCAAAATTTGCCCTCCCATATTCCTCAAAACATTTCAAGAAAGATCCTCAAATTGCTCAAGGTAGTCCAAGGGTTGGCCAGACAAGCTCTTTCCTAAGGTAGTCTACTCTAAATTAGGGTTTCATGTTGCATCAAGATACTTGAGTCCAAGAGACCCCAAATGCTCAACATTGTCCCAATATATTTTCAAGAACATCCATGTCAAGTTTGAAGCCCTACAGAGGAAATTTGCTCAGTCAAATCAAAGGCCTGAAAATCGACTGTGCTAGGGCAAAAGTCAACTGTGGCCCACATACTGTCAAACTTCAAGATTTTTAGTCAACATTCTAATTTTGAAGGATATTTCATCATTTGATCAAGGGTTGATCATGATTCATCAAGGATTGCTCATAATTCATCAAGACTCAAAAGTTGTAAATTAGGGTTTTGTAGGAAAAGCAACCCAGAACAATCTCAATCAATTCCTGGGATCCTCAGCAAGCCAAAGCAACCCAGAACAAGCGTTTCCAGGCCTTATATCGCGCTGTAAGTCGCCCACGGCATAGCTTCTTTTTTGAAATTGAATAACATCATTCTTGCACTTGTAGCATAAAATAATTGTATATTCTTGATCACCATCATGTTTGCAAGCTTCCTGTAATATTTGATTGCATTTTCATGGCTTGTACTGGATTTCACCATAGCTAGGGTTTTAGGGTTCAATTTAGGATCTTCGTTTGCAGGAAAAATTGGGCCATGAAAGGGCCACCTTTGTGTTCAGCAAGGCCAGACGAAGCCATCCATGGCATTCGTTTTTATTTATAACGCTTGTGTTGAGTTTTGGAATTTGCAGGACTTGTAGCTACGGATAAACGTCCGTAGGTAAAAGTTTGAAACTTTTACCAATAGATCCAAGGAAGAAGACATCCAACGTGGCAACCTCCCATAGGCGTGTTTGAATTTCGCGCGTTTCTGACTCAGTATTTTCACTTTTCATATATTATCATTGTTATATGTTTTATGTACAAACAAAAGTAAGTGCCGCAGTGGTAATGGAGTGGTTGGATAGTGCACCAGGACCTGGGTTTGAATCCCAGGTCCCCCAAATATTTCATGTATTTTTCCTTTTTAGGATTCAGTGCATACACAAGCCAAGGAGCACCATGCTCCCTCAAGATCCAACCATTCAGGAATTCAATAAGTCAGATCTGATGGCTATGATGTGATGACCATGGTGCGCCTCATTCAAGGCAATGCACTGGATCTCAGAAGTCAACATGGACTTCCACCTTTGGGCCCAAAATTCTGATTCTTGTACCCCCTAATTGCAGGCCCAACATCTCTTCTTTATCTTTTTTTATATTTATTTTATTTTATTTAATTTATTTACTAACAAATTAATTATTTTATTTTTATCAAAAAATCATAAAAATAATAACTTTCACAAATTAGGTTTAAATTCTATTTTTTATGCAAAAAAATTAAATACTTTACTTAGATTTTAATTTTAGATAACTTTAATTTCTTTTTTGTACATAATTAAAATTAATTAGAACAAATAGGTTTTTATTTCTAATTTAATTATATTTTCTTTCTCCTAAAAATAATCAAAACATAAAAAATAGGTCATGTAATTATTTTTATTAATTAATTTAAATTAGCTAATTAATTGTATATTTAATTTTAAAACCTAGGTTCTTTTCTTTAAAAAAATATTAAAAACAACAAAAACATTTTTCTTTTAAATTAGGTTAAAAAGGGTCAAAACCCTAATTTTTTCTCATCATTCTAATTTCATCGCGCGCTTTATTATCATTTTTACCCTATTATTGTAACTGCTCACAAGGTTGTAATAGTTTAAATTAGGACTTTATTTGAATTTACCGTTCTACTTTTCAAGGGTTTGTTTTTGGCTATGTAAATACTCGAAGCCTTGTAATAGCGTAGTTTAATTTCCGCATTTTAAATTCCACAAATATTTAACTGTTAGATGTATGATATAGGGATGCATGACAAAAATGTATGTTAAACTTTAAAATAGTTAGATAACCCTAAAATGTGCAAAGATAATAAATCTGAAATTGAATCACTCGCACATGCGTACTCCTAGGGTACACTCCCACTTGGTTGCCTTCGATAAACGGTCATTGAGTATATGATGTTTTAGTGGTCGTCCTTTTGTCCAAAGATTAAAGTTGCCTCGGAAAGGTTGCCTCAGATATTGTTGCCTCGGATAATTGATCTAAGACATTAGGGTTACTACTAAGACGTCCTAACATTGCTTTAGTGATTGTACGTCCCTTTCGAATTGACCCTCAAAATTCCAACGACGGTGCTACCTACTCACTAATAATGGGATAGCGCTGTCTAAAGGAAACGAACATAAAACAATTCTTTTTTCGAGTAGGTAGATTAGTTCTTAAGTACTTGCTCAATCAAAACAAACTTTTTCCTCACACTTACACTCCTTTACAAACAAAGTTTTCAAAAACACTTCATTACACTCTTGAAGACAGAAGCAAGAGTTAAATCAAAGTTAAAACAAAAATTTTTCAAAACACACAAGCACACAAAGAAGAAATTTTGAAAATGATGAGCAAGTACCTAAGAGCCTGTAGATAACTACGGTTAGAAAGGGTGCTAATACCTTCCCTTTCTATAATCTACCCCCCGTACTCAGAAATATCTCGAAAAAGGAATTTTTCTGTGCTTTTTTCCTTTCCTTGTTGGATAAAATTAAAGGCGGTGGTGACTCTTGCTTATCGCGACATTTTGCAAACACAAACGCAAAACGCAAACTAACAACTCCTTAAAAAGGGGAAACACGTCCCAGTTCTGGCCATCGTATCACAGAACTGGCGACTCTGCTAGAAATAATTTAATAAGTGGGGTGTACCTTAGGATTAGTTCATCATATTGTTTTCTATTGTCTGATTTGATTGCTTTATCTTTGTGGGCTTTGTATCGGAGTTACTATAGATCCTAACTCGGGTCTGGGGATACCTTTTAGGTAAGTAGCAATAGTCTGTGAGGGAACTGTACGGCATAGACCGATACGGTTGAAGCAGTAGCTACGTTGGTGTGACACATTAGTTGGTACCGATATCCCTTGTGGAGGAACAAGGAGAGTATGGGGCTGCTATATGGGTCATTAAGCATAAACTGACCTTAGAACCTATAATTGACCAACTTAGCCATAGAAAGTAGCAGTATGCTACACTCATTGAGACTATACTCTCGAGATGGTTCCGGCTACAAGAAAAGATTTCGTGACTGGAATTATGACCGATCGAGGATGGTCAATGATATTGAGAACCTCTAGAACTCGGTTACTATTATTAGGACAGGTTGAACCAACTAAACTGCAAGAGGGTAGTACCTAGACTCCGTGCCAGCCTGAAATTTAAGGGCTATTGTGTGACTTGTTTGCCCTTACCATGTTTGATATTTGTGATATATGTGGTGTGTTTTTATCATGACATCATGCATCATGACATCGCATGCATATTCCATCAGACTAACCATTCCAAAGACCGAGGGGATTCATCTTTGTTCTGTTTTGCAGATCATGTCTTCTATGCATAGAAATACCATTCGAATCAGCTTCGTGCAAATCCCTGCTCAGCTCAGAGAGTTGGTTTCAAAAGTTCCTGATACTTCTTCATTTGTTAGAAGACATGGTCATTTCCTTAGCCTGGTCACTTCAAAGTTGGATGAGCAAATGATGAGCGTGTTGTTCCAGTTCTTTGACCCATTGCATCACTGTTTCACCTCCCCGGACTATCAGTTAGTCCCTACTTTGGAGGAGTTTTCTGATTTATTGGGTATATCTATCCTCGAGCAAACACCCTTTACAGGTTTGGAGATAGCTCCTAGGCCAGAGGATATTGCTTCAGCCCTACATCTAAAAATGGCTGATGTGGTATCTAACTGGGAGACTCAGAGCGGGGTTAAAGGTTTCTTGGCTAAGTTTTTGATCGATCAAGCTCAACAATTCTGGGATAGTTTGGACTTTCAAGCATCTGAAGACATCTTGGATCTCCTCATCTACGACTTGGTTCTGTTCCTGAATCCAGATGCCTTCATAGATGTGAATGCGGTCAAGATCTTCATGTCTCGTAACCTAGTGCCTACTCTTCTAAGTGATATTCTACATGCCCTCTATACCCGTACTGTGCGAAGAAGGGGAACTCTCTTGTGTTGCACGCCATTACTGGCGAGGTGGTTTATTTCTCACCTCCCCAAATCTGTATTGAAGAATGAGGAAGGTATGGGTTGGGCTTACAGAATCATGTCCCTTGCTCATACGAACATCCTTTGGAGTACTAAGGATATAGAAAGGGTACCTGTCATGGATCAGTGTGGGGAATACCCTAATGTTCCATTGCTTGGAATTAGAGGAGGAATAACCTATAATCCTTGTTTGGCTTTACGACAGTTTGGACGAGCTCAGAGAGACGGTTCTCATGAGCTGCTTCTTACAGGCATTGTCTTTGACTTCAAGGGGGATGTTGAGGGACATCGCCGCAGGTTTATACGAGCTTGGGATAAGGTGAACAGGTCTGATCCACATGAGCTAGGAATGAAGACTTCTCTTCCGATGCAACCATATCTACAATGGGTTCAAGCCCGTGTTCAAAAGTTGGGGATGCCATATAAAGCTGTTTTGCCGGTGATTGTAGAGCATATTGATGAAGAAGGTGTTTCTTATACAGTCCTCCATCCATACATGCCTAATGATCTTGGGGCATTGAAGAGATCTTGGATCCAGTTAAGGGAAGAAAGGGATACCTACAGAGATAAGTATCATGAGCAGGAACGGAAGATCCTGAAGCATACAAGGCAACTTGAGAATGAGAGGACAATCAACGATTATGTCAGCACGAAGGGAAAGAGACCATGGGATTTCTGATGTCTTTTATTGTTTATGGTTTAGATTTGTTTTTCAGTATTTCTTTTGTAACGCCTTAAAGGCATTTGTTAAACATTTGTTACAAGTTTTAATCTAATAAATTGTGTTTTATATTGGTTCACAAATTTGAATCTCCTTGAGTCTTTGAAATCATTTCATACGCATTCCATTCCCATGCACCTCATTACAGGTACCATTACAAGTTTCTCATCTTCTTCGCTGTTTATTTCAGCACAACATGTCTTCTGAAACACCTACTGATCAAGCCACCAAGGCTCTGCAAGCTCAGAATGCTCAGTTCCAGGAGATGTTCTTGAACCTGGCCAAAGGGCAGCAAGATTTGAAGGCTCTTATCTTGAAGGACAAGAAGAAGAAGAAGGTGGTCCTCATGAATATGGGTCACAGATTTGGGAATAGGTTGCGAGAAGAAGTTGATTTGTCCCACTAATCTGGAGGAGGAGAGAATCAAGAGGAAAGGAAGGGTCCTGGCCCTGTGGTTTCTGATAATGACACTGACTTTGATGAAGACCAGTATCCTTCTGCCGAGGATAGGTATAAGCAACTCGAAGACCGGTTGAGCACAATGGAGATCCAGAAGATACATGGGTTGGACTTCGGAGATTTGGGTTTGGCATCTGGGGTGGTGATCCCACACAAGTTTAAAGTGACTGTCTTTGCTAAGTACGATGGGGTATCCTGTCCGAAGTTACACCTCCGCTTGTATGTCAGAAAGATTCAACCATATACTGTTGATAGGAACCTGTGGGTTCATTTCTTTCAAGATAGTCTGTCAGGGACTCAACTTGAACGGTTCTATCAAATGGAAGGAGCTAATGTCCGTAGCTGGGAGGACCTTGCTGCTGCTTTTTACAAGCAATACCAGTATAATGTCGGCCTTGCTCCCATGCGTACTCAACTTCAGGGTATGTCTATGGGTGTGAGCGAAGGTTTTAAGGACTACGCTCAGAAGTGGAGAGATCTTGCTGGAAGAGTATAACCCCCTCTGGCTGATAGGGAGTTGGTGGATATGTTTCTTGGGATTTTGTCTAGTCCGTATTTCAATCATTTGATCGATAGTTCATCGTTTGGGTTCACTGAGTTAATAATGACTGGGGAGAGAGTTGAAGTTGGTATTAAAAGTGGCAAGATACAGAAAGGTGCTTCGTCAAGTACAAAGAAGAAGCCTTTCAAGAAGGAATCTAGTGCAATTTACAGCTCGAGGAGCCAAAACCGACTTGAGCGCCGCCAAGCGGTTAATACGGTAGTAATATCAAGACCTGTTGTTGCCCCACAACGCAACAATCAGCAAAGAGTAGAAAGACTGCAAAGGCAGTATACTCGGCTCAGTATGACTCTATCTCAAATTCTGCCACAACTGTTGAAAACCAACTTGGTGACTCTGAAGGAGGCTCCAAAGAATCCCAGTACTACATCACCGTTGTATAATCCAAACGCCCACTGTTCTTATCACTCCGATAGCCCAGATCATGATACAAACAACTGATGGGCTTTAAAGAATAAGGTATAAGATCTGATTGATGATAAGGAGAACGAGTTTGAAGCGCCGGAAAAGCCTAATGTCATGACTGCTCTTATGCCCAAGCATGGAGTAAATGCTGTGGATGATGATTCGTTTGTAACCTCTGTGAAAGAAATTTCTACTCCGTTGTTGACCGTTAAGAAGAACTTATTGTTGGCCGGTTTATTTCTGGGTTGTGGTGAAGGTTGCCACTTATGTTCCATCCTACCTACTGGTTGTCATTTGTTGAAATCAGGTGTTCAGCACCTGATGGATAACAAAGAGATCTTGTTCGAGAAAACTTTGGTTCCATTGATTCATGTTGAAGATGTTTCCATAATCACCATTTCAACCAATCCTTCCAAGGCTTCCTCGAGAAATCCTGTTAGGATTACATCTGTTCCGAGAGTTTCTCCATTGATCATTACTATTTCTAGACCTATCCCTTACACGTCGGATAAGGCTGTCCCGTGGCATTATGGGGCCGATATGTATTATCATGGGATTAAACAAGACTTGAAGGTTGAAGAGGCTGATACTGATGTCAGCAATATTGTTGGGTCTAGCAAAGTCACCCGAAGCGGAAGACTTTTCTCTCCTGAGATCTCCCCACCAACTGTTCAGAAGCCTGTTGCTATTTCACCTGCCAGTACATTAGCTATTGTCTCTGTTCATGTTCAAATCATTACCCCTGTCGCTGGGTCATCTGACACTCGGGGCAAAGGGATCACCGGTGAGCCTGCCCAGATGGAGGCACCGAAGAAGATTATTGTTGAAATCTCTAGACAGGAGATAGAGGAGATTTTGAAGATCATCAAGAAAAGCAACTACAACGTAGTCGAACAGCTGGGGCAAACCCCATCGAGGATCTCCATGTTATCTTTATTGTTGTGCTCAAAAGCCCATGCTAAGGCTTTAATTTCTTTCCTGAAAATTACGCATGTGCGGCAGGAAACATCTGCTGATCAATTCAAAGACTGTGTGGCTAGTTTGACCGCTGATAACGGGTTGGGTTTCTCCGACGCAGATTTGACTACTAAAGGAAAGAATCACAATGACGCTCTGCACATTTCAATCGAGTGCAGGGGCACTACTCTGGCCCATGTGCTGGTGGATACTGGGTCCTGGTTAAATGTTTTACCCAAGAAAGCATTTAATCGGTTGGACTGTGAAGGGTTGGTTCTGAAGCCAAGTAATATTGTGGTTAGGGCCTTTGACGGGTCCAAAAGGATGGTACACGGAAAGGTGGATGTTCCTGTTAAGGTTGGTTCCCAGACTTTCGCGTCTACATTCTATGTGATGGACATTCGACCATCTTATTCTTGTTTGCTGGGTCGCCCATGGATTCATAAAGCTGGGGCAGTGACTTCCACGCTCTATCAGATGTTAAAATATCCACTGAAAGGGAAAATCGTTACAGTAAGAGGAGAAGAGGAGTACATGGTGAGCCACCTTAACTCTTTTCGGTATGTGGAGATGGATGGGGAGTTCATTGAAACCCCGTGTCAAAACTTTGAAGAAGTCCCCCAGACTTTGGCGTCGACTGAAACTGCTGCTGAAGATCCTCCAATGAAGATGGCTTCCCTCAAGGATGTCCGGGCTGTTATTGGAAGAGGCGGGTGTGCGAATTGGGGTCAACTCCCTAACTTTTCACACAAGACTGACAAGTTTGGTTTGGGTTTTACTGCAGAAGCTCAAAGGGCTGTTCGGCGTGCGCGGATTGGAAGACCTCCCCTACGTATCAGTAATCCGGGAGTGAATGCGATTGAAGATGATGATGAAGAGTCTGAGTTTGACAACTGGATTTACCCGACTACCGACGGCGGATTAAGCAATTGGACGGCAAAGGACTTCGTGCCCATTTCTTTTATTACACAGTAATAAGACTTTTGTTTTGAGATTTGTAACAGACAATTTGAAACTTTTATGGCCCGGTTCCTTGCCCGAGACACCGTGGCTTTGTTTATGAGGGCTTATTATGTGTCATTTCCATATATCATCAATAAAAGCATTGGAAGTTTTCTTGTATTACGAATTTTGCGCTCCTTGTTTTTCTTTTCTATCTTGCAAAACAACTATTTGTCTTACACACACTCACATATCATAATACAGGTCCACATCCACTTTGGATCCCACTGATAACGACTCTTCTACTTCCAGTTTTGACTTCGAAAGTCCGATCAACCAAGTCTAGGACGAAGGTGAGGATGATTGTGAAGTGCCTGGGGAACTTGCTAGACTGTTACTTCAGGAAGAGAGGGTTATTCAGCCGCATGAAGAGCCAGTGGAAACAGTAAATCTGGGTACAGAGGTAGACAAGAAAGAGGTCAAGATCGATGCAAATTTGGAACCTAGATTCAAGCAACGGTTGATACAGATGTTGCGTAACTATGTTGAGATCTTTGCCTGGTCTTATGAAGATATGCCTGGGTTGGATATCGATATTGTGGTTCACCGCTTGCCAACTAAGGAAGACTGTCCTCCAGTGAAACAGAAAGTTCGCCGAATGCGCCCGGAGATGTCTGAGAAAATCAAAGCTGAGGTTATGAAACAGTTTGATGCCGGTTTTCTAGCAGTTACTTCTTACCCGCAGTGGGTTGCCAACGTGGTCCCGGTGCTGAAGAAAGATGGTAAAGTACGGATGTGTGTTGACTATAGGGATCTGAATAGGGCAAGCCTCAAGGACGGTTTCCCTCTGCCTCATATTGACGTTCTGGTTGATAACACCGCACAACATAAGGTCTTCTTCTTTGTGTATGGTTTCTCTGGTTAC
Source organism: Vicia faba (assembly GCA_948472305.1). Classification (NCBI taxonomy): domain Eukaryota; kingdom Viridiplantae; phylum Streptophyta; class Magnoliopsida; order Fabales; family Fabaceae; genus Vicia; species Vicia faba. The sequence goes on along the minus strand of OX451735.1, from coordinate 637,977,982 downwards.
AATCAGATTAAGATGGCTCCCGAGGACATGGCGAAGACAACTTTCGTTACACAGTGGGGCACCTTCTGTTACAAGGTAATGCCTTTCGGGTTGAAGAATGCTGGGACAATGTATCAGCACGCCATGGTCGCTTTGTTCCACAACATGATTCACCATGAGATTAAGGTATACTTTGACGATATGATTGCAAGGTCCCAAACTGAAGAGGAACATCTTGACCATTTCCAGAATCTATTTGACATGTTGAAGTTGTACAGACTAAGGCTAAATCCGAACAAGTGCACCTTCGGAGTGAGGTCTGGTAAGCTGTTGGGTTTTGTCGTTAGTGATAAAAGTATCCAAGTGGACCCTGCAAAATTGAAGGATATACAGGAAATTCCATCTCCCTAAACAGAAAAAGAAGTCAGAGGCTTTTTGGGACGTCTGAACTACATTGCCCGATTCATTTCACATTTGACCGCTACTTGTGAGCCAATCTTCAAACTGCTGAAGAAAGATCAAGTGGTAAAGTGGAATGATGAGTGTCAGGCCGCTTTCGAAAGGATCAAGGAATATCTCCAAAAGCCACCGATTCTGATGCCTCCAGTTGAAGGGAGACCTTTGATCTTGTACTTGATAGTACTCGACCATTCGATGGGGTGTGTGCTGGGGTAACATGATGAGTCTGGCCGAAAAGAGCATGCTATTTATTACCTTAGCAAAAAGTTTACCGACTGCGAGACCCGATACTCGTTGCTTGAGAACACTTGTTGCGCTTTGGCATGGTCTGCTCGCCGGCTGAGATAGTATATGCTGACTCACACTACTCTATTGATATCAAAGATGGATCCAATCAAGTATATTTTTGAAAATCCTGCCTTGTCGGGAAGAATAGCAAGATGGCAGATGATCTTGACTGAATACTGTGATACGGTGGGAAGAGAACTGACTGTTTTGGAATGCTGGTTCGCGTTTGCGTTTGTTTTTGCAAAATGTCGTGGTAAGCAGGAGTCTCCACCGTCTTTTATTTTATCCAACAAGGAAAGGAAAAAAGCACAGAAAAATTACTTTTTCGAGATGTTTCTCGGGTTCGGGAGGTAGATTATAGAAATGGAAGGTGTTAGCACCCTTTCTATCTGTGGTTATCCACGGGCTCTTAGGTACTTGCTCAAAGTGTTTTCAAAATTTGCTTTTCTTTGTGTTTGTGGGTTTGAAAGGAGTATTTTGTTTGAAAGGTGTAAGTGCGAAAAGTTTTATTTTGTTTTAGAATGAGCAAGTACTTAAGAACCATCTACCTACTCGAAAAAAGAATTAATATGTGAAAATGTCCTTTAGACAATGCTATCCCACTATGAATGAGAAGGTAACACCGTCGTTGGAGTTTAAGGGTCAATTCGATTAAGGGACGTGTGGTCACTAAAGCAATGTTAGGATGCCTTAGCGGTAATCCTAATGTCTTAGATCATTTTATCCGAGGCAACCGTTTCGAGGTAACTTATGATCTTTGGACAAGAGGGCAACCTCTAAAACTTCCTATACTCAATGACCACATTCGAAGGCAACAAAGTGAGGTGTACCCTAAGAGTGCGCATGTGCGAGTGTGTTGTTTCGGTTAATTTTATCTTTGTACATGTCATGGGTGAGCTATGTTGATTTTAAGTTCATACATTTGATCTTGTCATGCATTCCCTATTATCAAACATCTAACAGTGTATAGTTTGCGGAAATTAAATTGCGGAAATTAAATCTAAACTATTACAAGGCGTCGGGTATTTACATCGCCAAAAACAAACCCTTTAATTTAAATTGCGGAAAGTAAAATAAAGCGATAAATAATTAAAGTCCTAATTAAAACTATTACATTCCGGAAGCGATTACAATAATAAGACAAAATTGATCGCGTGCGAGAAAATTAAATCAGACGCATTTTTAGGGTTTTGACCCTTTTTGGAAAGAAAGCATGTTTTTGTTATTTTTTTGAATTTAAAAGGAATTAAATTAAAGTTAATAATTAAATTAATTAATTAAAGAAAATATTTTTGGATTTTTGAATATTTAAGGAAATAAAATAAAAATGATTAAAAGTTAGTAAAACCTAGTTATTCTAAATTGATTTTAATTATTTGCAAAAAGATATTGAAATTATACCTAATTAAAACTAAGTTAATTAATTAATATTTATTTACAAAAATAAAGTCAAATTTAATTTTAATAAATAAAAATAATATTTTTTGTGTTTTTGATTTTATGAGAAAAATTTTAATTGGTTAGTAATAATAAAAATAATTAATTAAAACAATAAAATAAATAAAATGAAATTTAAAAAAGAAAGAAATAACCAAATAGGGGGGTTTGGGCCCCAAATCAGGAGGTGAGATAGCAAGTCAGAGGCCCATTTGTGAGCAAGCCTTGTTGACTTTTGCAATTCTCCATGGCACGTTGACTGATGAACATGATGCACGTTCAATCTTGGCCCTTGGATTTGGCCTGAAGGCCATCTGGCAGACATTGGAAGGGTGGTATATGGTAGACCACAACATTAGCTTTGCACTTGATCGCCTATAAATAAAATTCAACAAATATATAGGGGACCTGGGATTCGAACCCAGGTCCCATTGGATTTTGAACCAACGCGCTTGCCACTGCATCACTTTGTTCTTATTGTTAGTGGAATAAGTGGTAAATATTATATGCTAAAAACAAACAATATGCTGTAAATAAAACGCGCGAGATTTGAAACCACCAATCAGGAGAAGACACATGGTCGTCTTCTTCAACGAAAAGCCTGGTTATTTACCTGCGGATTTCATCCGCAGCTAAATCCATGGCTCGGTCCTAAAATCAACTGTAGGCTGTAAAAATGCAATCCAAGATCATCACCATGCTCGTCTCATCCTCCTGAACTCATCCATGTCCAGGTTTATTCCAATTTTTCCTGAAACTCAAACGACTAAAAAACAAGAACCAAAATCCTAGTTTCAGGCACAGGGTTACAGGCTATGAAAACAAAATCAAATAATGCAGAAACGTTCTAAATAGACCGATTAACATGATTATGCAAAGATTTTGGCAAAAGGATGCAAGAATAAGAGATTATGACTTCATGTACAGGGCCACGTTCAAGAACACTTACAGTGCAATTTAGGATGTTTCAAGACTTGGTTTTGATCCCAATAGCTTCAGTGAATGGCTAGCAAGAAGATAACGTTGAGTTTTCTCTTTGAATTCGCCTCCAATATGGATTTCAGTTTCACACTTTTCAAGCTTTTTTCTCAAGCGTGTTCTTGTGATTTGGGCAGCTTTCAGGTCGTGTTTTTTGTGCCTTTGCATTGTGTGAGTAAAATAGAAGCAATTAGGTTTAATTTTGGGCCTTGAATCCATGTGAATTGATGATTGAAGATATGATTTGATTCACCATTAACAAAGCTTCCAAAAATGTCAAAAACCAATATTTTGTTCACAACATGGCTTGATTCGAGTTTGATTGTGTACATCATGATAATTAAGACCTGTAATGATCAAAAAGATACCAAGTGGTTAAGATTTGGATTTTATTTAGATTTAAATTGATTTAAAATGAATTAAATCAATAAAAATCAAATAAAATAGAAAAATTAATGAATGGTCATGAAACTAAAGATAGGACACGTGTGTGGTGTGACAAGATCAAATCAAGTGGAAAAAAGTGGTCCCATTTGTCAAAATTTGATGTTTTGGGGATAGTTGACTTTTGGCAATTTTGGAAAAATGCCCAACTTCAACAATGCATAACTTATTCAATTTTGAACTTTTTGAGGGGTTCTTGGATTTTTTAGAAACCTTGAGATGTCCTCTAACCAACCCTTTTGGTATCATCTCATTTTGATATTCCATTCTCAAGTTATAAGCTTTGGAAAAAAAAGGTATTTTTGTTGACTTTCAAAAATGACCTATAATGTCCAAATTTGTAACTTTTTGTGAGTTCATTTCTTGATCTTGGGGGTGTGAAGATGGATTGCAGGAAATATCATCCTCTTCAAAATGAGCTTTGGATGGGTCATTTCTAATAAAGTATGAGAAAGTTATGCCAGGTCAAAGTTGAGTTGACTTTTCCTACAAAACCCTAATTTAACAACTTTTGAATCTTGATGAATCTTGAGAAATCCTTGATGAATCATGATCAACCCTTGATAAAATGATGAATTGTCCTTAAAAATGATAATTTTGACAAAAAATCTCGAGGTTTGACTGTTTGTAGGTCACAGTTGACTTTTGCCCTAGCACAGTCGATTTTTGGACCTCTTGAGCAATTGACTGACCAAACTTCTTCTGCAAGGCTTGAAATTTGACATGGATGAACTTGAGAATGTATTAGGACATTGGGGAGCATTTGAGGCCATTTGGATGTAAGGACCTTGATGCAACACAAAACCCTAATTTTGAATTGACTGCCTTAAGAGATGATTTGACTGTTCAACTCTTGAGCCACCTTGAGCCACTTGAAGATTATTCTTGAAATGTCTTGAGAAATATGGGAGGGAAAATTTTGGGCTACAACAGTTGCCCCTGTTCAATCTTCTTAAACCTGAGGATGTAGATTGGCTTTCAGGCCTTTCGTGATCCGAAGGTGGAAGATGATTGAACACTAGAGTGCCCAGAAATTTGCACTCGCATGAAGTGGTATCAGCATTGTGATGTGGAGAATGGGCTTACGAATGCCATTTGGAGATTGTTGGTAGGTGGTTTTGTCTTCTTTGACGGGATTGGCATCAAAAAAATCTTTAGGAATCGATTTAACTGGACCAGGGGAGGTTTTGTATTCTTTGACTGGATTGTCTCTTTTGACTGGTTGTCTCTTTTGATGGGTTGTCTCTTTTGACGGGTTGTCTCCTTTGACGGGTTGTCTCTTTTGATGGGTTGTCTTCTTTGACGGGTTGTCTCTTTTGACGGGTTGTCTCTTTTGATGGGTTGTCTCTTTTGACGGGTTATCTCCTTTGACGGGTTGTCTCCTTTGACGAGTTGTCTCTTTTGACGGGTTGTCTCCTTTAACGGGTTGTCTCCTTTGACGGTGGAAAACACCAAGATCTAGGAACTGACTAGTATTCAACGTAGTATACCGTTGAGATTATAGCACTCGTCCACACTTTGACGTAGGGAAACATCTTCATCAAGATCTAGGAACTGTTTGGTCTTTAACGTAGTATACCGTTGAGATTGTAGAACTCGACCACACTTTGACGGAGGAAAACACCAAGATCTAGGAACTGACTAGTATTCAACGTAGTATACCGTTGAGATTATAGAACTCGTCCACACTATGACGTAGGGAAACATCTTCATCAAGATTTAGGAACTGACTAGTATTTAACGTAGTATACCGTTGAGATCGTAGAACTCGTCCACACTTTGGCGGAGGAAAACATCAAGATCTAGGAACTGACTAGTATTCAATGTAGTATACCGTTGAGATTATAGCACTCGTCCACACTTTGACGTAGGGAAAAATCTTCATCAAGATCTAGGAATTGTTTGGTCTTCAACGTAGTATACCGTTGAGATCGTAGAACTCGTCCACACTTTGACGGAGGAAAACATCATGATCTAGGAACTGACTAGTATTCAACGTAGTATACCGTTGAGATTATAGCACTCGTCCACACTATGACATAGGGAAACATCTTCATCAAGATCTAGGAACTGTCTGGTCTTCAACGTAGTATACCGTTGAGATCGTAGAACTCGTCCACACTTTGACGGAGGAAAACATCAAGATCTAGGAACTGGCTAGTATTCAACGTAGTATACCGTTGAGATTATAACACTCGTCCACACAATGATGTAGGGAAACATATTCATCAATATCTAGGAACTGTCTGGTCTTCAACGTAGTATACCGTTGAGATCGTAGAACTCATCCACACTTTGACGGAGGAAAACATCAAGATCTAGGAACTGACTAGTATTCAACATAGTATACCGTTGAGATTATAGCACTCGTCCACACTATGACGTAGGGAAACATCTTCATCAAGATCTAGGAACTGACTAGGTCTTCAACATAGTATACCGTTGAGATCGTAGAACTCGTCCACACTTTGACGGAGGTAAACATCAAGATCTAGGAACTGACTAGTATTCAACGTAGTATACCGTTGAGATTATAGCACTCGTCCATACTATGACGTAGGGAAACATCTTCATCAATATCTAGGAACTGTCTGGTCTTCAACGTAGTATACCGTTGAGATCGTAGAACTCGTCCACACTTTGACGGAGGAAAACATCAAGATCTAGGAACTGACTAGTATTCAACGTAGTATACCATTGAGATTATAGCACTCGTCCACACTATGACGTAGGGAAACATCTTCATCAAGATCTAGGAACTGACTAGGTCTTCAACGTAGTATACTGTTGATATCGTAGAACTCGTCCACACTTTGACGGAGGAAAACATCAAGATCTAGGAACTGACTAGTATTCAACGTAGTATACCGTTGAGATTATAGCACTCGTCCACACTATGACGTAGGGAAACATCTTCATCAAGATCTAGGAATTGTCTGGTCTTCAACGTAGTATACTGTTGAGATTGTAGAACTCGTCCACACTTTGACGGAGGAAAACATCAAGATCTAGGAACTGACTAGTATTCAACGTAGTATACCGTTGAGATTATAGCACTCATCCACACTATGACGTAGGGAAACATCTTCATCAAGATCTAGGAACTGACTAGTATTCAACGTAGTATACCGTTGAGATCTTAGAACTCATCCACACTTTGACGGAGGAAAACATCAAGATCTAGGAACTGACTAGTATTCAACGTAGTATACCATTGAGATTATAGCACTCATCCACACTTTGACGTAGGGAAACATATTCATCAATATCTAGGAACTGTTTGGTCTTCAACGTAGTATACCGTTGAGATCGTAGAACTCGTCCACACTTTAACGGAGGAAAACATTAAGAACTAGGAACTGACTAGTATTCAACATAGTATATCGTTGAGATTATAGCACTCGTCCACACTATGACGTAGGGAAACATCTTCATCAAGATCTAGGAATTGTCTGGTCTTCAACGTAGTATACCGTTGAGATTGTAGAACTCGTCCACACTTTGACGGAGGAAAACATCAAGATCTAGGAACTGACTAGTATTCAACGTAGTATACCGTTGAGATTATAGCACTCGTCCATACTATGACGCAGGGAAACATCTTCATCAAGATCTAGGAACTGTCTGGTCTTCAACGTAGTATACTGTTGAGATTGTAGAACTCGTCCACACTTTGACGGAGGAAAACATCAAGATCTAGGAACTGACTTGTATTCAACGTAGTATACCGTTGAGATTATAGCACTCGTCCACACTATGACATAGGGAAACATCTTCATCATGATCTAGGAACTGTCTGGTCTTCAACGTATTATACCGTTGAGATCGTAGAACTCGTCCACACTTTGACAGAGGAAAACATCAAGATCTAGGAACTGACTAGTATTCAACGTAGTATACCGTTGAGATTATAGCACTCATCCACACTATGACATAGGGAAACATCTTCATCAAGATCTAGGAACTGTCTGATCTTCAACGTAGTATACCGTTAAGATTGTAGAACTCGTCCACACTTTGACGGAGGAAAACATCAAGATCTAGGAACTGACTAGTATTCAACATAGTATACCATTGAGATTATAGCACTCGTCCACACTATGACATAGGGAAACATCTTCATCAAGATCTAGGAAATGTCTGGTCTTCAACGTAGTATACCGTTGAGATTGTAGAACTCGTCCACACTTTGACGGAGGAAAACATCAAGATCTAGGAACTGACTAGTATTCAACGTAGTATACCGTTGAGATTATAGCACTCGTCCACACTATGACGTAGGGAAACATCTTCGTCAATATCTAGGAACTGTCTGGTCTTCAACGTAGTATACCGTTGAGATTGTAGAACTCGTCCACACTTTGACGGAGGAAAACATCAAGATCTAGGAACTGACTAGTATTCTACGTAGTATACCATTGAGATTATAGCACTCGTCCACACTATGACGTACGTAAATTGTCGAGATTGAGAACCTTATCTGAAATTCAACCGAGGATAATTCAATTGAGATTTAAGAACCGGTCAGGTCTTCGACGTAGCTGAGAACTTTAACTGTATCTTTCCTGAAAGGTAAAGGTCAGTCGTATGCAGTGCATGATATATATCAAGCAATGACGTTCTCAAAATAAATGAGATTGTGTTGTATGATGTGTATATGCATGTATCATGATGTATGAAAATGTAATGTTTCTAGTTGGGGAAAATAAATCCCTGAGCTGCTGGAGAATAGAGTTGGATTCTTCGTTTCCGCTGGGGATGACGAACGAAGATGATAAACTTGAAGGAGAGGAGGAGAGGATAACTCCATTGGGGAATAAACTGTTGAGGAGATTTCTCCGAGGGGAATTACTTTGTGGGGAAGGGATACTCTGCTGAGGATTTTAACAATAAACTTCGCTGGGGATTCCGTTGATAAGCTCCGCTGGGGATTTCAATGATAAACTTCGCCGGGGAATATTAAGACTGTCGGGGATACTCTTATACTTGCTGGGGAATATTAAGACCTCTTTAGTGCTGATAGTAGACCAAATCTGCTTGGGGAGAGTATTGCTGATTCAGTCATAGTTGCAAGTCTCAGCGGGGAGGAGCTACCATTACTGTCTTACTCTGCAGGGAGTGAAGGCATCTTAGCCATATTCTTCAGCTGAATCTACCTTTGTACCTGATGAACAAATAAACCATACAGCTCGGACAATTCTTATTGCCCCTGTTTCTGCGGGAGAAGGTGCCTGCGGAGGCCCTGTGGATCGAGTATTATCCCCACCTATGAGGTGCTTGGTATCTCGATCGAAATGACAAGTCTTCTTCTGGTAGGCAAGTGACGAGGTGGTGGGACATAGTCATACGCTTTGATCCCTAATTTTTGCCTGGACCGCCCTTTCGGGTTTTCAGTCCACCGGGATACCCTTTTTTTTGCCCAAGCCGCCTTTTCAGGTTTTCGACTTGCCGGGTGTACAAATTTTTCATTCTTTATCCCTAATTTTTGCCTAGGCCAGTCAACCTTAGCGGGTCTTTGATTATGCGTAGTACTTTTTGAATATGTCCACGCTCTCAGGATGTAGGGAGGTGTCACTGTCGGTAGTGTCATATTGCCATACTACCAGAAGATCTTCGTTTGATCATGCAAGATTCGTTGCTGGAATTTATTCCAATCCCTCAATTGATTCAGATGGAGATTTGCCCCTGGCTATTTGGCATTTGGAGAGATTCCTTGAATCTTGACTTAACTGCCCCAGATGATGGACAATGCTCATGCCGTTCCCCTTGGTTGGAGGTGTTTCTTCCACTTGAGGTGACCCTTTTTATTGAAAAGGTTTTTGTTCACTAGATATTCGTCGTGCGAATTTCTCTGCTGTTGAACAAATAGTCATATGCAAACAATGTTATTTTAAGAATGCAAAGCTTATGTCTGTTTTGAAGTTCTTTGAAAATGCAGTTTTCAATAAAACAAGCGATTTTTTTTGTAAAATGTGATGTCAACTCAGGATTTACGGCAAGCCCTACAGGAGTCAGGATACCTTTTGTAACAGTATGTTTTCGAACTAACTCATGCTTCAGCTGGGACTTTTTAAGCGTTATAACGTGGTCTGATTCACGGTTTAAGAAACAAAGGATAAAGGCTCAAATTTTATTTGTACCCATCCGCTCTTCGTGATGTTCTTCGATCCTAAACTCAGCTAATTGTGCATTTAGATCCTGTTTGAGTCTTTGCTCTGATATTCCAGTGGTGGTTCGGATACTGACAGTTTATTTTGAACAGGCAATCATTTTTGTTGAGAGTTTGTAGGACCTCTTTCTTTTTGATTTTATTATCCCTATCTTTTTCCTGAACTATTTCTTTTGTAATTACAGTCAGCGGGATGCCCCAGTTTTGTAAGTCTCCTTCATAGGTTTCGACTTATTGGGCTTTTATTTTTTGAAATAATGACTTCCTGTCCTTACGATTATACGGAACCAACACCGTCTTTTGTTACAGAAGGACTTCTTTGATGCCATTCATTGTGCACCTGGATCAACTGAGAAAACTACCCTGCCCCAAGTTATAATTAAGGGTTTTAATTTGTGAAAAGAAAAACTCCAACTTCTTTGGCTCAAAGGGGTTGACTAGGGATTATCTTCCTTATAACTCCACTGTTTAGGATTTGAAACAATGCTTGTACATCGTCAGCAGGGTCTGTTCAAAAGCATATTGTAGAGATTTTGGTATCATTTTCGTCATCTTCCCTCTAAAGGCTTAGAATTTTTTTCGAGAGTTGATCATCACAAAAAATGAATTCAATTTGAATATAGTGAATACGAATGGATTGATTCAAAACAAACATATGCAATGCATTGATAAAGTAATAAAGTCTGACATGAATAAATGTTCGAACAATCAAAAGAAAACTACAACTTGAAAATTATAATGAACAAAAAGTCTTCTCATCTCAGTACTTGTCACTTAAAATGGAGAACCTTGGGGGGATGGCAAAAGAATTCAATCTGACCATCTTGTGTGAGTTCCAATGCCCCTTCATCAATCAGGTCTTGAATTTTGTTGCTCAACATCCAACAAATGTTAGTATCATGCCCTGGGCTGTTGGAGTGATACGCACACCTTGCATCAGGATCGTACCTTGGGGAGGCTGTGTTGGGATTCTTAGGAGGGTCCCTTAACATCACCAAATTCAATCTCAACAGGTGTTGTAAAGCCTGAGACAGCGACATGTTGAGCTTGGTAAACTGCCTTCTGGGTGTATCCGGCTTACTCTGATTAACTCGTTGTTTATGGTAAGGTTGTTGTTGGACCCTTGAGGTAGTAGCAACTTGGAGAGGTCTATTCTTCATCAAACCAAACCTTTGACTTCTCGGAAGTTGATTAATGACTTGATCCCCGGCCTTGACTGTTTGCTTCATGTTGTTGTATCTGTCATGATGAAGTTGGTTGATAACAGTTCTCAGCTCTTCTTGTTCCCGAGCTAAGCCTTGGATAAGAGCCATCTACCCCAGCATCTGGGTTTTCATGGCACTGAACTCAGCTTGCAGTTGTTCCATCCGTTCGTCCTAATTGTCTTCAGGACTTTTCTTGACCAAGTTCCCAACGAGGAGTGTTTTCAACTCTTCCTGCCCCTTGGATAGGTTTAGGAATACGTCCCTGAACTGAGCTTCTCGAGTTTCAAGATCTTGGTTGTCTGGTTAGAAAGCCATTGCTGAAATAAACAGCGAGAACATGAGAGACCTGTACTGGGAGACCTGTTATGCAATGATATGTATGTATGCAATGCTTTCAAGGATCCCGCGGGGTAAACAAGAAACTTGATAGAATTTGAATTTTGCAGCTTTGATTGAAAGAAAATTCATGTTGTTAAGAGTCCTTCTTCAAGAGTCAAGCTCACCATATCAAGTGGGTCATAGCCCCTGACTCAAGTTATCGTGTTTTGATTTCTATACAACCTTGGCTAGAGGAAAATAAATCCCCTTTGCCCCTTGCTAGACATTTGATTTACCATAACCTGCATCACAAACCCTTGAGATCCTTGAAATGGTTAAGGAAATGTTAAGGCATGATATTATGATGTGTATGTTATGCGTTTAAGCAAAAGTGTGAGGTGTTGTAAGTAAACCATGCAATAAATCCAAATTATTGGATAAAGACTGTAAACAAAACCTGCAAGGAACTCATGTTGTCAGATAACAAGAATGTGCAAGTAGTTCAAGTTTGAAGGTATACAAGTCACACAAACAACCTTAAGTTTAGGCTGGCATGGAGTTTAGGTATTACCCTCTTTCAGTTTAGTTGGTTCAAACCTGTCCTAAAAATAGTAATCGGGTTCTAGAGGATCTCAATATCACTGACTACCCTCAATCGGTCATAATTCCAGTTTAGCAACCTTTTCTTGTGGCCGGAATCATCGCGAGAGTTTAGTCTCAATGAGTGTAGCATACTGCTATTGTTCTATGGCCAAGTTGGTCAATTTAAAGATTCTAAGGTCAGTTGGTGCTTAATGACCCCTTAGAAGACCCATATTCTCCTCGTTCCAACACAAGGGATATCGGTACAGACTAAAGTGCCACACCAACGTAGCTACTGCTTCAACCGTGTCGGTCTACGCCGGACAGTTCCCGTACAGTTTATTGCTACTTACCTAAAGGGTACTGTGATACGGTGGGAGAACTGACTATGGTTTTGCGTTTGTTTTCGCAAATGTTTTGGTTAAGCAAGAGTCGCCACCGACTTTTTATTTTATCCTAAGGAAAGGTTTAAAAAGCACAGCAAAAACCTTTGAGATTTTTCTTGGGTTCGGGGAGTAGATTATAGAAAGGGAAGGTATTAGCACCCTTTCTATCCATGGTTATCCATGGGCTCTTAGGTACTTGCTTAGATCAACTTGCCTTGGTTTTCAATTGTTTGAAATGGTGCTTTGTGTGTGGCTTTTAAAAATGTTTTAAAAAAAAGATGCCTTGTATAGGCTACCCTTGTAACAATTCTTTACTCGAATGTTTTACAAAAAGGTGTTTGTCTTTTTTGAAAAGACATTCCAAGGTTTTTGAAAGTTTGTTTTGAAAGTGTTTGTGAAGTGTGGTTTGAAAATAGGCAAGAGTTTTCTTTGGCAAGTGGACAAGTACTTAAGAGCTATCTACCCTAAAGTTCTCAAAGATTTTTGCTACGTTTTAACCCTTTTGACAATTTTGTTCCACCATTGCATTTGGTGGACAATCTTGTATTAGGAGGTGAAAGGGACGGGCGCGGGTCATCGTTTAGACCATAATTGCAATAGTGCTAAGTATCTTTGGGCAATTTCTCTTTGAAAGGGACTTGATCATTTTAGGCAACTTTTCGAAAGCGTCATCGAGGGACTATGATCATTTAATTGTTTGTTTTACCCAAAGAAACCTAACATGCAATATGACCCATTTATTTGAAGGCAACAAAGTGGAATACCCTAGGGGTGAAAGTGTGATATGTGTTGTCCATTTTCATGCTTGTTTATCTTGAAATTAGGTCAAACTATTTTTTGTTCGTTTTATTTGCATACAAACCCTAATTCTAGCATGGTATATTTAGAAAGCGTTAAAGTGCGAAAAGTAAAATTCCTACACTATTACAACACAATATGGGAAGGGGGGTACAAATGTTCAAATGGGGGGATATTTAGACAAGAAATTTAAACCTAGCTATTACATCAATTTTGGAATATTTACAAAATAATTGATTGCATAAATTAAATGGAAAATAAAATAAAGATGCAAGATGCAAAAAGGGTTTTTATATGAAAAAAAAGTATTATTTATGTCAAATGAATAAAAATAAAAAAAAGTAATATTTTGGAATTTTTGTGTTTTAAGGGTAAAAAACCCTAATTTCATTAAATAAGTATATTAACCATTTAATATGTATAATATTTAATAATTATATACAAAAAATAAAATAAAATGGAGTATATTCATAAAAAGTATTTTTCATGTTAAATATTAATAAAATAAAAAATGCATGTATTTTAGTATTTTTGCCCTAAGTATATTAATATATATAAATATCTTTATTATTTACTAAATAAATATTATATATACAAAAATAATAATATTTAATATTTTAAAAAAAAAAGTATATTTTGTATAAAATATTTTCAAAAGAAAAATGAAACAAAAATCAGAAATAAAGTATATTTGCACTATTTTTCTAGTTTTCTCTAAATAATAGTATATATATATATTATTTATGTACAAATGATTCCTATAAACAAATAAATGCCTAAAAATAGAAAAATGGTGTAAAAAATGTTTTTTATGTTTTTAATATCATTAGGAAAAATAAATAAACCAAAATGAAAAAAGAAAAATAAAAAAATCAATAAAACACACAAAATGGGCTCAGGGGGTGTGAAATCAGAAATATGGTGTGAAAAGAAATAATCACAACAGGCCCAGCCCATGAAGCTTCTTCTTCAACCTCTGAATAAAAAATGTACAAAAAACACGCGCCTGAACCTCTATTCAAACATCCTGATTCCTTGATCTTTTGCACAAACTTTCAACATAAGAAATGTTAAGCATTGAATCACGATTCTAAATATATAAAGAACTCATCCTAACTCTCAGAAATGAGAGAGAATTTTGACATTCCAAAATCCTGACCTAACTTTTCTTCCATATTCAAACCTTAAATTCTCACAGCTCAAGCAAAATAAATGAAAAGTAAAAGCATGTACAGATTCAGGGGCATGAGTAGAACACTTCTTATTCACAAACTTAGAGCTAATGATGCCTAGACTAAGAGTTAGAAGTTCAAGAAAATACCTGTTCAGTTGAAGTTCTATCTGGAAATGGGGGAGCTTTCAGAGCAAGATGATGATCTGTATAGCTTGCCTGAAGTGAGGTGATGCTATTCCAATGCTTACTTTGCTTTGAAACACCTTGAATCGAGCTATGGACCTCCAACTGTAAAACAAGAAAGTGAAAATGGTGGAACTGGTTAGAGGAATTACAAGTCGTGTTTTATGTTTTGGTTAGCTTCAAGTGGGGCTAGGGAATGTGTTTGATGAGCTTTGGACAAGAAATCATGAAAGGAATGAGAGATGGGATCCAATCTGCAGACCCTGCCCTGTTTCTGCAGTTTGAGAGTGATTCTGGGAATGGGAGTGTTTAGGACCTTGTTTTCTCGTGTTCTAGCTTGGGTTGGATGATTAGAAGGTGTACAAAAAAATTGCTTCAGTGTTCTAATGCTGAGATGAAAGTTATCTTATGTTATGATGTGTTTCTTCACACTTAAGCAAGCAAAAGCCACTTGAGTTTCTAGGCAGGTAGAGGCCCTCTAAACATGATGCTAACCGTGTCTTGATCAGAGTGTTTTTGTTCATAATCTTGTGCCAATTAGATTTGAACTGTACTTGTGGATTTGCAACTTTGACATAAAGCTTGCTTTTGCAAAAATGGCTATTTCACTTTTTCCATAAATGGCTTAATTCAACATGTAATGCATAAGCTCATGAAACAAAGCCTTAGCACAATGAACATGCATTAAATTATTGAGTGTTGGATGGTTTAGAGGCCTGTAATGTAGCACAAACCAAGCTGACTTGAAAATGGCATAAGTTATGAACATGTACATGACCAATTCAAAAGTGAGTTTTTGCCATATTGCAAAATTCGATTCTCTCAAGTTATGAGGTTGTTTGATGAGTTCTTGGACATTTTGGAAAGCTTGGAATGTGTACTACAATCCATCTTTGAAATGAAAATTGAAATTCTAAGTGGAAGTGTATGGAAAATGGTCTTGAAGTTAGGTAGAAAACCTTGCCAAAATAGGTCAAATTTTCACTAAGTTAAGAATGGTTTAGTACCCTTATTCCAAAAATTGTAACTTGAGATACAAGCCTCTTTTGGGAAAACTTTGTGAATCAAAGTTGTAGATTATGCAACAAGCTACAACTTTCATGTTTTGACTTTTGCTTGAATCCAAATGAATCTTGGTGAGAAAGTGGGGCAAAGTTGGGAAAAAATTAGGGTTTTTCATAACTTAGAAAAATTCTAAGTTATGAAAAATTCTCATTTCAAACCCTAATTTGCAATTTTTGATTTCTTGGTGAACAAGTTTCATGATTTGGCATGTTTTAATGAAAAATGAATCTTGACTCTTGATTTTGACCAAAAAGTCAAAGTTTGACTTTTCAGTATACAGTCAAAATTGATCCATTGACTGGGAAATTCAACTGTCAATTTTGTGTATTCGGGATCTTTTGAACTTGTTGAGCATGCCAAGATAATTCCATGGGGTCCTTGAGTCCATATGTGAGCTTGGTTTGCCATTGGCTAGGCCAAACAGTCAAAAATTGCCTTTGTGCAGTCAAAACCCTAAAAATGACCATTTTGCCCTTTTGGTGATCTGATCAAATTTCTTGTGGAATTGTGATCCAAACTTGATCAAATGGTCCATGTGAGTTCATGATGTTGATGTGGGTCAATTTTCATGAGATTTGACTGTCAATTGGCCACAGTTGACTTTTTCCCCAATACAGCTGATTTCTAGGTCAACTGTCCAATTGACTGGGCAAAACTTGGAATCAAGACTTGAAACTTGATATGGATAAACTTGGGAGTCCAATGTGAAGCAAGAAAATCATCTTAGGCATTTTAGGTCAAAACATCTTTGTGCAAACACAAACCCTAATTTGGGTCAACAGTGCAAGGAGAAGTCTTGAGCAGATGAAACCCTAACTGGATCTTGATCTCCAAGGGCTTTGTGGTGAGAAATCAATGAGAAATGGGAGGGAAAATTTTGGGGTACAACAGGTACCCCCAGATCCGGGTTAGGATCTATAGAAGTATAATACAAGCCCATAAAATTAATGCATACAAAGCATACAATTGAAAACACAATGATCTAATCCTAAGATACACCTCACTTTATTATATCCTCCCCAGCAGAGTCGCCAGTTCTGTGATACGGTGGGAAGAGAACTGACTGTTTTGGAATGCTGGTTCGCGTTTGTGTTTGTTTTTGCAAAATGTCGTGGTAAGCAGGAGTATCCACCGTCTTTTATTTTATCCAACAAGGAAAGGAAAAAAGCACAGAAAAATTCCTTTTTCGAGATGTTTCTCGGGTTCGGGAGGTAGATTATAGAAATGGAAGGTGTTAGCACCCTTTCTATCTGTGGTTATCCACGGGCTCTTAGGTACTTGCTCAAAGTGTTTTCAAAATTTGCTTTTCTTTGTGTTTGTGGGTTTGAAAGGAGTATTTTGTTTGAAAGGTGTAAGTACGAAAAGTTTTATTTTGTTTTAGAATGAGCAAGTACTTAAGAACCATCTACCTACTCGAAAAAAGAATTAATATGTGCAAATGTCCTTTAGACAATGCTATCCCACTATGAATGAGTAGGTAGCACCGTCGTTGGAGTTTAAGGGTCAATTCGATTAAGAGACGTGTGGTCACTAAAGCAATGTTAGGATGCCTTAGCCGTAATCCTAATGTCTTAGATCATTTTATCTGAGGCAACCGTTTCGAGGCAACTTATAATCTTTGGACAAGAGGGCGACCTCTAAAACTTCCTATACTCAATGACCACATTCGAAGGCAACCAAGTGAGGTGTACCCTAAGAGTGCGCATGTGCGAGTGTATTGTTTCGGTTAATTTTAGGCAAAATACTCATTTTGGTCCCTTAACTATACCCTTGGGTTCACATTGGTCCCTTAAATTGTTTTCGGGTCATTTTGGTCCCTTAACTTTCAAAATGTTTCATTTTAGTCCTTTTTGTCTAATTAGCGACAGATTTAGCGACGTATTTCAAATTTTTTTCGTCGCTAATTAGACAAAAAAGGACTAAAATGAAACTTTTTGAAAGTTAAGGGACCAAAATGACACGAAAAAAAGTTAAGGGACCAATGTGAACCCAAGGGTATAGTTAAGGGACCATAATGAGTATTTTGCCTTAATTTTATCTTTGTACATGTCATGGATGAGCTATGTTGATTTTAAAGTCATACATTTGATCTTGTCATGCATTCCCTATTATCAAACATCTAACAATGTATAGTTTGCGGAAATTAAATTGCGGAAATTAAATCTAAACTATTATAAGGCGTCGGGTATTTACATCGCCAAAAACAAACCCTTTAATTTAAATTGCGGAAAGTAAAATAAAGTGATAAATAATTAAAGTCCTAATTAAAACTATTACATTCCGGAAGCGATTACAATAATAAGACAAAATTGATCGCGTGCGAGAAAATTAAATCAGACGCATTTTTAGGGTTTTGACCCTTTTTGGAAAGAAAGCATGTTTTTGTTATTTTTTTGAATTTAAAAGGAATTAAATTAAATTTAATAATTAAATTAATTAATTAAAGAAAATATTTTTGGATTTTTGAATATTTAAAAAAATAAAATAAAAATGATTAAAAGTTAGTAAAACCTAGTTATTCTAAATTGATTTTAATTATTGGCAAAAAGATATTGAAATTATACCTAATTAAAACTAAGTTAATTAATTAATATTTATTTACAAAAATAAAGTCAAATTTAATTTTAATAAATAAAAATAATATTTTTTGTGTTTTTGATTTTATGAGAAAAATTTTAATTGGTTAGTAATAATAAAAATAATTAATTAAAACAATAAAATAAATAAAATGAAATTTAAAAAAGAAAGAAATAACCAAATAGGGGGGTTTGGGCCCCAAATCAGGAGGTGAGATAGCAAGTCAGAGGCCCATTTGTGAGCAAGCCTTGTTGACTTTTGCAATTCTCCATGGCACGTTGACTGATGAACATGACGTACGTTCAATCTTGGCCCTTGGATTTGGCCTGAAGGCCATCTGGCAGGCATTGGAAGGGTGGTATATGGTAGACCACAACATTAGCTTTGCACTGGATCGCCTGTAAACAAAATTCAACAAATATATAGGGACCTGGGATTCGAACCCATGTCCCATTGGACTTTGAACCAACGCGCTTGCCACTGCATCACTTTGTTCTTATTGTTAGTGGAATAAGTGGTAAATATTATATGCTAAAAACAAACAATATGCTGTAAATAAAACGCGCGAGATTTGAAACCACCAATCAGGAGAAGACACATGGTCATCTTCTTCAACGAAAAGCCTGGTTATTTACCTGCGGATTTCATCCGCAGCTAAATCTATGGCTCGTTCCTAAAATCAACTGTAGGCTGTAAAAATGCAATCCAAGATCATCACCATGCTCGTCTCATCCTCCTGAACTCATCCATGTCCATGGTTTATTCCAATTTTTCCTGAAACTCAAACTCCTAAAAAATAAGAACCAAAACCCTAGTTTCAGGCATATGGTTACAGGCTATGAAAACAAAATCAAATAATGCAGAAACATTCTAAATAGACCGATTAACATGATTATGCAAAGATTTTGGCAAAAGGATGCAATAATAAGAGATTATGACTTCATGTACAGGGCCACGTTCAAGAACACTTACATTGCGATTTAGGATGTTTCAAGACTTGGTTTTGATCCCAATAGCTTCAGTGAATGGCTAGCAAGAAGATAGCGTTGAGTTTTCTCTTTGAATTTGCTTCCAATATGGATTTCAGTTTCACACTTTTCAAGCTTTTTTCTCAAATGTGTTCTTGTGATTTGGGAAGCTTTCAGGTCGTGTTTTTTGTGCCTTTGCATTGTGTGAGTATAATAGAAGCAATTAGGTTTAATTTTGGGCCTTGAATCCATGTGAATTGATGATTGAAGATATGATTTGATTCACCATTAACAAAGCTTCCAAAAATGTCAAAAACCAATATTTTGTTCACAACATGGCTTGATTCGAGTTTGATTGTGTACATCATGATAATTAAGACCTGTAATAATCAAAAAGATAGCAAGTGATTAAGATTTGGATTTTATTTAGATTTAAATTGATTTAAAATGAATTAAATCAATAAAAATCAAATAAAATAGAAAAATTAATGAATGGTCATGAAACTAAAGATAGGACACGTGTGTGGTGTGACAAGATCAAATCAAGTGGAAAAAAGTGGGCCCATTTGTCAAAATTTGAAGTTTTGCGGATAGTTGACTTTTGGCAATTTTGGAAAAATGCCCAACTTCAACAATGCATAACTTATTCAATTTTGCACTTTTGGAGGGGTTCTGTGACTTTTTAGAAACCTTGAGATGTCCTCTAACCAACCCTTTTGGTATCATCTCATTTTTATATTCCATGCTCAAGTTATAAGCTTTGGAAAAAAAGGTGTTTTTGTTGACTTTCAAAAATGACCTATAATGTCCAAATTTGTAACTTTTGTGAGTGCATTTCTTGATCTTGGGGTGTGAATATGGATTGTAGGAAATTTCAGCCTCTTCAAAATGAGCTTTGGATGGGTCATTTATCATAAAGTATGATAAAGTTATGCCTGGTCAAAGTTGAGTTGACTTTTCCTACAAAACCCTAATTTAGCTTCTTTTGAATCTTGATGAATCTTGAGCAATCCTTGATGAATCATGATCAACCCTTTATCAAATGATGAATCGTCCTTCAAAATGAGAATTTTGACAAAAAATCTTGAGGTTTGACTGTTTGTAGGTCATAGTTGACTTTTGCCCTAACATAGTCGATTTTTGGACCACTTGAGCAATTGACTGACCAAACTTCCTCTGCAAGGCTTGAAATTTGACATGGATGATGTTGAGAACATATTAGGAAATTGGGGAGCATTTTAGGCCATTTGGATGTAAGTACCTTGATGCAACACAAAACCCTAATTTTGAATTGACTGCCTTAGGAGATGATTTGACTGTCCAACTCTTAAGCCATCTTGAGCCACTTGAAGATTATTTTTGAAATGTCTTGAGAAATATTGGAGGGAAAATTTTGGGGTACAAAAAATACGACATCTAATACACGACCCAAAAGGAAATTAAGGGAAGTGTGTTAGCAGATCATCTGGAAATCAGGTAGTGGATGATTACCAGTCTATGAACTTCGAATTCCCGGATGAGAGCATCATGTTGGTGACTGACTGTGAGACACCTGGACCAGATGAAGGACCTGAGGAAGGATCCCGATGGTCTATGTATTTTGATGGAGCTTCAAACGCTTTGGGTAATGGCATTTTCACCGTGATCATATCTCCTAAAGGCTGTCATACTTCGTTCGCCGCCCGATTATGTTTTAACTGCACCAACAACATGGCGGAGTATGAAGCGTGCATTATGGGTCTTAGAGCAGCTATTGACCTAAGGATTAAGTTCTTAAGTGTATTCAGAGATTCCGCTCTCGTGATCAGTCAGATCAAAGGCGAATGGGATACGAAGCACCCAAATCTTATTCCTTACAAAGAGTATGTGTTGACGTTGCTTTCGCACTTCGAGGAGATAACCTTTGAACACTTCCCAAGAGAGGAGAATCAGTTGGCGGACGTGCTAGCTATGATGTCTTCTATGTTCAAGGTCAGGTTGGACAATGAGGCTCCCCAAATGACCATTGAGAGGTTGGATGAACCTGCACATTGCTATGACATTGAGACTGAGGAGGTAGCAAATAAACCCTAGTTTCACGAGGTAAAAAGGTATCTTGAGGCTCAAGAATACCCTGAGGGTGAATCTGTTAATGATAAGAAGTTTCTGAGAAGGTTCGTGGCGAAGTTCTTCATCAATAATGGTATCCTTTACAAGTGTAACCATGATTCGACCTTACTGCGTTGTGTGGATAAGAACGAGGCAGAAAGGATTATGGTAGATTTACATGAAGGTACTTTAGGAACTCATTCCAGTGGGCACACCATGGCAAAGAAGATCCTTCGGGCAGGATATTATTGGTCCACCATGGAAGCCAACTGTTATCAGCATTCTCGAACCTATCATAAGTGCCAAGTCTATGCTGATAAGGTGCACATACCTCTAGTACCTCTGAACGTCTTGACAGCTCCTTGGCCTTTCGCATTGTGGGGCATCAATATGATTGGTGAGATCAGACCTACTTCGTCCAACGGACATCGTTTCATCTTGGTAGCGATTGATTACTTTACAAAGTGGGTTGAAGCAGCTTCCTTTACTACTGTAACCAAGAACGTCGTGGCACGGTTTATCCGACATAATCTGATATGTCGATATGGTGTACCAGAGAGGATCATTACGGACAATGGTACAAATCTCAACAATATGATGATCAACGAGCTCTACAAGCAGTTCAAGATACAGCATCACAACTCTTCTCCTTACCGGTTGAAGATTAATGGGGCTGTAGAAGCATCTAATAAGAACATTAAGAATATTGTGCAGAAAATGACAGTGACATATAAAGATTGGCACGAGATGTTACCATTTTCTCTTCATGGGTACCGAACCTCGACACGAACTTCAACAGGGGAAACACCCTACTCTTTAGTATATGGTATGGAGGCCGTCTTGCCCATTGAAGTTCAGATACCCTCTCTTCGGATTATGAAGGATGCAGGTTTGAGCGAGGACGAATGGATCCAGACCCGACTTGATCAACTGAACTTAATCGACAAAAAGAGACTTACTGCTATTTATCATGGTCAGATGTATCAAAAACGGATGATTAACGCATTTAACAAGAAAGTTAGATGACAAGAGTATAAAGTTGGGGATCTGGTGATCAAGCGCATCATCCTGCCACAAGGTGATCCTAGGGGAAAATGGACCCCTACGTATGAAGGGCCATTTGTGGTTAAGAACATTTTCTCAGGAGGAGCTATGATTCTAACCACCATGGATGGTGACGACCTTCCTCACCCCGTCAATGTAGACATAGTGAAAAAATACTACACATAATCAAAGACCCGCTAGGTCGACTGGCCTAGGCAAAAATAAGGGCTTCCCGGCGAACCAAAAGGGTTCGGGCAAAAATAAGGGATAAAAATGAAAAAAAAAACTGTACACCCGATAAGTCGAAAACTTGAAAAGGCGGCTTGGGCAAAAAAGGTATCCCGGTGGACTGAAAACCTGAAAGGGCGGTCCAAGCAAAAATTAGGGATCAAAGCGTAACACTATGTCTCATTGGATCACCTTACAACCAGACTTCAGTATCGACTATCAAACTCGGACGACACTAATCAGTCAGATCCACCTTCAACCAAGTAGCAAAGTGATGAGACGCTCGAGGATATAAAGGAAATAGCATAGTTGGAACCCAGTGGGATTATTCACATAGTTGTTTTTCTTTGTTTTTCACAAATTGTATAAGTTCTATTTGTTCGGCGGCGCTCTCTTACTAGGACGTCAGCCTCTTGTACAAAAACGCGTATTTACGGGCCAAACTTCAGAGTTAATACAATTCATTTTCACAAAGAAATTTCAAACTGTTTTCCTTTTTCTGTTTTGTTTTGCATGAACATCCAATGTTCATTTTTGATATATGCATTTGACATTGATTGCTGCTCATAAATATTTACATGCGAAACAAAAGACGATTACTCGTAATATCAGAAACAGGGGCAAATAAAAAATGTCCAGACCTTACAGTTGCTTTGTCCACCAGGTATAGGGGTAGACCTAGTTGGAGAAAACGATTAAAAGTACATTCACTCCCCGCAGAGTAAGAAAAAGACATTAGTGTTAACTCTCCCCAACTAAGGCTCGTAACCGCGAATGAGTTGGTGACATTTCCCCCAAACAGAGTTTATCTATCATCAGCACTAGAAAATTATCCCCCATGGAGTTTGGAGAATTATCCCCAGTAGAGGCTGAAGGATTGTCCCTAGTAGAGCCTAAAAGGTTATCCCCAGTGAAGTCGCAACTGGAAAATCAACCCCAGCGGAGTTCATTCCTTTCACAAATAGAAATTCAATCCCCAACAGGTATCATTATCACCAGCAACGGTAATTCATCCCCGGCTGAGGTTATTCTTCCATATCAACAGGTCCTCTAGCAGAATATGTCCTCCCCACAGAGTCATTTCCTTATCAGTTTATTCCCCAGCAGAGTTATCCTCTCCTGCAGGTTTATTCTCACAATCATCTTCATCCACTATCCCCAGCGGAAACGAAGAATTCAACTCTTTTCTCTAGCAGCAATCCGAGATTTATTTTCCCCAGCTAAAAACATCACATTTCCATACATCATGACACATGCATATACGCATCATACAAACACAATCTCATTTATTTTGAGAACATCATTTCTTGATACATATCACGCATTACATACAACTGACCTTTACCTTTCAGGAAAGATACAATCAAATTCTCACAAAATTCAAGCTGTGAAGCCCGGGTGCGACTGGATAATAGTTTAATCCCCAGTAAGTCTCTATGAAGCCTGGACCACGACCAGATAGTAGTTCAAATTCAACTTTCCTCTTCAATAGAGATGATTCCTCAGTAGAATACGGACGACTGAAGTTTCTAAAATTCAACAGAGATGATTCCTCAGTAGAATACGGACGATCGAAGTTCCTAAAATTCAACAGAGATGATTCCTCAGTCGAATACAGACGATTGAAGTTCCTAAAATTCAACAGAGATGATTCCTCAGTCGAATACGAACGACTGAAGTTCCTAAAATTCAACAGAGATGTTTCCTCAGTAGAATACGGACGACCGAAGTTCCTAAAATTCAACAGAGATGATTCCTCAGTATAATACGGACGACCGAAGTTCCTAAAATTCAACAGAGATGATTCCTCAGTAGAATACGGACGACCGAAGTTCCTAAAATTCAACAGAGATGTTTCCTCAGTAGAATACGGACGACCGAAGTTCCTAAAATTCAATAGAGATGATTCCTCAGTAGAATACGGACGATCGAAGTTCCTAAAATTCAATAGAGATGATTCCCCAATAGAATACGAACGACCGAAGTTCCTAAAATTCAACAGAGATGATTCCTCAGTAGAATACGGACGAC
Source organism: Vicia faba (assembly GCA_948472305.1). Lineage (NCBI taxonomy): Eukaryota > Viridiplantae > Streptophyta > Magnoliopsida > Fabales > Fabaceae > Vicia > Vicia faba. Next base: position 637,953,581 of record OX451735.1, on the reverse strand, counting down.
CGAAGTTCCTAAAATTCAACAGAGATGATTCCTCAATAGAATACAGACGACCAAAGTTCCTAAAATTCAACAAAGATGATTCCTCAGTAGAATACGGACGACCAAAGTTCCTAAAATTCAACAGAGATGATTCCTCAACAAGAATAACAGACGACTGAAGTTTCTAAAATTCAACCTTTCTCAAAACAGAGATGATTCCCCAGTAGAATAACAGAAGACCGAAGCTCCTAAAATTCTATTTCTCTCAAGACAGAGATCAACATTCCCCAGCGGAATCTTCCTCACCAACAGGTATATAAGCTCTCACTAAGGAATCTCTTATGCGATCGAAACTCCTTCAGATGGCATCTTTAAGCCCATCTCCCATCATCAATCTCCAAATGGCATCATTAAACCCATTCCCGACATCACAAGACAATTACCACTTCATGCGAGTGCAAATTTCTGGGCACTCTAGTGTTCAATCATCTTCCACCTTCAGATCACGAAAGGCAGACAAGCCAATCTAAATCTTCAGGTTTAAGAAAATTGAACAAGGGAAGCTATTGTAAACCCAAAATTTGCCCTCCCATATTCCTCAAAACATTTCAAGAAAGATCCTCAAGTTGCTCAAGGTAGTCCAAGGGTTGGCCAGACAAGCTCTCTCCTGAGGCAGTCTACCCCAAATTAGGGTTTCATGTTGCATCAAGATACTTGAGTCCAAGAGACCCCAAATTCTCAACATTGTCCCAATATATTTTCAAGAACATCCATGTCAAGTTTCAAGCCCTACATAGGAAATTTGCTCAGTCAATTACTCAAAGGCTTGAAAATCGACCGTGCTAGGGCAAAAGTCAACTGTGGCCCACATACAGTCAAATTTCAAGATTTTTAGTCAACATTATCATGTTGAAGGATATTTCATCATTTGATCAAGGGTTGATCATGATTCATCAAGGATTTCTCATAATTCATCAAGACTCAAAAGTTGCTAAATTAGGGTTTTGTAGGAAAAGTCAACTCAACTTTGACCAAGCATAAATTTCTCATACTTTATGAGAAATGACCCATCCAAAGCTCATTTTGAAGAGGATGAAATTCCCTAAAATCCATCTTCATCTTCCAATTTCAAAATATTCACTCACAAGAAGTTATGAATTTGGACATTATAGGTCATTTTGAAAAGTCAACAAAAACACCTTTTTTGTCAAAGCTTCATACATGAGCATGGAATATCAAATTGAGATGAGACCAAAACGGTTGATTAGAGGACATCTCAATCTTTCTAAAAAGTCTAAGAATAACTCCAAAGAGTCAAAATTGAGGAAGTTATGCATTGGTGAAGTTGACCTTTTTTTGCAAAATTGCCAAAAGTCAACTATGCCTAAAACTTCAATTTTTGCCAAATGGGCCCAACCTTTTTCACTTGTTTTGAGTTGGAAACATGGTCCACGAGCCCTAGCCTTTTCCACTTGTCATTATCTTATTTTTATTATTTATTTTTATTTTTATTTGAATTAAATAATTTTAAATCAAAACAAATTATACAAAATCCAAAATATTGAAAACAAAAGATTTTGTGCATGTTTCAGGTTTTAAATTACAGCTAGCGTCAAATCAAACTCGTGTAAAGGCTTGGTGTGCATAAAAAGATTGGATTTAGGGCATTTTTGGAAAGATTTTAAGGTGAATCAAATCAAGATCAAACTCATTGATGGAGGAAGATTGAGTGCATTCTTTCAACCCTAATTCACTCCTCAATACATAAGGAGTGTGTGTAGACCAAAAGAGGCGAGAGAAGGAGGCGTGTGATCAAGAATACAAACTTGAAAAATCAAGAAAAAAATGCAAACACGATGTCCAATTTAGAGGCAATTTCAAGATCCTTGAACCATCTCAATCGATTCCTGGGATCCTCAGCAAGCCAAAGCAACCCAGAATAAGCGTTTCCAGGCCTTATATTGCGCTATAAGTTGCCCACGGCATAAATTCTTTTTTGAAATCGAATAACATCATTCTTGCACTTATAGCATAAAATAATTGTATATTCTTGATCACCATCATGTTTGCAAGCTTCCTGTAATATTTTATTGCATTTTCATGGCTTGTATTGGATTTCACCATAGCTAGGGTTTTAGGGTTCAATTTAGGATCTTCGTTTGCAGGAAAAATTGGGCCATGAAAGGGCCACCTTTGTGTTCAGCAAGGCCAGACGAAGCCATCCATGGCCTTCGTTTTTATTTATAACGCTTGTGTTAAGTTTTGGAATTTGCAGGACTTGTAGCTACGGACAAATGTCAGTAGGTAAAAGTTTTTAAACTTTTACCAATAGATCCAAGGAAGAATACAACCAACGTGGCCACCTCCCATAGACGTGTTTGAATTTCGCACGTTTCTGACTCAGTATTTTCACTTTTCATATATTATCATTGTTATATGTTTTATGTACAAACAAAAGCAAGTGGCGCAGTGGTAGTGGAGTGGTTGGATAGTGCACCAGGACCTGGGTTCGAATCCCAGGACCCCCAAATATTTCATGTATTTTGCCTTTTCAGGATTCAGTGCATACACAAGCCAAGGAGCACCATGCTCCCTCAAGATCCAACCATTCAGGAATCCAACAAGCCAGGGAACACCATGCTCCCTTAAAATTAATTAGAACAAATAGGTTTTTATTTCTAATTTAATTATATTTTCTTTCTCCTAAAAATAACCAAAACATAAAAAATAGGTCATGTAATTATTTTTATTAATTAATTTAAATTAGATAATTAATTGTATATTTAATTTTAAAACATAAGTTCTTTTCTTTAAAAAAATATTAAAAACAACAAAAACATTTTTCTTTTAAATTAGGTTAAAAAGGGTCAAAACCCTAATTTTTTTTCTCATCGTTCTAATTTCATCGCGCGCTTTATTATTATTTTTACCCTATTATTGTAACTGCTCACAAGGTTGTAATAGTTTAAATTAGGATTTTATTTTCATTTACCGTTCTACTTTTCAAGGGTTTGTTTTTGGCTATGTAAATACCCGAAGCCTTGTAATAGCGTAGTTAAATTTCCACATTTTAAATTCCGCAAATATTTAACTGTTAGATGTATGATATAGGGATGCATGACAAGAATGTATGTTAAACTTTAAAACAGTTAAATAACCCTAAAATATTCAAAGATAATAAATCTGAAATTGAATCACTCGCACATGCGCACTCCTAGGGTACACTCCCACTTGGTTGCCTTCGATAAACGGTCATTGAGTATAGGATGTTTTAGTGGTCGTCCTATTGTCCAAAGATCAAAGTTGCCTCAGAAAGGTTGCCTCAGATATTGTTGCCTCGGATAATTGATCTAAGACATTAGGGTTACTACTAAGACGTCCTAACATTGCTTTAGTGATCGTACGTCCCTTTCGAATTGACCCTCAAAATTCCAACGACGGTGCTACCTACTCACTAATAGTGGGATAGCGCTATCTAAAGGAAACAAACATAGAACGATTCTTTTTTCGAGTAGGTAAATTAGTTCTTAAGTACTTGCTCAATCAAAACAAACTTTTTTCTCACACTTACACTCCTTTACAAACAAAGTTTTCAAAAACACTTCATTACACTCTTGAAGATAGAAGAAAGAGTTAAATCGAAGTCAAAACAAAAACTTTTCAAAACACACAAGCACACAAAGAAGCAATTTTGAAAATGATGAGCAAGTACCTAAGAGCCCGTAGATAACTATGGATAGAAAGGGTGATAATACCTTCCCTTTCTATAATCTACCCCCTGTACTAAGAAATATCTCGAAAAAGGAATTTTTCTGTACTTTTTCCTTTCCTTGTTGGATAAAATAAAAGTCGGTGGCGACTCTTGCTTACCGCGACATTTTGCAAACACAAACGCAAAACGCAAACCAGCAATTCCTTTAAAAAAAGGGAAACACGTCCCGGTTCTGGCCACCGTATCACACCTACGTACCACCTTCCGTGCAATAGGGGATCAGGGTACACGTAGTTCATCTTTAAAAAAATTTAAAACACAAGTGTGTTGATTAATTTTATGAGGTAATACATCATCATCATTGTTTGTGTGGAAAACATACTTACTACCCATAATCATGAGAAAGGATAATTTGCGTCATCTCAAAGTGGAGGATATGGCTTAGATTTTAAAATCAACAATGCCTCACTCAACACCCAAGTGGAAAATATCCCTCTTCACTACATATTGTAAAAGTATAGTTGTTTGCATCACTACAAGGATTGACAAGAGTCCAATCTTTTGAGAAATGTTTTAAAATAAAAAGCCAAAGTGGCAAAATGGTTTGAAATGAGATTGATTGACTTTTAGTCTTCTCACAAAAAAAATGTCAAAGTATTATTAAGTTGATTGAAGTTTTTTTATGAAAAGGTTTTGAAAATGCATGGACATAAGTACAAGTTTATTATGAAAGTGGTTCAAGTTTTAAAAAAAACAAGAAGAGTTTTCAAAAGGAGGAAGAAGATTTTTGAAATTAAAGAAGGTGGGAGGAGAAGAAGAGACTATCCTAAAGCATAAGGTAAAAGCTAGGGATAAGAACCAACTCACTAACAAGAAGCTAATATTTGACATTATGAGTCAAGATAGAATTCCAATTCCTTGGATTGAAACCAAACAAGCAAAGATACTAGACCTCTTGAGAGAACCAAGCTTTGATTGCATTAATCTTCAAAAAAATTAGGCAGAGTAACAACTGCATACGGGTGAATTCCAGATTACAAATAAAGAATGTAATCACAATAACCTGCACACAAAACAAACAAACAACCCAATGTCTTGAGGTAAACCTTAAGAGCTCCATACAAAATATAAATTAAGGTCACAAGGTCTCCAACATAGGCCAAGGTTTCTAATCCTAAGTCCAACAAGTCCAATGCTCCATATTGCTAAGGATAGTAACCAAATAGTCCAAGTATTATTAAAGCCTTTTTTAGGGTTCATGTTGATTATTAGGTGTCTTGAAAAAAGAAAAGAGAGGCTCAAATGAGAAAAATAAAGATAACAAGGATATAAATGCTCAAGTGAGCAAAATACAAATGACATGAAATGTAATGCTTAAAGTAAAATGGTACATAAAGCATAAAAAATAAAAGCATAAAGTGAAACAAATTAATAATTAGTGGTTAGTTGGATGACCATCTTGAAACTTGCATTTGGAACTCATTAGAGGATTTGTATAACCAAAGCCTCCACACAACAAGTTGCATTTGCTTTTTTTCAAGTATATCATCCATTTGGAATCCTCACAAGTACCATTTAATGATCTACGATGTTTAAGTGATTCGTGTTGACCAAAAGTGTTGTAGACCCATTAGAGAATTGGTAGAACCAAAGCCTCCACACAATGAATCTCAAAGTTATTGAATCAAAGGGATCAGATTAACATACTTGTGCTTGGAAACATAGGTTTGGGCCACAAATGATTATTTATTCGAGTCAGGACTAAATTTAGCACTAAGTTAAGCAATCGTAAATGGACTTATATAGAAGTCACACCTATTTTGAGGCCGGTTAATAGCAATCTATGTACCATTTGTTTTGAGACATGATATAGAGATCATGCTCCAATAACACTTAGTGCAATAAGAAATGGATGAGATGAAGAGGGGTGGGAAAGAATACAAACCACATTTGAATTAAATTTCAATCAAACTATTATTAAAATCATTCATCCATTTTATGGAGTTAAACTCAATACCATGGATCCAATGATGTTAACAAAGTTCATAATAAAAAATTCAACCCAAGATCAGCCAAAAAATAATCACAAAATAATATTGCATTTAATATATACATTAAAAAGTTTTAAACTATTTTTAAAGTAGAAATAAAAGAGAAAAATACCAATTATGTTCAAATTAATCAAGAAATAAAAAGTAAGACCATAGAAAAATCAAAAAAGGACTCAAATATTTTTACAAAATTTTTAGTAATTTTTTAAAGTCAGAAATTATTTTTAAAATTAAAAGAAATGAGTAAAATAAACCAAAAATGATAAAAATACGAAAGTCAGAAATAAAAAATAAATGAGGTCACCAATATTTGTCACAATATCATTGGATAATTCCATATTTTTTCAGAATTTAAAAATGCATAAAACTATTTTTAAACATTTAAGACAATTCAAATAAAGTGAAAATTTATAAAAAATATCAAAACACAAAATAAAATTTTGAAAAAATAAAAATCAGAAAGAGAATAATCAATAATATTTTTCATAATTTTCTCAGTTTTTTTGGACTAAAAATGAATTTTCTATGATTTTTTGAAGTTTAAAACAATTAAATATAAAAAATCAGAAAATAAAATAAAAACCAAAAAGATATGGACCAATGGATGAGAGTCAAAATGCGTTAGTAATCAAATCCAAGGGATCTGGCGCACTGTGCATATTATGGTCATTAGTGAATAAAACACGAGATCGCTTATTAAATAAGAAATTCAAAAGAACAAGTGGCACACCTTCATTGGTTGGAAGATGACACATTGGTCATCTTTAACCTCCAGCCAACGTGAATTGCAGGTCTCTCAAACTGTAAAATCAGAAGCTCATACCTATGCCATTCTCTTCGTCTCTTCAAGGGGAAGACAACCACACCTTCGCGACAAATTTATATAAACTGTAGCTCAAGCAATTTGGAAGGAAAGTTTTGAAAAGGGATTTGAAATTTAATAGTCAAAACGTGTTTCCAGATAAAATTAAGTGTTGCGACTAGAACCAGGGCAATGAGAGCATCACAATGATATCAAAGTTTTGAAGAATTGATGGAGAAATCTACCTATTGAAGTTGAGTTGCAGAGCTCTGAAAGTGGACTTCTATGGAACAATATAGGGCATGATTCTTGAAGGTAATTGTATGGTTAATTTCAGGGAAGATCAAGGAAGGTAAATTGATAGAAAAATTGGATTGAAAAAGGCTTGAAAACTGATTTCGAAGTTACAGAAAATTGAGTTATGGAACAAGTTTGGCAGGGTGATTCTGGCTATCCAAGCTTGAGAAAATGAATGAGAGATGACCCTCTATTTATATGTGTTGTACCCCAAAATTTTCCCTCCCATATTTCTCAACACATGTCAAGTGAGGTCCTCAAATTGCTCAAGGAAGCCCAAGAGTTGACCAGACAAACTCTCTCCTAAGGCAGTCTACTCCAAATTAGGGTTTCATTTTGCATCAAGATGCTTGAGTCCAAAGGATCCCAAATTCACACCATTGTCCTAATATGTTCTCAAGATTATCCATGTCAAGTTTCAAGCCTTGCAGAGGAAGTTTGCTCAGTCAACTACTCAAATGCCTAAAAATCGACTATGCTAGGGAAAAAGTCAACTGTGGCCCACATACAGTCAAACTTCAAGATTTTTGGCCAACATTCTCATTTTGAAGTATTATTCTTCATTCGATAAATGTTTGATCATGATTCCTCAAGGATTGCTCACAATTCATCAAAACCCAAAAGTTACTAAATTAGGGTTTTGTAGGAAAAGTCAACCCAACTGTGACCAAGCATAAATTTATAATACTTTATAAAAAATGACCCATCTAAAGCTCATTTTGAAGATGATGTAATTCCTTACGATTCATCTTCATACCTCAAGTTCAAAATACACACTCACAAGAAGATATGAATTTGGACATTATAAGTCATTTTGGAAAGTCAACAAAAACACCTTTTGGGTCAAAGCTTCATACATGAACATGGAAGACTCAATTGAGATGAGACCAAAAGAGATGCTTAGAGGACATCCTAAGATTTCTAAGAAGTCCAAGAACACATCTTTAGGGTCAAAATTCAAGGAGTTATGCATTGGCCAAGTTGACCTTTTTTGCAAAATTGCCAAAAGTCAAATGTGTCCAAAATTGCATTTTTTGCTAAATAAGCCCAACTTTTTATGCTTGCACTGAGTTTGTAATGTGATCCACGACCCATGAGCTCTTCCACTTGTCATTATTTTGTTTTTGTTATTTATTTTGATTTTATTTCATTTAAATCAAATAAAATCAATATAAAATAATGGAAATATCAAAAATCAATAAAACCTTGAGATTTTGTGCATGATTAAGTTCATTATACAACTGGAGACAAAATCAAATCGTACAAGGCTTCATATGGACAAAAAAGATTGAATTTTGCTTGTTTTTGAAAGATTTGGTGCAAGGATGAAATCATTGATCAATCTTCATAATTAGAAAATATTTGATACAAACTTTAACCCTAATACACTCTAGTATACATAGGGAATAAAAACAGACCAAAAAGAAGAGGCTGGAGGCGTGCAAAGGCAGAGAAAGAATTGCAAAACTTCAAAGAAAAAGTGCAGACCAAATTCCAAGTTGCAGACCATCTCAAGCCATTCTAACCATATCAATCAATTTCTGGACTCCCCAGGATCGTGTTTCAATCGTTAGCAAGCTTCCCCACGCCTTGAAACGCATCGTAGCAGTCACACGGTTTGCCTATTTTCTTGAATTCGAATATATTGATTCTGGCATATTTAGCATGATTGATTGGCATATTTATAATCCTTAAGATGTTTTCAAGCTAATGACTATATTCAATTGCATTTTTATTGACTGAACATGAAACTGCCATAGCTAGGGTTCGTTCTTTGTTTTTAGGGGTTTCTTGTACAGGAAAAATTAGACATTGATAATGGTACCATGATGCTCGTGAGGTTGAAATGAGTTGATTAGTACCATTGGTTTTCATGTATCACGCACGTACAAGATTTTGGAATGAACAGGGGCTATACCTACGCTTGATGTCCGTAGGTAAAAGTCCTTTTACCTAAAACGACATAATCAATGAAGAAGACAATGGCGTGGCAGTGTGTGAGTGGCTCGTTCGAATTTCCGCGCGTTTTGGGAGGCGTGGCACGTTGTTTGCATTATATTTTATTTGTTTCATTATTATCACAACTAACATATTAGCGCAGATGGTGAGGATGTTGGCCTTTTATACACACGTCCTGGGTTCGATCCCAGGCGTGTGCATTTTATTATTTTCTCAACAAATGCAGGTTAATCCAGTGCTTCATACTCTCAAGCGTGTTCCATACACTCTCAAACATCAGCCATTTGATGTGCTCCTGGCCAGATCCAACGTGTCCATAATGAAGGGACCACCATGCGCCTGAGTCAAGCGTGCATACATGATTAGGAGAAGTCAACAGGGTCAAGAGCTTGTTGGGCCAAGAAATTGCAAACAACACCCCCTTTTGCTAAGCAACCAGGCCCATTTTTGTTTCTTTTCTTTTTATTTCTTTTATGTAATTTAATTTGCTTATTTATTTTTAACAAAATTAATTTCTTTTTTTCACAAAAGATCATAAAATCAAGAATTTAAAAAAAAAAAAATTAGAATTAATTTTTTTTTATCAAGTTTAATTTAAAATTAGTTTAATTTAATTTAGGGAAATTCTAACTTTTTTTTATATAATTAAAACCAATTAGAAAAATTAGGATTTAACTTTTGATTTAATTTTTATTCTTTCTCAAAACAAAAAATACCAAAAAATAGGTCAATTTAATTATTATTCTTAAATTAAATTTAATTAGTAATTAGTTTTTTTTATTATTATTATTCAATTGAGCTTTATTTTCTCAAATAACAAAAACGACAAAAAATGATTTTCCCTTTAAATTACAATTAGGTATAGTTGGGGTCAAAACCCTAATTATTTTGCATTCAATTCATCGCGCGTGCTTATTATTTTTTGCAATATTAATGTAACTGTCCACGGTATGTAATAGTTTAATCTAGGACTTTATTTTATTTATCGTCTTTTTGCGGGTTTTTGGCTATGTAATTAATCCCTATCCAGAAGCCTTGTAATAGCGTAGGTTTATTTTCTCGCATTTTTATTCTCCTAAATATTAACTGTTTAGATGTATGTTAATAGGATTGTATGACAAGATTGCATGATAATTTAAAACGACTAGAAAACCCTAATGTGCAAAGATAATAACTGAAATCAAATCACTCGCACATGTGCACTCCTAGGGTATACTCTCACTTCGGTTGCCTTCGGTAAAGGATCATTAAGTATAGGGTGTCTTAGTGGTTTCCCTCCTGTCTAACAAAGATCAAAAGTCCCATTCATAAATGTTGCCTCAGAAATGTCGCCTCGGAAATGTTGCCTCGAATATGATCTTAAGACTTTAGGGTTATTACTAAGACGTCCTAACATTGCTTTAGTGATCATACGTCCCTTACAAATTGACCCTTACAACTCCAACGACGGTGCTACCTATTTCTCAATAGTAGGATAGCATTTTCTAAAGGAAACAAGAATAGAAACGATCCTTTTTCGAGTAGGTAGATGCTAGTAGGTACTTGATCAAATCAAACTTTTCACACTTACACTTTTCAAAACAAATTTTCAAAACAAACTTCGTCACACCCTTGAGGACTGATACAAGGGTTATCACGAAGTAAAACATTTTCAAAGAAAGCACATACACAAGCAATTTTAAAAATATGAGCAAGTACCTAAGAGCCCTTGGAAAACCATGGATAGAAAGGGTGCTAATACCTTCCCTTTCTATAATCTACCCCCCGTACTCAAAATATCTCGGAAATGGATTTTTTCTGGGCTTTTTTCCTTTTCGGTTGGATGAAATAAAAGTCGGTGGCGACTCTTACTTACCGCGACATTTTGTGAACAAAAAACGCAAAACGCTAACCAACATTTTCAAAACAGTCGGTTCTGCCACCGTATCACAATATGGAATCAAATGGAATGTCCAAGAGTTTGAAATGATGAAGTTTTAAGGGAAATCGTGTGAAGTTGCAAACAAGAAAAGTGTGACTTTTAATTTGATCAAAAATCATCCAAAACACGCGTTTTGCTATACTAATCACTTCTGGAAGTTCACTAAACATGTTTAGAAGAAAAAACGCATAGAAAAAATGTGTTTAGAAGCTAAATCAATGATTTCAAATTCTGACTTTTGAAGAAACTTCAGTTTCAAGTTACCAAGTTCAAATCAATGGCATTCTCAGCTCAAGGGGTCTTGGGGTATGATTCTTGATGCTTTAGAAAGATAAGGTTATAAGATTTGCAATGGGAAAAGAATGGAATCAAATGGATGCTTGAGCTGAAAGTTGCATTGAGTCAAAGTTGGGGAAAAAAGGTTGACTTTCCATACTTAGAAATATTTCAATTTTTTCTTTAAAAGTGACCTATAATGTTTTGCATCCAAACATGGCCTTCCACTTGGAATTTGCTCTTGACCAAAAAAGATGGCATGAAATAGACCTCTTGAATGACATTTTGAAACTTGAACCATTAAAAATTTCCAAAAATTGAGAGAGTTATGAATTGTTGAAGTTGGCAAAAAATCATGAAATGACCTATAATCTTTTGTATCCTTAGGGCATCGTCCATCCATTTTCTCACTTTGCACATAAAAGAAAGAATAAATTTCACATCCTTAATATCCTTGTGGAAAAAGAGTGGGCTGAAGGTGATAAAAATTGACCAAGTTATGATCATTTGAAGTTACACATGGAAAAATGAGGGTTCATCTGGAGGACTTGTAATCTTTCTTCATCATTAAGTTTCTTCCACATGAAAACTACTTGAAACTTTTGAAGTGATTTGTTATAAACCTTTGAAGAGAAGGATGTCTATGTAATAACTAAAAAATACCATAAAAGGAACAAGATGTACTTCATTGAAGTTCAAAACCATAGCTCCTAGATCAAGAAATGCTTTGAGGAACTTTGACAATTTTGAACAACCTTCTTGTACCAACACTCTTTCTTTGTAAATAGAAGTTGTTGAGGATGGTAATAAGAACTCATAGAAACAAAAACCACTTCCATATCTTGATAATTGAGAGAAATATGCACTTGTGATCAACGGGAACAAGACCTTGTCCAATCATGACAACTTCTTCCATCAACCCCTTGTACTTATGAATCAATTTGATAACTTTGAAATGTGATGAACCAAAATAAACCTTGCCATGCCATTGATTCCAAAACAACTTCAATGGTGAGGTTTGAAGTTCTCAAGCTTTATTGACTAGGGCATGTAAATAAACTCATGAACCCATGGATCAATTTACTAAGCCACATTGCCTTTACCTACATTATTAACAAGTAAGTCAAACCAACATTGCATTTAATTAATTAGAAAGAAAATCAATACAAAATATGCATGATCACTAAAGAAAACAAGTCAAGTGTTAGAAAAAAGTTGGATTCTACAACCCTTAATTAGAGTTTTGATGATAACAAATACAAAGAACAAATATGCACTCTAAATTTGTGTTATTTTGTATGCAGAAGTTCTGAATGAAACAACATTAGAAGTTAAGCTACAAAAGCTTTCAAGCTAAGGAAATCAGAATGTTCTGAAGAATGATGATCAGAATCTGCGCTAAAGTAAAGGATACTCTGATTCTGAACAGAAGTCTAATATACAATCAGATCCTCACATCTCCGAGTCATCAATGTTCTAAAGTAAAAGCAACATGCAAGATTCTAGTTCTGAAGCGTTACTTTTCATTTAAGGCAATATCATATGCAACGACTTCATTCAGACAAGAATCTTCTCAATATGGAAATAGCATTGAGTGTCCATTATCACGCTTTATGTTGGACAAGATTTCCACGCCTATATAAAAAATCTTAAAGGACAAATCATTTACGATTTTGACATACTACTACTCATACATCTAAAATGCTGCAAACTTTCATATTCACTCATACGCTCAAATTGTGTAATATATCACAGTAGTGATACAATTTTTGTAACGAAAAAAAACAGTACAAAGTATATCATTTTCTTTTGATTAAGTTAGTTTTCCTTGAGATAAATTGGGTTGTGGTTGTACTCAAGAAGACTTTGGCAGTTGTCAAAGTAGTATTGTAATTAGTTTTTATTAATGAATTAATTCCTTGTTGGAGAGAGGCGAAATCACCTTGGCGGGTGGACTGGAGTAGTTTGAGATCAAACGAACCAGGATAAAAATATCGTGTCTACTGATTTTGTTTTTAAGTTTCAATTCAACCCCCCTTCTTGTGTTTTTCACTTATTCAATTGGCATCAGAGCGCCTGGTTCTGAGTTCATACACTTAACCATGTCAGTACAAGATCCAAGCTTTAGAAAAACACTATGGTGGGACCAAGCCAAAACATCAGCAATGACTATCATGAGGACAAGGATAGAACCAGCGGCAAACCTTCAGTCTTTGATGGAGAAAATTTTGAATACTGGAAAGACAGAATTGAGAGCTTCTTTCTGGCTCATGATGCTGATCTATGGAGCATGGTAATTGATGGATACACACATCCTATGGATGAAAGTGGTCAGAAGATAGATAGAAAAAGGATGTCTGACCAGCAAAAAATTGATTTCAGAAACCATCATAAAGCCAGAACAATACTTCTCAGTGCCATCTCATACTCAGAATATGAGAAGATCTCAAACAGAGAGACATCCAAAAACATGTTTGACTCTTTGAGAATGACGCATGAAGGCAACATATAAGTCAAAGAAACCAAGGCCATTGCGCTCATTCAGAAATATGAAGCATTCAAGATAGAAGATAGTGAATCTGTAGAAGCAATGTTCTCAAGATTCCAGATTCTTGTTGTTGGGATGAAAGTGCTTGACAAAGGATATTCTACTGCTGATCATGTAAAGAAGATCATCAGAAGTCTACCAAAGCAATGGAGTCCAATGGTCACTGCACTTAAGCTGGCTAAAGATCTCAACAAAATATCTCTGGAGGAACTTGTTAGCTCCCTCAGAAGTCATGAGATAGAGATAGAAGAAGACGAGCCTCAGAAGCAAGGTAAGCCCCTAACATTAAAATCTAACAAAAAAATCTGATTCTAAGGTTTTGAAGGCTATGGAAGAAACCTCTGATGGATCCTCATCAGAAGAAGATGAATTGTCTCTTCTCTCCAAAAGGGTCAATAAACTGTGGAAGCAGAGACAAATAAAATTCATAAACCTGAGAAGATCAGAGAATCAGAATGAATCCTCCTCTAGATACAGAAAGTCTGAGTCCTTCTTTGGACACAGAAGATCTGAAGCTTCCTCCGGTCACAGAAAGTCAAATAACAAAGACATCATCTTCTATGAGTGCAATGAACAAGGGCACTACAAAAGTGATTGTCTAGGGCTTCAAAAGGAGAAGCCCAAAAAGAAGTTCTTCAAGGAGAAGAAGAAAAGCCTCATGGAAATATGAGACGATTCAGACACTTCTGATACTGACTCAAAGTCAGATGATGAAAGAGCCAACATCGCTCTTATAACAAATGTGACAGAAGACAGTGAAGCTTCTAATTCAGACTCAAAATCAGACACAAAAGAGGTATTCCCTGATTTCACTGTTAATTTTACTAAGGTTGAACTTGCAGAAAGTATGAATGAAATTCTGGAAAGGTATCAGCAGATCAGAGTCAAATTCAAGAACCTGAAAAGGGATCTTGTCTCTGACTCTGAAAGAACTGAGAGTCTTAGATTAGAAAATTCTGAGTTAAAAGAAAAGATTTTAAAATTAGAAAATGATTTACAAAACTCTCAGAAAGAAATAATCTCAGAGACTCCCAGTAATGCTGATAAGATCATCAAAGAGTATGATCACAGCTTTCAGAAGTTATTGGCTAAAAACATAGATAGAAGCAAGATCGCTTCAATGATCTATGGAGTTAGCAGGAATGAGAGAAAAGGTATAGGATACCAAGGTAAGGTATCTCCACCTAAGAAATTCATGGACCTTGTTATAAAACGCACACCACTAAAATCACACTTCACATACGGGCACACACATGACCTAAAACACACTAGTAATGATTACTCTGTCAAACCAAAATTCAAACAGAATTTTGGTAAAACTAATAAACCAGAACCCAAAAAGATATGGGTACCTAAGGAAAAAATTATATATGTAGCAGATATCTTTAGCAGCAAGGCTAAAACACCAGTCATGGTACTTGGACTCTGGATGCTCTCGACACATGACGGGAAGAAAGCATATGTTCCAAAGCCTGGAACTTAAACTTGGAGGCTACATGGGCTTTGGAGGCAACCAGAGAGGGAAGATCATTGGCTCTGGAACAGTAGGTAATGGTAATCTTCCTGTTGTACCCCAAAATTTTCCCTCTCATTTTACTTAAAACATACTCCTAGAGGTCCTCAATTTTCTCAAGGTTGCCCAAGAGTTGACCAGACAAACTCTCACCTAAGGCAATGTATTTTAAATTAGGGTTTCCATTTTCATCAAGATGGTTGAACTCCAAAGACTTCATTTGCTCTCCATGGTCCTAATATGTTCTCAATACCCTCCATGTCAAATTTCAAGCCTTGCACAAGAAGTTTGCTCAGTCAACTGCTCAGATGCTTGATAATCGACTATACTAGGTCAAAAGTCAATTGTGGCCCATATACAGTCAAACTTCAAGATTTTTGGTCAACATAAAATTTTTGAAGTTATATCCATCATTTGATCAATGGTTGATCATGATTCCTCAAGGAATGTCCCAAATTCCTCAAAACCCAAAAGTTGCTAAATTAGGGTTTCTCAAGAAAAGTCAACCAAATTTTGACCAAGCATAACTTCTTCATACTTTATCAGAAATTTTCCATCCAAGGCTCATTTTGAAGAAGATCCAATTCCCTACAATTCATATTCATCCCTCAAGTTCAAAATATGCACTCTCAAAAAGATATGAATTTCCACATTATAGGTCCTTTTGAAAAGTCAACAAAAACACTTTTTGGGTCAAAGCATCTTACATGAACATGGAAGACCCAATTGAGATGAGACCAAAAGGGTTGTTTAGGGGACATCCTAATATTTCTAAAAAGTCCAAGAACACCTCTCTAGGTTTAAAATTGGAAGAGATATGCCTTGTCAAAGTTGACTATTTTTGCAAAATTGCCAAAAGTCAAATGTGCTCAAAATTGCAATTTTTTTGCCAAATGGGCCTAATTTTTTATGCTTCCACCTGACTCATAACATGGTACAAGACCCAAATATTTCCTCACATGTTATTTACTTCATTATTTATTTTATTTTGATTTTTTATTAATTAAAAATTAAATTAAATCAAATAAATGGTAAATAATACCAAAGATTTGTTTTGATTGGATTTTTGGATAGAATCACAAGCTCATTATGTTGGCATGGTAGAATCAAATTGAATCAAAGCTAATTGGCACAAGAATGGCATGATTAGGCCAAATTTGGAAGGATATCATACCACATGAAAACCAAATCAAATCTTCAAAAATTGAAAAGATACTAGGGGTTTTTATAACCTAATTCGTTCAAGGATATATAATGAACAAAGCCAGGCACAAAAACAAGAGGTTGCAGTCGTGAAGGACCCTAGAACAAACTCAAAATTTTGGCAAGAAGTGGTGATCTGATCTCTACCCTAGAGGACAATTCAAGGCCTTCCAACGTTCCCAAACGATTCATGGACCTTCTCAGAAGCTAACCCAATCGATTGCAGGTCCTTTCACGCTCAGAAATGCTCGCTACATCTCATACGGTTTGCCTACTTTTTTCAAATCGATTACAATCATTCTAGCATCATTAGCATGATTTAATGATATATTTGTTATCATTGATGTATTTATAACATGTTTGGATTGTTTAATTGGATTTTTGATGCACATATTGGCGTTTTCCATTGTTTGGGTTTACTTGGTCGTTTTAGGTTTTTTTCATACAGGTAAAATTGGCCACATAAAAGGGTACTAAGATGCTCGTCGCATCAAGACGGTTTGATCCATGTAACTGGAATTTATTTATCATGCGTTGTGTTGATTTTTGAAGGTTACAGGTTTTTAGTTATGGAGTCTGTCTGTGGGTATAAGTCCTACCCCTAAGACGACGGTCTCAACGAAGGAGACGACGATTTGTCACCATGCCATTGGCCATTTTGAATTCCGCACACATTTGTGATTCAGTTTCCATATTTTATATATTATATATTGTTTGATATGAATTAGGTTAATATCAATTAGAAATTAGGGTTTGATTTTTGTAAATAATTAAATTTTTTCTTCAAAAATAACTTAAATATTTTTTCCTCAAATAGATTTTAGGTTTTCTAATCGTCCTCGCATTTAATTTGTCGCACGTTTTAATTACTTTTTTTTAATTATTTTTGTAATTGATCCGAGGTTGTAATAGCTTTAATTAGGTTTTAATTTAGTATTTTAATTTCAGTCAAAATTATGTATCTACAAAAGCCATGTAATAGTTAGGATTTCTATTCCTGCACTTTAATTTCCGCAATTATAAATTGTTAGATGTATGCTAATAGGATTGTATGGCAAGAATATTTAAAAATTAAAATAGTAGATAACCTAAATGTGCAAAGACAAATTAACTGAAAAAATTCACTCGCACATGCTCACTCCTAGGATTTATTCCACTTCGGTTGCCTTCGGTTAAGTGGTCATGAAGTATAGGGTTTGTTAGTGGTCATCCTCTAGCCCCGAAAGATCTCAAATGACCCATTCCGATGTTGCCTCGGAAACAGATCTTTAAGGCTTTAGGATTATTACTAACACCTCCTAACATTGCTTTTATGACCGTATATGTCCCTTCGAACGTCCCTAAAAAACTCCAATGACGGTGCTACCTATTCCTTAATAATGGGATAGCGCTGTCTAAAGGAAAACGAATAGTCTTTTTCGAGTAGGTAGAAAAACTCTTAAGTACTTGCTCAAACAAATAAACTTTTCACACCAACACTTTTCAAAACAAATTTCCAAACAACTTCGCCACATCCTTGAGGACTTGTACAAGGGTTATCACGAAGTAAACCCTTTTCAAAACAAGCACACACACACAAGCAATTTTAAAATGAGCAAGTACCTGAGAGCCCATGCAAACCATGGATAGAAAGGGTGTAACACCTTTCCTTTCTATAATCTACCCCCTATACTCAGAAATATTCTTAAAAAAATATTTTTTCTGTTCTTTTTCCTTTTCCTGATTGGATAAAATAAAAGTCGATGGCGACTCTTGCTTACCGCGATATTTTTCAAAACGCAAAACGCAAACTAGTAAAAATAGTCGGTTCTGCCACCGTATCACACTTCCTTCTATCAATAATGTGCTTTTAGTTGATGGATTGATGCATAAACTGTTATCCATAAGTCAATTAAGTGATAACGATTATGATATAATCTTTAATCAAAATTCATGCAAAGCTGTTAGTCAGAAAGATGGAACTATCCTATTTAATGGAAAGACGAAAAACAACATTTATAAGATAAAACTTTCTGAACTAAAAAGTCAGAATGTAAAATGCCTTCTCTCTGTTAACAACGATCAATGGGTATGGCACAGAAGATTGGGGCATGTTAGTATGAGAAGAATATCTCATATTAACAAACTCAATCTGGTCAGAGGACTTCCTAATCTGAAGTTCAACTCAGATGCTCTGTGTGAAGCATGTCAGAAAGGCAAGTTTGCAAAACCTGCTTTTAAAGCTAAAAATGTTGTTTCCACCTCTTGGCCATTAGAACTTCTGCACATAGACTTATTTGGACCAGTGAAAACTGTGTCTATTAGTGGCAAGAAGTATGGGTTAGTGATCGTAGATGACTATAGCAGATGGACATGGGTAAAGTTCTTAAGACACAAGGACGAGTCACATTATGTGTTCGTTGCATTCTTTAACCAAGTTCAAAATGAAAAGGATCTTAGAATTGTCAAAGTCAGAAGTGATCATGGTGGAGAATTTTAAAATAAAAATTTTGAAACATTTTTTAATGAAAAAGGAATCTCGCATGAATTCTCTTGTCCTAGAACTCCCTAACAAAATGGAGTTGTAGAACGAAAGAACAGAACATTGTAAGAAATGGCCAGAACCATGATCAATGAGACTAACATTGCTAAGATCTTCTGGGCAGAAGTATTTAACACAACATGTTATATTCAAAATAGAATCTCTATAAGACCTATTCTGGAAAAGACTCCATATGAATTGTGGAAGAATAGAAAGCCCAACATTTCTTATTTCCATATTTTGGATGCACATCTTTTATTCTGAATACTAAAGATCATTTGAACAAGTTTGACTCTAAAGCACAGAAGTCAATACAATACAGAACCACAGATTGTTGAAGAGTCAATCAGTGTTAGATTTGATGATAAGCTTGACCCTCAAAAGTCAAAGCAGAATGAATCTTTTACAGATATAGAAGTTGAATTCACAGGTATTGAAGACAACTCATCAAAAGTTCCCAACAGAGATGCTCCAACAAATTCAGAAAGAAATGTTACAAGTGCTCAAATATCTTCTGTTGATCAACTCCAAAAAAGGTTATCTAGAAGCAGCATAGCTCACCTAGAAGATAAGATCCTGGGAAAGAAGGATGATCCAATCAGAACAAGATCAACATTCAGAAACTCTGAAGAATCCCTCATGGGACTGATCTCACTGATTGAACCAACAAAAATTGATGAAGCTCTTCTAGACAATGATTGGATTCTGGCAATGCAGGAGGAATTAAACTAGTTCACCAGAAATGACGTATGGGATCTGGTTCCCAAACCAAAAGGATTCAACGTTATTGGAACAAAGTGGGTGTTCAGAAATAAACTGAACGAGCAAGGAGAAGTCATTAGAAACAAGGCACGACTGGTGGCACAAGGTTATAGACAGCAAGAGGGGATAAATTATACAGAAACCTTTACTCCATTCGCCAGGTTAGAATCTATCAGACTCTTAATATCCTTTGCTGTAAATAATAGCATCACTCTGTATCAGATGAATATCAAAAGTGAATTCTTAAATGGTTACATAGATGAAGAGGTATATATGCACCAACCCCCTGGGTTTGAAAATTCCAAACACCCATAATATGTTTTTAAACTAAAGAAGTCACTTTATGGTCTGAAACAAGCTCCGAGAGCTTGGTATGAAAGACTAAGTAACTTCCTGTTAGAAAAGGAATTCACCAGAGGGAAAGTGGACAACCCCTTGTTCTGCAAGACATTTAATAATGACATTTTAGTTTTTCATATTTACGTAGATGATATCATTTTTGGATCCACTAAACCCTCTTTGGGAAGAGAACTTGCTAAGTGCATGCAGGCAGAGTTTGAGATGAGCTTAATGGGGGAACTTAAATTCATTCTGGGCATTCAGATAAACCAAACTCCAGAAGGAACTTACATTCATCAGAGCAAATATGTCAGAGAACTTCTGAAGAAATTTGACCTCTCAGAATGTAAGCCCTCAAAGACTCTAATGTATCCCACGTGCATTTTGGAAAAGGAAGAGGTAAGTAAAAAGGTAGAACAGAAAATCTACAGAGGTATGATTTAATCTCTCCTTTATCTGACGGCTTCAAGGCCTGATATTTTATTCAGTGTTTGCTTATGTGCTAGATTCCAATCAGATCTTAGATAATCTCACTTAACATCAGTTAAGCGAATTTTCAAGTATCTGAAAGGTACTACTAATCTGGGTTTGTTTTATAGAAAATCCAATAAATATAGCTTAGTAGGATACTGTTATGCGGACTTTGCTGGAGACAGAGTAGAGCGTAAAAGCACTTCTGGAAGCTGTCAGTTTCTGGGAGACAACCTGATCTCATGGACCAGCAAGAGACATTCCACAATAGCATTGTCAACAACAGAAGCTGAATACATAGCAGCTGCTGGATGTAGCACTCAAATTCTCTCGATGAAAAGTCAACTTGAAGACTTCAACATATTTGAGAGTAACATTCATATCTTCTTTGATAACACTTTTGCCATATGTCTATCCAGAAATCCCATTTTGCATTCTAGGGCTAAGCATATAGAAACAAAACATCACTTTATTAGGGATTATATTCAGAAAGGAATTCTCACTTTAAAATTTATTGACACAGACCATCAATGGGCTGATGTGTTTACAAAACCCCTTTTTGAAGATAGATTCAATTTCATTCTAAATCATCTCAGCATGAAATTGTGTCCAGAATAAAATGTTTTATTTGCATATTCTAACCCTCAAAATTTTATTGTTTTCTATGAACAACTGATCAACTTGTCTTCAGAAGTTAGGAGTACAATTTCATCAGAATTTATCTATGAAGATCTGAACTTTTCATTTCAAGGATAGAGGCGTGCAGTTCACACCATAAAATATATGTCATCCTATCACAAGCTACCTTCTGAGGCTGAACACGCGTCCAAATTCTGAAGGGTCCAAGGCTCTGATTGGATGCATTGAGACACTTGTCATTGGT
Organism: Vicia faba; assembly: GCA_948472305.1. Taxonomy (NCBI): domain Eukaryota; kingdom Viridiplantae; phylum Streptophyta; class Magnoliopsida; order Fabales; family Fabaceae; genus Vicia; species Vicia faba. The sequence goes on along the minus strand of OX451735.1, from coordinate 637,932,344 downwards.
AACTGTTCAATATCTCTCTAAATCCCCTAATTTTAGGTTTCATTAATTCAATATAATCATTACTTATTTTCTCTTTCTTACTGATTACGTTTTCTAAAGAACTTATATAAACTCAATTCACTATTTCATTCATTCACATTTTACCACCTTCAATATTCTCTCTTGTTCTAGTTTTTCAAAAACCCTTTCTATCAATTTTCTTCAAAGAATCCGTGTGAACAATGGCATCCTCATTAAGTCTCAAGAATCTTAACAGTGCTCCTGGTTCTTCATCCACTTAACAATATGAGGAGCCCATTATAACACTACTCACTTTGGTCGACAACCTTGAAGTTCTCTGTGAATTGATCGTTGATTTTGAAAGCTTACAAGAAAATGGGTTTAATATGTATGAAGATGTAACTACACAGGGATGGAACATATACTTTGATCGTCTGTTAGGTCCAACTTTTCCCATTCTTGTTAAAGAGTTTTGGATTCATGCTACTTCATCCAACCACCAGGTCACGTCATATGTTATGGGGAAGAAGATAGTAATTACGGAAGATTTGATTGGGAAACTCATTGGATACAATGGCGGCGGAGTCAGATGCATTGATATAGCTGATAAGTGTTCTGACCTAAAATCGATTGCTAGGGTCATCTTCACTTCTGGACATCCATCCAGCAAGATCAGAGACTTAAAAGATCATTACAGAATCTGGGCTAGAATAATTATGGGATGTATCAATCACAGGAAGCCTACAAGCTCTACTGATTATATCAACATTGATTAGCAGTTTCTGATATACTTCATTGCAAAGAAGACCAAAATAAACCTTCCACACTTACTCTTCAACCATCTTAGAACAAGTGTGAAAGAGACAAGAGAAGAAGAAAGAAGTAAGAGGGATTGGATTCCTCTAGGAAGATTGATTTCAGATATTCTAACGGAAAATAGGCTGATAGAACATCTAACAGAGGTGCAAGAAATCAGCACTCTGGAAGCAACTGCTGGGAAACCTCTGAATGCCAAGAATCTGAAGAAAATGAAGATTGTTGAAAACATTAAGAAGGAACCAACAATTGCTTCTCATGAGGTCATCACTTCTAGGAGAATCCCTCTGAAGGATTTTCCAATATTCTCTGAGATAGATGCCTCTCCAGAGATTATAGTCAGATACCTTGAAGCTTGCAAGGCTGATGGGACTATTCCAGAAATTAACATCCAAGATATGCACAAGCCAGCTCCAGATGTTGTGCTAAAGAAATCCAAAAAGAGGAAGGCAACATGAGAAGGATACTCTCAGAGGACACCAAAATCTGTGAAAAAGAAAGGTAACACATCTTTTGTTTCTATTGTAGAATCAATAGCTATTCCAACATCTGAAACCATTCTTCCTTAACCAACAGAAAATCCTTCACCCCAAACATTTGAGGATTTTGACATAGAGTTTGACTCATCTGTAACTCTTGGAAATTTAATAAATGAACCTCACTCCCCCAATCCAAATACAGAACAACATCAACCAGAACTTGCAAGAGTTCTCTCTGATATTGAACTGTTTGATCAAGACTTTTTCTCACCTATCCTGGAAAATCCAAACACTCAATCTCAACAACTAGAAAATCCATAACCACACTCTCCTCAACCAGAACATCAAAACCTTAAGTCACCCCAACCAGAAAATGAAAACCCTCTCACTCCTCAATCTGAAAATCCATCTTCTAAAATACCTGAACCAGAAATTTAACATGCTACCGCAGACCTATCAGAAGACTCCCTTACATACTCTGATACCATTACCTCAATTCCTGGAATAACAGAACCTCTTATGGTTCGTTTACCTCTCTACATTCATGATATTCCACAAATACCTTCACCATATGAATCCACACCACCAAACACCCCTCACTCACCAATCCTGATTTCTGATTCTTCAACTCCCTCACCAATCAACCGTCCAGTTGACCACCTCAGAACTGTCATTAATCTAAAAGTGATGGACCATCTAGCTTCCACCTCAAACAAAGTTGCCATCCCCAAACCTAAACCAACCTTAACCAAATTAGATGTTTGTAAGAATCTGTTGATTTTTGAAATAGAAATACAGGAATGGGTTACTTCTTTAAAGCAAGCAAGTTAAGAGAATTCTAATCATGTTGCTTCTGATTCACTGTGGGATAAATTCAGAAAATGGTTCAACTTTGAAAGCCAGAAGCTGAATGAGTTGAGCTATGAAATGGCTCAACAGAACTTCAGTGATCATTTGAAAGCCTTCAAAGATCAAGTTCTAAGCCACTGGGACAAGAAATAAATTCTTCTGCTGGAAAATGCTCCCTGGAAAGAGCACCAACCTTCAGAAGCAACTGAACCAAATTCAGATAGTCACCCTCTGACTACTGCTCCAGAAAAGGTAATTGCAACAGAAGAAGTTATTCAATCAGAAGAGGATGCAGAGTGTTCTGATCGACATGCAACCCCTGAAGATACACCAGCTTCGTCTCTGGTCATGCAAACTCTGGAAGAGTTGAAGAAGGGGAATGCCTTAATCCATGCCAGACTGGATAAGCAAGAAGACACAAACAAAGAGATCAGGGATATATTGGATAAAAAAGAAGATACAACAAAAGAAATCAAAGACATTTTGGGAAAGTAGGAAGAATCAAGCACTCATATTAAGAGCTTGTTGGAAGTGTTGTTCACACGACTTCCCCCTCCTTCTTAGATTTTCTTTAATTATTTATCCGTATTTTTCATCTTATCCTCTTTGTTTCTGAAAAATGTCATTGCATTCTGTTTTCAATATAAATCATCTTGTTGACTCTGATTATATTGCTTTTTGATACCTGACAAAAAGGGGGAGAACATAAGATATTTTCAATAACAGTATACCGGGACAAGTCTCAAACATTCTAAATATCTTAACCTCTATGTTTTCTGAAAAGCTTGAACAGGAACATACTCTGATAAGGACAGAAGGAGATGCATCAAACACTCTGACAAGAAGGAACTTCAGGGAAGTAACTCATCTCTATCTGAGTAATCAACTCAGGGGGAGACTCTCTTTAAGCTTTTTGTTCTATATTTTTCATTGAAAATCCTAGTTTTTGTTATCATCAAAAAGGGGGAGATTGTTAGAACAAAGTTTGATTCTACAACCCTTAATTAGAGTTTTGATGATAACAAACACAAAGAACAAATATGCACTCTAAATTTGTGTTATTTTGTATGCAGAAGTTCTGACTGAAACAACATCAGAAGTTAAGCTACAAAAGCTTTCAAGCTGAGGCAATCAGAATATTCTGAAGAATGATAATCAGAATCTGCGCTAAAGTAAAGGATACTCTGATTCTGAACAGAAGTCTAAAATACCATCAGATCCTCACATCTCTGAGTAATTAATGTTCTAAAGTAAAAGCAGCATGCAATATTCTAGTTCTGAAGCGTTACTTTTCATTTAAGGCAGTATCATATGCAACGGCTTCATTCAGACAAGAATCTTCTCAATATGGAAATAACATTGAGTGTCCATTATCACGCTTTATGTTGGACAAGATTTCCACGCCTATATAAACAAGCTTAAAGGACAAATCATTTACGATTTTGACATACTACTACTCATACATCTAAAACGCTGGAAACTTTCATATTCACTCATATGCTCAAATTGTGTAATATATCACAGTAGTGATACCGTTTTTGTAACGAAAAACAATAGTACACATAATATCATTTTCTTTTAATTAAGTTAGTTTTCCTTGAGATAAACCGAATTTTGGTTGTACTCAAGAAGACTTTGGCAGTTGTCAAAGTAGTATTGTAATCAGTTTTGATTAGTGAATTAAGTCCTCGTTGGAGAGAGGTGAAATCACCTTGGCGGGTGGACTGGAGTAGTTTGAGATCAAACTAACTAGGATAAAAATATCATGTCTACTGCTTTTGTTTTTAAGTTTCAATTTAACCCACCTTCTTGTGTTTTTCACTTCTTCATCAAGGTGCTTGGTGATCCCTCAGAGAGCAAAGATAAAGATAGGGAGGAGAACCAAAAGCCCTAATGTGATCTTGTTGTGATTGAATCAACATGGTATGATGAAAGGATCTTAGGGGCAAAAATTGGGGTACAACAACTGCCCTTATTTAAGTTTCTTCTATCCGGAGATACGAAGGTTGAAAATCTTCGTGTCGGTGCGACCGAAGATACTTAAATATAAAACAACCCCTATTTTTGGCCATAAGATGCCATGCAATGCTTATGAATGCATATGAACACAATCAAAGAGACGCAAAACACCACTGGGGATGTAACAAAGGAAATAAATATCAAAAGGGAAACCCAACCAGGAAAATAAATCACTGGTGGATCAAAAGACTTGACTCATAGAGGATGATAAAAGAGTCAAAGGATACATCAACTTTTACTGAAGGTGACCTACCAACTTTCACTGAAGGTAGAAAGAGAAAATATATCATAGCATCGTCGTCCACTGACGATGAACTACCAACATTCACTTAGGGTAGCAAAAAGATGACAAACACCAACTTTCACTGAAGGTGACCTACCAACATTCACTAAAGGTAGAGAGAAAATATATCATAGCACTGCCGTTCATTGACGACGAACTACCAACATTCACTGAGGGTAGCAAAACGATAACAATCACTTACTTTCACTGAAGGTTACCTACCAACTTTCACTGAAGGTAGAGAGAAAATATCATAGCACCGCCGTTCACTGACACTGAACTACCAAAATTCACTGAGGGTAGCAAAAATAATAACAAGTTTCTCCAAAATTATGGCGTTTAACCTAGAACGGGTCTTAACTTCTTCCTTAACCAAGGAATTTTGCCTGGAAATGGTAATGTATAAGCTGTCTCAAATAAAGAGACTACCACTTACAAAGATTTCTTATTGAACTGTCTCTATGATATTGAACGACTGGCCATCCACTGGAGTAATTTGTCAACGAACTGCAAACTATCCACTCAGAGAGAAGGTAGCAAAAAAAAGTACGTCGACATTTACGGGGAACTAAAAGTTGCTCAAATAAAGAGACCTGCTATTTCCTATTATAGGAAAGGATTGTAAAATGACTCCCTGGGGAAAAGAATATGGCTTCCTGGGGAATTGCCAACATATTCATACTGGGGAGATAAAGTCTTCTCGTGCAAAATAAATACACATTCTCAAACCAAAACTCGAAGCTTGCAGAAATCCAAAGTAATAATGTTGCTGGGAAACGAAGATTCAAACCAGAAATAAACTGGAGTAAAACAGTCTACCAAATTACATCCTCTGAGAAATAAACTCAAGAGGGAAATCCAAATCATCCAGACAAAGAGCTGTGTAAGAAGGCTGAAGCAAAAAATTTCCACGAGGGGTAGCTCAGTGGGGAAATTGAAAGAATATACACTTTCTTCTTATGGCTGACACTCTATTGGGGAGAGGATGACATAACTCTGCAAAATAGGGTAATATGTCAACAAAGTATTAACGAATGTAAATGAGCAATGATTTGCTAAATTTAACTATGTATGGTGTATGTATGAATGTATGAATGTTATTATGTATACGCTGAAAAAACAAACATATAATACCGAGGATAAACAAACAAAACCAACTCGAGCGCACACAACACTCAGCCAAATCACATCCAAGACGATCATTCCAAAAGAAAATAAGCACCAACTGAGGAAGCAAAGTCCTACTACATGGCTTAACTTTACTGGGGAGAAACATAATATAGCGGCAAAATAGTACAGATACCGGGATATAACATCCTTCTCCAGGCTTCACCAAGGAGTAGCACTCAACCTTCAACGGGGAAATAAATATTTTCATGTGTAGCACTTCTACTGAAGATTTGCAAAACTGGTCTCGAATAAGGCAAATGGAAATTAAATCGTCAAAACATTCACTAGGGAATTCAGGCCCACTTTAAAGGAGAAAAAACATACAGAATTCACTAAGGGAAATAATGCTTCATCATCGAGACATTTACTAGGGACTTCGTGCTAACTTCATTGGGGAGGTCAACACCACATCATCAAGGGGAAACCAAAATACGTTCTTCATTGGGGAAACCGGAGATACGTGCCCTTTGAGAGTAATTATTGCACCAACATCTCTGGGGAGAAAGGATTTCTAAAGTAAAAATTGTAAATTCTTTTTGAAAAACAATTTTTTTATTTAATCTTTTCGCTTTGAAAATTATTATCAATAATAAATGGAGTCTTTGTAAGCTAAATAACATAAATACAAAGAATTGGGTAAAAGCTCAAATTTTATTGATAGAATGGTAGTTTGCAAATGGCGAGACTCCACAGATAATTACAAAGTCTAGAAAATAGTAATATATAGTGGAAAAAATACATTGAGATACAATGACCATTATTCCCCCTAACAACTTTGAAATTTTGGGTAGGAGCTTCCGTTGAAGTATGGTGAGGACCCAAGACGATTGTTGCTTCAATGATCAAGTCTTGTCTGATGTAGTTACTTGCCAAGAAAGTCCCTAACTTTTTCCTAAGCTGCCCTTGCGGGTTTTCAACTTAGCGGGAAAATTTATTCTGTTTATGTCTCTAATTTTTTCCTAGACCTCCCTTTCGGGTTTTCAGCCTACCGAGACGCTTTTTTTTTTGCCTAAGCCGCCCTTTTGGGTTTTCAACTTAGCGAGCTGTTTTTTATTTCTTTAGGCGAAGTATTTCTTGAATACATTAGCGTTCATGGGACATGAGAACTCCTCGCTATCCATAGTTTCAAGAATTAATGCACCGCCAGAGAAGGCTTTCTTGACAACATATGGGCCTTCAAAATTGGGAGTCCACTTGCCCCTAGAATCAGCGTTAAAAGACATAATCTTCCTGAGCACGAGGTCGCCTTCTATGAGTTCACGAGGTTTGACCTTCTTATCAAAAGCTTTCTTCATTCTCTTCTGATATAACTGCCCATGACACAGAGACGTCATTCTCTTCTCTTTGATCAAATTCAATTGGTCACACCTGTTCTGGACCCATTCAGCTTATGACAACTTGGTTTCCATTATCACACGCAAAGAGGGAATCTCAACCTCGATTGGGAGCACAAATTCCATCCCATACACAAGTGAGAACAAGGTCGCTCCTGTTGAAGTGCGGGCAGATGTCCGATATCCATGTAAAGCAAAATGTAGCATTTCATGCCAATCTTTCTAAGTAACAAACATCTTCTGGATGATCTTCTTGATATTCTTATTAGCATCTTCAATAACCCCTTTCATCTTCGGCCTGTATGGAGATGAGTTATGATGGACAATCTTGAATTCTTCACAAAGTTCTGTCATCATCTTGTTTTTCAGATTCAAGCCATTGTCCGTGATAATTCTTATCGACACACCATACCGACATATGAGATTATTCTTAATGAAGCGCACAACCACCTGCTTAGTAACATTAGCATATGAAGCAACTTCCACCCATTTGGTGAAGTAATCAATTGCTACCAAGATAAAACAGTGTCCATTCGAAGCTTTGGGTTCTATCATCCTGATCATATCAATACCCCACATAGAGAAAGGCCACAGGGAAGAAATAACATTGAGAACTATCAGAGGTACATGAATCTTGTCCGCATAAATCTGGTATTTATGGCACTTCTTTGCAAATTTGTAATAGTCAGATTCCATTGTCTGCCAATAGTAACCTGCCCTTAGCATCTATTTAGACATCGAATGTCCACTGGCATGACTGCCAAATGAGCCTTCATGAATCTCATGCATCAACATGTCTGCTTCGTGTCTATCCATGTATCTGAGTAAGACCATGTCATGATTTCTTCTGAACAACACATTTTCACTGAGGAAGAAACTGCCAGCCAATCTTCTCAATGTCTTTCTATCTTTATTCGAAGCACCACTTAGGTATTCCTGAGTCTGAAGGAAATGCTTGATATCATAATACCAAGGTTTCTCATCTGCTACCGCCTCTATTGTAAACACATGAGTGGGCATATCCAATCGATGAACTATAATTCGAGGTATATCATTCCAAGTATTTACTTGATACATAGAAGACATAGTTTCCAGAGCATCCGCCATTTGATTTTCATCTCTAAGAATGTGATGGAATTCCACTTTACTAAACAAGGGTAATAATCTTCTAGCATAATCTTTGTAAGGGATCAAGCCATGGTGAAGAGTATCCTACTCTCCTTTAATCTGATTTATTACCAAGGCTGAATCGCCATACACATCTAGAATTTTAATTCTAAGATCAATAGCTTCCTCGAGACCCATGATGTAAGCCTCATATTCTGCCATATTATTAGTACAATCAAACATCAACCTTGCAGTGAAAGGAATGTGCGATCCATGTGGAGTGACAATTACAAAACCAATTCCTTTACCATAAGCATTCACAGCTCCATCAAAAATCATACTCCAGCGAGACTCAGGATCAGGACCTTCCCCAGGCAATGGTTCATCACAATCTTTCACTTTCAGAAACATCACATCCTCATTGGGGAAATCATACTTCACAGACTGATAATCATCAACTGGATGGTGAGAAAGATAATATGCTAACACCCTTCTTTTAATAGCTTTTTGAGTGCGGTATTCGATATCATATTCAGATAACAACATCTGCCAGCGGAAAATTCTCCCAGTAAGAGCAGGCTTTTCAAAAATGTACTTGATTGGACCATTTTGGAGATCAACCAAGTGGTGTGATTCAACTTATACTGCCGTAAATGGTTTGCCGCCCAGGCCAGAGCAAAACATGTCTTTTCCAGCATGGAATACAGCGACTCACAATCAGTAAACTTGTTACTGAGATAATAAATGGCATGCTCTTTCTTTCCTGTTTCATATTGTTGTCCTAGAATACAGCCCATGGAATTATCTAACAATGTTAGATACATAAACAATGTTCTTCCTTCAACAGGAGGGAGAAAGATAGGAGGTTCAAGCAAATATTCTTTAATACTTTCAAATTCCCTTTGGCAGTCATCTGTCCACACATAACCTTGATCTTTCTTTAAGAACTTAAAGATCGGTTCACATGTTGCAGTCATGTGGGAGCTGGCATTTCTTGAATTGCTTTTCAGTTCTCGGAGCTGGCATTTCTTGAATTGCTTTGACTTTATCAGGGTCAACTTCAATTCCTTTCTGGCAAACAATGAAACCCAACAATTTCCCTAACCGAACACCGAAGGTACATTTATTTGGATTCAAGAGGAGACATTACTTCCTCAAGCGCTGAAACAACTTCAACAAATCTTCTACATGCCCTTCTTCAGTCTGGGATTTAGCAATCATATCATCAACATATAATTCAATTTCCTTGTGCATCAGATCATAGAATAGGGTTGTCATAGCCCTCTAGTACGTTGCACCAGTGTTCTTCAACCCGAAGGGCATCACTTTGTACAGAATGTTCCCCAGGGTGTGATAAATGTTGTTTTTTCCATGTCCTCAGGCGCCATTCTTATTTGATTATATCCGAAAAATCCTTCCATGAATGAGAAAACTTTGAATTTTGATGTGCTATCCACTAACATATCAATGTGTGGCATTGGAAAATCATCTTTTGGACTAGCTTTATTTAGATCTCTATAATCTAAGCACATGCAAACTTTTTCGTCTTTCTTTGGTACTGGGACAATATTGGCAATCCATTGAGGATACACTAATGTTACAAGAAAGACGACATTAATCTGCTTTAGAACTTCTTCTTTGATCTTCACTTCCATATTTGGGTGAGTCCTTCTCAACTTCTGTTTGATTGGTAGACATTCTAGTTTCAACGGTAAACGGTGCTCTACAATATATGTATCTAGACCAGGAATATCTTGATAAGACCAAGCAAAAATATCCACATACTCTTTCAACAACTCAATCGACCTGCTCTTCACAGCAGGATGCAACAATGTTCCAATCTTGACTTCTTTCGGATCTTCTTCTGAAACCAAATTGATTACTTCTAATATCTCTTTATATGGCTGAATAGCATTTTCATCGCGCTCAAGCAACCGTAAGACCTCTTCTGGAATCTTATCATAGTCTTCTTCTTCGGCCCCATACACATGACATTCAAAGTTGTGAGAGGGTGCAAGGTCATTGTATTCAACATGTTTTTTAATTAATCTGTACATATGATTTATGATTGTTTTTTAGAAACTGACACATGTAGCAAGTGATCATGCAGATTGAATTTTAGTTATTATTTATTTTGAAAGGTTTTTTATGATTACCATTTTCCAAGAAAGAGCAAAAAATAAAAACACAATTTGGGAAACAAAGACAACTTTTATTATTGATTTAAAAAGTCACAACAAATAGATAAGCCCATACAATATTAATACTTTCACCTTGGGTAGAGTGAAAGCTTTTCAAAAATATTAACAAAACAAATTACTTTGAAACATGTATACAATAGGGAACATCAATGGTGATCCAGTTCTGAACCCTAACTCTGTGCATCACATAATTTGGCATTTCTGGCTCTGCTTCATCTTCCACAATGGCGTTAATCCCGAAAATAATTGGATGAAGATAACCCCTTCTACAAAAGATGTCTTGATGCTTGCATGCAGTAGACTTTGGTTTCACGCCCTTACCTTTATCATTCTTCATAGAGAACCCCAAGCTAGATCTATTCTTGTTTACAGGTGGATCAAAAATCTATCCCCATACATTGCTATGGCCATTACGCACAACCTGCTGAACATATTTAAACGAGGCCATAGAATTCTCATTTCCTCTTATGTTATCAATGGGTAAATCTTGGAACTGGGTTCCAACAGCAACTTCATCCGCCTCCACAATGCGGAAAGAGGACAAATGAGATATCAATAAGGCTTGTTCTCCATTTATAATTACCACTTTTCCTTAACGTACAAACTTCAACTTCTCGTGTAAAGTCGAAGTGACAACCCCGTCCTCATGTATCCACGACCGTCCCAGCAAGCAACTATAAGCGGGTACAATATCCATGACCATGAAAGTAATCTGAAACAAATGTGGGCCTATATGAATAGGCCAATCCACTTCACCAATAACAGATTTCCTTGATCCATCAAACGCTATCACAATAATTCCACTTGGGCGCATGGGCGTTCCTTGATATTTTAACTTCATAAGTGTGCTCCTGGGTATAATGTTTAATACGGATCCATTATCAATGAGCACATTGGATAATGAATCATTCTTGCAATTCATAGAGATGTGGAGGGCCAGGTTGTGATTCCGTTCTTCATCTGGCAATTCATCATCGCAGAAACTCAGGTTATTACATGACGTAATGTTCCCCACTATGCTGCTGAATTGATGTACATGCATATCACTTTCTACAAAAGCTTGGTCCAATACCCTAATCAAAGATTCTCTGTGAGCAGAGGAGTTCATTAGTAAAGTTAAGATAGATATTTTTGAAGGAGTCTGAAGTAGTTGATCAACAATTCTGTAGTCGCTCATCTTAATCATCTTCAAAATATCATCCACATCCTTTTCTAGCGTAGCTCCGCTAGATTCACCCACTGCCTTCTTGGGTTCAACATTCTCAACAATTTTCTTTCCAGCACTAATATCTCCACAAACAACTGGTGCAAATACACGATCGTTACGGGTCACTCTGCTAGTCTCAGCAATATTTCCAACATTAAGCATTGGCTGGATGGGAACTTCCACACCATCCTATAAAATTGTGGCATTATATTTGTAGGGTACAACCTTGTCTAACTTGTAGGGGACAGGACTCGGCAAACTAATCACCAATGGAGTAATAAATGGCTTTCTATGATACTCAACTTCAAAATGGGAGGGTGCACCAAAACAAGGCACAATAATGTTTACTCCCTTCTCCAACACAATCAGTCATCACAGAGTCGTCTCTGGAAAACAAATCCTCATTTGAGGAGAAGAACTCATCGGTAGAGGCATACTCATCATCTGACTCTTCTTCAGCCAAACAAACCTTAATCACATCAAACTCATGGTAATCATCCCTTTGACCTGTAATCTTGATGGTTCCATTATCTAACAACAAATGAATACCTTTCCTCACAATTGAACATCCTTGGGAGTTCCGGTAGCAAATTCGGCAAGATCCATACTGATGTTCCACCTGACCAGTCATGTGGCAGAAAGTAGCATGGAATTGCACAAGGTCCTCATTCATATACTCCACATCAAAAATTATGAACTCTCCAGGACATCCAGAAAGCATGTTTACCTCCTCTTTATACTCTTCCCTAGGCCTGATTATGTGGATGAGGCCCTCATCCATCATCTCTTGCAAATCAACCTTTATCTTGTCGCAACCATGTATGCCTGTACTGCAAATAGCACAACCGGCATGGTCATGCGTATAGTAGCTAAATTCACAGAGGTTTGCATGCATTTTCACCAAATCTCCTCTAACCAAATTAATATAAAAAATTCAGAAGTCGCCTGGATAACCGGCCACCATGTTTACAGCATTTTCTCCTCCATGCTTTAGTAGAGGATTATCTTTCTCATTAGGGCCCATATCATTGAAAGATAGAATACATGAATTCATAAATTTATGTACCTCAGTCTTAAAAGGATAGCAATTCACAACATTATGCCCTGGTGCTCCCTGATGAAAAGCACGTGTTTGGTTCGCCTTATAATACCGAGGCAACGGTGATGGTACAACGGGAGGTGGTCAGGTTTGAACTAACTTCTTCTGAATTAAAGTCGGTAGTAACTCTGTATAACTCATAGGGATATGGTCATAACTCTCCCTTCTCTGATTATACCCTTGATTCCCCTGCTGGGATGGTCTCTGATAAGCAACGGTGGTTAGAGCTACACCCACAACTGGAGTAACTGAGGTGACTTGCTGATGACACTTATAACTTCTTCTAGGAAGATTAACTCTCCTCTCTTGTATAACATCATTTGTATATTCTTCCTTCTTCTTGGTAAACCCATAGGATGGCTTCTTCGTATTTCCAGAACCTTCACTCTTCGTTAAACGACCCTCTCTTACAGCCTCTTCCAACCGGATACCCATGCCTACCATTTCAGTAAAGTCATTTGGCGCACTCGCTACCATCCTCTCATAGTAGAAAGCACCCAGAGTCTTCAAGAAAATCTTAGTCATCTCCTTCTCTTCCATGGGAGGAATCACTTGGATGGCTACCTCATGCCATCTCTGTGCATATTCTTTGAATGACTCCCTGTCCTTCTGGACCATGGCCCTGAGTTGATCACGATCAGACACCATGTCCACGTTGTATTTGTATTGTATGATAAATGCTTCTCCCAAGTCATTAAAAGTATGGATATTGACACTGTCCAAACTCATATACCACTTCAGCACAACACCAGTCAAACTATCCTGAAAAAAGATAATCAACAGACGCTGATCATTAGTATGGGTAAACATTCTCCTTACATACATTACCAGATAAGCACGGGGGCAAGTGTTGCCCTTGTACTTTTCAAATTTTGTAACTTTAAACTTTGCAGGTATCTTAACATTCGAGACCAAGCATAACTCATTCACATTATGCCCGAACAATTCCTTTCCCTTGAGGGCCTTTATCTCCCTCTACATCTTGTCAAACTGCTCTTTAAAATCATCCATTCTATCATAAAGACCCAAGTCTTCACTTGGTGGAGGAAAAGGACGAAACATATCATCATTAAAAATTAGAACCATATTCACCGGAGGAGGTGTAGCAAGAGCAACATGCATCACAGGAGGTGCAGGAGTAACAATTGTCTGAACAACTGGAGTATCTTGAGGACCAAGATTGAAACCTTCAGGCGCAAAGTTCTCTGGCATTCCCCATGGATAACCTTGAGGCATGCGATTCTGAACAATAGTTGGAGTAGCGGACACAGGAACAATCGGAGCTTCAGTAGTTACCCTTGTTTGTTGAGGTTGAACACTCAGTGGCTGATTCTGAGAAGCCACCAGAGATTCCATCAGAGCAGTGAGATTGGCCATGTCGACCTTCAAAGTAGAAACTTCCTCGCGCAGCTCACGATTCTCTTGTTCTAAGTTGTCCATCTTCCTTATAAAATTAGTCGAGTGTTGTAATGGTGAGACAACTTGTTGAACGAAGTAAAGAAGCTTGGTAAGAAACATGGATATGCATAACAAATGTGTGAAACGATGGGAGAACTGACTTGAAGGTTTTTGCGTTTTATCGCAAATATTGCGGTTAGCAAGAGTCGCCGCCGACTTTTCTTTTATCCAAAAAATAAAGGTGAAAAAGCACAGGAAAGACCTTTAGAGATGTTTTTGAGTCTGGGGGGTAGGTTATGAAAAGGGAAGGTGCTAGCACCCTTTTCATCCATGGTTTTACATGGGCTCTTAGTTACTTGTTTAGATCACTTGCTTTGTTTTGTTTGAAATGGAGTTTGGTGTGATTTTGAAAGTATTTTGAAAATGGAACTTCGTAATGGTTCTCGTTTCTATAAGAACGCCTACAAAGTGTTTGTTTCGAAAATAGTTCAAAAGTGTGTTTGTGAGATGTGTTTTTTGAAAGTATTTTGAAAATATAACTTTGTAATGATTCTTGTTTCTATAAGAACGCATACAAAGTGTTTGTTTCGAAAAATAGTTCAAAGATGAGAGTGTGGGTGTATAAAATGTTTTTGTTATGAGCAAGCGAGTAACTAAGAGCGAATCTACCTACTCGAAAGGTCTTAAATGTGCTTTTCCTCCTCCTTTAGATGTTTCTATCCTACCATTGATTTGGTAAGAAGCCCCATCATTGGATGTGAAGGCACGGGCGTTTGGGACATTTGTATAGTCATAGAAGGCAACATATGGGGCGTTTTAGCAATGTCGTTTTAGAGACTAGATCGTATACCGAAGGCAACATCGAGGGTCATCGAGGGACTACGATCTTTTATCGAGGGTCTTTTGCTAAAACGCCCATGTTTTAGGGACATGACTATTTTCCGATAGGTAACAAGTGGAATTACCCTAAGGGTGTAAGTGTGCAAATGTGTTTTATTTACATGCATTTAGTCTTTGATTTTTTTTGGGTTGTCTATTTGTTGGTTTTATCTTACCATACATACCTAATTACTAACATTTGTACAAAAGTAATAAAAAGTGCAAAAAAATAAATCCTACAATATTACAACCATATTGAAGGGTAAGAAAATGTAAAGGAAAAACAAAAAACAGAATAAAAGAAAGGAAAATGAGCTCCTCAACCCAGGAAGTAGCATCCTTCGACTTGCATTCTGTTGGCCTCCTTCGATTGAGGCTAGCACCAGTGAGGTCCTGTCCTTCAATTGGCCTAGAAGTCAGTGTATGGCGAAACCTTCTGGTTCTGCCTTGTTGTCTTCTTCGAATGGAATTTGAAAGTAGTGAGGGAATGCCTTTCGACTGAGCCTGAAAGTCAACATGGTTTTTCTCCTGGTTGTCTCTTTCGTTCGACCTAGAGAAAGAGGGTAGAAGCCAGAAGCTTTGTTTCCTATTTCCTGTTTCCTGTTTCTTTCATTTAAAGCATTAAATGGCAACATGGCCTGAGGCCATGCTAGTATTTGTCTTGTAAACAGTTTAATAGTTAAAGAAAGTTCAGGTAAACAGAAAGCAAAACGAAAGGGTTAACTCTAAAAAAACATGTTAAAAGAGTGGAAACGAAGGGAACAATGGTATATACATGCTTGAAATGAAAGGAAAAATTACTATGCCATGAAACGAAAAGTTCAAAGGTGAGAATAACTTACCTTGCTTCAGGCTTTGAATGGATGTGGGACCTTGAGTGGAGGCCCGGGATGTTGGATTCGAAAGAGGGGATCAACAATTGTGCTTGGAACACTAGATTCGAAGGAAGAGAAAAAGCAAGTGTGATGCTTCTTTGATTCGAAGGAGAATGAAGTGTGGTTGTTCTTCAGAGTCGAAGGAGATGAATGTGATTCTGGGTTTTTTTTTGTAATTTTTCAAGTGTTTATGAACTTGAGAGTTTTGTTGTGTTTGAGAAAATTTGGGGGATTCGTTCCTCTGGTCCCCAGATCCTGCTTGCCTTTGCAAAAAGTTCCTCTATTTATAGAGAAAGAATGGATATGTTGTCCAAATCTAGCTTTGCAAAGAAATGATAAAATAATGTAACGTAAAAGTACATGTGGGGGGCCTCTTGGCAGTTGGGGTGCAGAAGATGTGACTTATGCTTTTTGGCGTTGCTTGTGCTCAGACCAAATTCAGGTTGGAAGCTGATTTTGTGACTAAAGTACTCTCTATGAAAAGAAAGAGTATGTAGCCTTTAACCAAGAATAATAGTATCTAAAAGACAAAGTTTAAAAACCTTGTACAAACCTCTAATTATGTAAAGATTTGGAAGCAACATACCCTGGAAAATGAGATTTGGTCTTTAGTTGAATGCAAGACTGAGATCGAAGCACACCTGTTCGAAGGAAGCCTTTGCCTCAGTCGAAGCTTGTCGTCAAAACAAACATAAAGGAAGTCATTGCCCAGTTGAAGCTTGGGTCGAAAGGAACATAAAGGAAGTCATTGCCTTTTAGCGTGAGGGAAGTTCCTGGCTTCTGAGTCGAAGGGCAATTTTTCAAGGGAAGCAAGCACTTAGTTAAATCTTGTATAAAGATATCTCTTCGCTCAAACGAAGTTTGTGAGAGGCAAAGTCTGTAAGAGGCCCTTGGTGCAAGTGGAATCGAAGGATGTTTCAAGTCCAAATGAAGGACGCATGCAGGCAGTAGACTTGTTCAGTCGAAGCAGGCTTGTATGCAGTAAACTTGTACAAGTCGAAGGGCTGAGTCGAAGGAGACATGTTTTCCTCCAAATTTGTCAAAATGTTATTTTTATCTGTTTTCTCCCTTTTTGACAGTTTCCTTTTAATTTTGGTACTAGAAAACCCCAATGCACTTGTGCAAGCTTGAACCTTGAAAATCCTTGTAAGAAAAGCATTGAGAATTGAGAGGGAAAATTTTGGGGTACAACAGCTGCCCCTGTTCAATCTTCTTACACTTGAAGAGTTAGATTGGTGAGTCCACCATTCGTGACTTGAAGGTGAAAGATGATTGAACACTAGAGTTCCCAGAAATTTGCACTCGGTGATGTGATGGTTGATTATGTATGGAATGGGCTTAAAGATGCCATTTGGAGAGATGATAGAATCTTGTTGGAGATGGGCTTGTAGATGCCATCCAAGAATGCTTGTTGAATTGTAATTTGTAAGTTGAAACTTAATGATCATCAGAATGGCGTCCGTATATGAGGCGTATCTGGAAGGTATTTGAATGAGCGACAAAATGACATCCGAATCTGGATCGTATCTGGACTGTATCTGAAAGCTGAATCTGAATGAGTATCAGGATGGCATCCGTATCTGGAGCGTATCTGAACTGTATCTGAAAGCTGAATCTGAATGAGTATCAGGATGGCATCCGTATCTGGAGCGTATCTGAACTGTATCTAGAAGCTGAATCTGAATGAGTATCAGGATGGCATCCTTATCTGGAGCGTATTTGTACTATATTTGAAGGCTGAATGAGTATCATAATGGCGTCCGTGTATAGAGCGTATCCGTACTGTATCTGGAAGCTGAATGAGTATCAGAATGGCGTCCGTGTCTGGAGTGTATCCGTATTGTATCTGAAAGCTGAATGAGTATCAGAATGGCGTCCGTGTCTGGAGTGTATCCGTACTGTGTCAAAAGTTTGGGTTGTTTGATGATGAGTCTGTGTAAAACTTCATCCGAAATTTCTTGAGAAGGAACCTGTGTAGAGTTGCTTCATGATGAGTCCGTGTAAAACTGCATCTTGGAAAGGAGGAACCTGTGTAAGGTTGCCTGATAATGAGTCCGTGTAAAACTGCATCTGGAATTGAGAAGGAACCGGTGTAGGGTTTCCTGATGATGAATCCGTGTAAAACTGCATCTGGAAGGAGGAACATGTGTAGGGTTGCCTCATGATGAATCCATGTAAAACTGCATCTGGAAGGAGGAACCTGTGTAGGGTTGCCTGATAATGAGTCCATATAAAACTGCATCTGGAATTGAGAAGGAACCGGTGTAGGGTTTCCTGATGATGAATCCGTGTAAAACTGTATCTGGAAGGAGGAACCTGTGTAGGGTTGCCTGATAATGAGTCAGTGTAAAACTGCATCTGGAATCGAGAAGGAACCGGTGTAGGGTTTCCTGATGATGAATCCGTGTAAAACTGCATCTGGAAGGAGGAACCTGTGTAGGGTTGCCTGAGCTGGTCAAATAGATAGCTGTCCTGTCTGGCTTCAGGTATTAATCTAAAATCAGTCGTCAATAGATAGTTTTCCTGGCTTGTTACAGGTATTAATCTGGAACTTAAAAAGGTTGTTGGTAGCCATCTGTTGATTGACCTTTTCCTGAAAAAGGTAAAATGTTAGTTGTATGCAATGTCATGATGTATGAAATGCAAGATGTCATGATGTTCTCAAAATAAATGAGATTGTGTTGTATGCACTTATCATGTATGTAAATAGGAGGTGTGAAATGTTTATGAATGTATTTTTGTCTGGGAAAATAAATCCTTGACAAATGTCAGGGAGTTTCTTAAATCCTGGACTACTGTTGAAGAGTATGTGTGTCTTCAAGCTTTGCTTAGAATATTTCTACCGGGGATTCCTGTTTTGTTGTTTGAGGAGAACTCCGCTGGGGAATATTGAAAACTCTGTGAGGAGAAAGTTTATTCCTGCTTGGAAAAAAAAGTTCAGAAGTCTCGGTTGTCCTATGCTCTACTGAGGAGTCGAAGTTGAACTGATATCTGGTCGGGTCCAGGCTTCACAGTAACTTGCTGGGGATTGTAGTGTAGTCTACTAGGGAAGAGGAGTTGTGGTCTTTTGATTTGTAGTCGGAGAGGCAAACTCAAACTGGAGAATCCTGCCGTTTGTTGGGGAAATAAACCATGTTGCTCAGTCTATTGGAGAGGCTGCGACTTTACTAGAGAAAAATCCTCGAGGATTTTTGAGGTCGACTTAGCTGGGAAGAGGTTATCAGAGATTTAAACTCTGGCTATGAGTCATCCTATGAGAAGGATTTTGGGGAGAATTGTCATTGCCCCTAGCAGCAAGTGTTTGTGGCACTGCCATGAAATGTTTGATTGTACGTAACCCTTTGATGAGATTGACGTTCAATGCCCCAAGTGACGGAGATGGAGACTTGCCCCTGGTTACTCTGCACTTCTTGAGAGATTTTCTTGGAATCTTGACTGGACTGCCCCAGGTGTGCTGGATAGTGACATGTCATGCCCCCTTTTTGATAGGAGATTTGTCAATGGAAGTGTCATCCCCCTTTAATTGATTTTGTTCACTGAGAGAGATTTCGTTCACTAGACATTCATTGTGTGAATTTCTCTGCTGTCAAATAATTAGCCATATGCAAACAGTGATATTCAAGTAATGCAAAGTTTATGCTTGTCTTGAAGTTTTGAAAAATGCGTTTTTAGCAAGTAAAGAAGCATTGTAAGAAAAATTCAACTCAGGATTTTGAGTCTAGCCCTATAGGAGTCAGGATACCTTTTGTAACAGTATGCTTTTGAACTAACCCATGCTTCAATTAGGACTTTTAAAGGGTTGTAACGTGGCTTGGTTCAAGATTTAAGAAACAAAGGATAAAGGCTCGAATGTATTTGTACCCACCCATTCTTCGTGATGTTATTCAGTCCTAAGCTCAGTTAATTGTACGTTTAAACTCCAATTGAGTCTGAGACAACGTTTTGGTGATGGTTCAAACAAGTTAAGTTTGTTGGAAGGCGGTCATTTTTGCAACATTTTTTTATATTTTTTTATATTTTTTTATGTTGTTGAGGATTTGTAGTGACCTCTTTCTTTTGATTTGTTATCCCTAATTTTTTCCTGACTGTTCTTGTTTTGAGATTATAGTTAGTGGGATGCCCTAGTTTTCTTAAGTCTCCTTTGTAGATTTTGACTTAGTGTGCCTTTCTTTTCTTGAGAGATAATGACTGTCTATGTGATAGGGAACCATCACCGTCTTTTAATTCTAGAGGAATGTTTCTTGACATCATTCGTTGTATTACGAGATGAGAGTTTGTGGCTAAGCGTGCATTTTGAATTAACTGAGAGACTACCCTGCCCCAGGTTTTGATTTAAAGGTTTCAATTTGTGTTAAAACAGAAAGCTTCTACTTCTTTGGCTCAAAGGGGTTGGCTAGGGATTATCTTTCTTATAACTCCAGTGTTTAGGATTTGAAAGAATGCCTGTACATCGTCAGCAAGGTCTGTCCAAAAGCATACTGTATGAGATTATGGCATTGTTTTCGTCATCCTCCCTCTAAAGGCTTGAAACATTTAGCAAGAGTTGAATATCATAAAGACAGTAAAAAGCATAGTTTAAATGAAATGAAAACGAATGAAATAATTCAAGACAAACATATGAAATGCATTAATAGAACAAAGTTTGACATTAATAGATAATTGTTTGAATAACAAAAGAAATTACAATTTAAAATTCAAAATGAAACAAGAGCCTTCAATGATTTGGCATAGGAGCAATGATCACGTTTGGGGTCTCTGGAGGGTCGAACTCAATCTCCTTGGCGTCAATCAAATTCTGAATCTTATACTTCAATGCCCAACAATCGTTAGTGTCATGCCCAGGACTGCCAGAATGATAAGCACATGCTTCATTAGAATTGTAGTTGGGAGAAGAAGTTTTGGGGTTTGGATGAGGTCCTATCAATGTAATCAGATTCATCCTCAACAAGTGTTGCAGCGCTTGATACATCGGCATGTTGATGTTGGTGAACTGTATTTTAGGCTCGTATGGCCTTCGTTGATTTCCTATTTGTTGTTGTTGGTGTGACGCAGAACCAGAGATCAGGACTGCCCCTACGTGTTGGTCACGGCGACTCTTTTGACCGTACACAGCATTGGACTCTTTCTTCCCACTGTAAGGCTTTTCTGAACATTAGAAGGTGTAGCTTCTTGGATCTTCCCACTTTTGATGCCAGCTTCGACCCTTTCACCGGTCAGTATTAGCTCGGTGAACCCAGCTGAAGAGCTTCCGATCAAGTGTTTGAAGAAAGACCCTGTCAAAGTTCCCAGGAAGATGTCAATTAGCTCCCTGTCAGTTAAAGGGGGTTGCACCCTACCAGCCAGATCTCTCCACTTTTGGGCGTATCCTTTGAAACTCTCGTTGGAACCCATGGTCATGTTCTGCAATTGCACACGAGTTGGTGCGAGATCAACATTGTACTGATACTGCTTGTAGAAAGCAGCAGCTAAATCCTCCCAGGTGTGGATGCGAGAACTCTCCAATTGATAGAACCACTCGAGTTGAGTCCCTACCAGGCTTTCTTGGAAGAAATGGATCCAAAGCTTTGGATCAGTTGTGTATGGTTGAATCTTGCGAACATAAGACTTTAAATGCATCTTAGGGCAAGAGACTCCATCGTACAGTGCAAAGATAGGGATTTTGAACTTTGGAGGGATGACCACTCCAGAAACCAAACCCATGTCTCCTAAATCCAAGCCAGGTGTCTGTTGAATCTCCATAGCATTGTGGTCTTCTTCAAGATTATCCCCTATGTTGGATGGAGTTGAAAGATCTAGGGCTTTAGGTCTTCTTCTCAAGTTCAAGACGCCTACTGACTTCTTGGACTTTTTCTTCTTTTCTTTGAGAAGGAGAGCTTTCAGGTCCTCTTGCCCCTTAGCCATAGCCAGAAACATTTGTTGGAATTGAGCGTTTTGAGCTTGGAGATCTTTCATTGTTTGTTCCACATCCATCTTACTGAAATAAACAGCAGGAAGATAAGGAGACCTGTAAGGGAGAAACCTATCATGATATGATGCATGATATGTGGATGCATGTTTTCAAGGATCTCGCGAGATAAACATAAGAAAAAGTTAGAAGTTGAACTTTGATCAACATCTTTGATTGGATAACTTTGTATTGGTGGATGTCCTTCCATGAGAATCAAGCTCACCATGTCACGTGGCTCATAGCCCTTGACTCCGGTTTGTTGTAATTGATCTTTGACGGTGTTTGGTCAGAGGAAAATGAATCCTCTTTCCCCTTGATAGACGTCTGGTTTATTGTGAACCTGCATCAAAGACCCTCAAGATCCTTGAAATGGTTATTGAAAATGCTATGGTATGATGTTATAATGTCATGTACAAGTATGCAAAGTAAGAAAGTGTATTATACAAATAATTATATTCACACAAAGCAAACAAGTCCCTAGATTTAAGCTTGCATGGAGTTTGTAGGTAAGTACCCTCTTGGAGTTTAGTTGGCTCAACCTGTCCTAGTTAATAGTAACTGGGTTCTAAGGGATCTCAATATCACTGACCTTTCCCACAAGCTTCGTTCAATAAGCAATTGACTCGCAACCGAACAAAACTCAGGGGTCAAGTCTCAATGAGTGTAGCATCGAGTATTAACCAATTTTCAGCTCTACACTGAAACCGGTCATCTCACTATGTCCTAATGGCCAAGTTGGTTAAATAAGGTTCTAAGGTCAGTTGATGCTTCACGACACCACGCGGCGGCCCCGTACTCTCCTTGATTCAACTCAAGGGTTACCGGTACCAACCAAAGTGCCACATCAACATAGCTATTGCTTCAACCATGTCGGTATACGCCACACAGTTCCCTCACAGTCTTTTGCTTCTTACCTAAAAGGTGCCCCCAAATCCGGGTGTAGGATTTAAAACAAACCGAAACAAGGAATCAAAATATAAAGCAAACAAATCAAACAATATAAGCAAGTAAAGGTGATCTAGCCCTAAGGTAACCCCACTTTTAGGATAATTCCCCAACAGAGTCGCCAGTTCTGTGATATGGTGGGAGAATTGACTTGAAGGTTTTTGAGTTTTGTCGCAAATGTTGCGGTTAGCAAGAGTCCCCACTGACTTTTCTTTTATCTAAAAAGGAAAGGTGAAAAATCATAGGAAAGACCTTTAGAGATGTTTTTGAGTTCGGGGGGTAGATTATGAAAAGGGAAGGTGCTAGTACCCTTTTCATCCATGGTTTTCCATGGGCTCTTAGTTACTTGTTTAGATCACTTGCTTTGTTTTTTTTGAAATGGTGTTTGGTGTGATTTTGAAAGTATTTTGAAAATGGAACTTCGTAATGGTTCTCATTTCTATAAGAACGCCTACAAAGTGTTTGTTTTAAAAATAGTTCAAAAGTGTGTTTGTGAGATGTGTTTTTTGAAAGTATTTTGAAAATGTAACTTTGTAATGATTTTCGTTTCTATAAGAACGCATACAAAGTGTTTGTTTTGAAAAATAGTTCAAAGATGAGAGTGTGAGTGTATAAAATGTTTTTGTTGTAAGCAAGTGAGTAACTAAGAGCGAATCTACCTACTCGAAAGGTCTTAAATGTGCTTTTCCTCCTCCTTTAGATGTTGCTATCCTACCATTGATTTGGTAAGAAGCCCCATCGTTGGATGTGAAGGGACGGGCGTTTGGGACGTTTGTATAGTCATAGAAGGAAACATATGGGACATTTTAGCAATGTCGTTTTAGGGACTAGATCGTTTACCGAAGGCAACATCGAGGGTCATCGAGGGACTACGATCTTTTATCGAGGGTCTTTTGCTAAAACGCCCATGTTTGAGGGACATGACTATTTTCCAATAGGTAACAAGTGGAATTACCCTAAGGGTGTAAGTGTGCAAATGTGTTTTATTTACATGCATTTAGTCTTTGATTTTTTTTTGGGTTGTCTATTTGTTGGTTTTATCTTACCATACACACCTAATTACTAGCATTTGTACAAAAGTAAAAAAAAGTGCAAAAAAATAAATCCTACACTATTACAACCATATTGAAGGGCAAGAAAATGTAAAGGAAAAAAACAGAATAAAAGAAAGGAAAATGAGCTCCTCGACCCAGGCAGTAGCATCCTTAGACTTGCATTCTGTTGGCCTCCTTCGATTGGGGCTAGCACCCGTGAGGTCCTGTCCTTCGATTGGCCTGGAAGTCAGTGTATGGCGAAACCTTCTGGTTCTGCCTTGTTGTCTTCTTCGACTGGAAGTTGAAAGTAGTGAGGGAATGCCTTTCGACTGAGCCTGAAAGTCAACATGGTTTTTCTCCTGGTTGTCTCTTTCGTTCGACCTAGAGAAAGAGGGTAGAAGCCAGAAGCTTCGTTTCTTATTTCCTGTTTCCTATTTCTTTCATTTAAAGCATTAAATGGCAACATGGCCTGAGGCCATGCTAGTATTTGTCTTGTAAACAGTTTAATAGTTAAATAAAGTTTAGGTAAACATAAAGCAAAATGAAAGGGTTAACTCTAAAAAAACATGTTAAAAGAGTGGAAACGAAGGGAACAATGGTATATACATGCTTGAAATGAAAGGAAAAATTACTATGCCATGAAACGAAAAGTTCAAAGGTGAGAATAACTTACCTTGCTTCAGGCTTTGAATGGATGTGGGACCTTGAGTGGAGGCCCGGGATGTTGGATTCGAAAGAGGGGATCAACAATTGTGCTTGGAACACTAGATTCGAAGGAAGAGAAAAAGCAAGTGTGATGCTTCTTTGATTCGAAGGAGAATGAAGTGTGGTTGTTCTTCAGAGTCGAAGGAGATGAATGTGATTCTGGGTTTTTTTTTGTAATTTTTCAAGTGTTTATGAACTTGAGAGTTTTGTTGTGTTTGAGAAAATTTGGGGGATTCGTTCCTCTGGTCCCCAGATCCTGCTTGCCTTTGCAAAAAGTTCCTCTATTTATAGAGAAAGAATGGATATGTTGTCCAAATCTAGCTTTGCAAAGAAATGATAAAATAATGTAACGTAAAAGTACATGTGGGGGGCCTCTTGGCAGTTGGGGTGCAGAAGATGTGACTTATGCTTTTTGGCGTTGCTTGTGCTCAGACCAAATTCAGGTTGGAAGCTGATTTTGTGACTAAAGTACTCTCTAGGAAAAGAAAGAGTATGTAGCCTTTAACCAAGAATAGTAGTATCTAAAAGACAAAATTTAAAACCCTTATACAAACCTATGATTATGTAAAGATTTGGAAGCAACATAGCCTGGAAAATGAGATTTGGTCTTTAGTCGAATGCAAGAGTGAGATCGAAGCACACCTGTTCGAAGGAAGCCTTTGCCTCAGTCAAAGCTTGTGGTCGAAACAAACATAAAGGAAGTCATTGCCCAATCGAAGCTTGGGTCGAAACGAACATAAAGGAAGTCATTGCCTTTTAGCGTGAGGGAAGTTCCTGGCTTCTGAGTCGAAGGGCACTTTTTCAAGGGAAGCAAGCACTTAGTTAAATCTTGTATAAAGATATATCTTCGCTCAAACGAAGTTTGTGAGAGGAAAAGTGTGCAAGAGGCCCTTGGTGCAAGTGGAATCGAAGGATGTTTCAAGTCCAAACGAAGGATGCATGCAGGCAGCAGACTTGTTCAGTCGAAGCAGGCTTGTATGCAGTAAACTTGTCCAATTCGAAGGGCTGAGTCGAAGGAGACATGTTTTCCTCCAAATTTGTCAAAATGTTATTTTTATCTGTTTTCTACCTTTTTGACAGTTTCCTTTTAATTTTGGTACTGGAAAACCCCAATGCACTTGTGTAAGTTTGAACCTTGAAAATCCTTGTAAGAAAAGCCTTGAGAATTGAGAGGGCAAATTTTGGGGTACAACAAAATGCAAGAAATATGTGTAATATGATGCATGATGTGCAATGCATGTGATTTATTTTATTATTTTAGGGGACTACGATATTTATAGACATATTGCAAATATCAAAGTAATAACACATTTGAAATACTAAATTTTTTTATTATAATAACTTCAAAATAGATTATAAGTTTCAATGATTCCAAGTACAAAATGAAAGTAAAAATCTAAAACCCTGAAAGCAAAGTTGATGGAGACCACTCTATACGCTGGCGCTTCCCTGTAAGCCTGGCAATCTGAGCCTTCAACCTTTGGTTTCCTTCCGCATATATGGTGGCAAACTCCTTCCATTCATCTGAATCCTGAAGTGAGAAACTAGCATCTGACTGAGGCTTAGGAGAAAATAAATCCCCTTGCCTCTCCATGGTCTTTACAACCCGACTCTTAAGAATCTCAATCAAGTCGTCTTTCTCCTTCAAGTCTGCTCTATAGGAAATCTCTAATGTTTGGCCCTTATTCTTCCAAGCATCCTTTTCCTGTTGCATCCTGACCAAAGCAATTTGTATCTCTTCTATATCATCCAATAAGGGAGGAGTGGTCTTCACGAACAAATTAGGCATAGGTGCTTCCCGAGAATACGACATCTTCAACTGAATTGCTCTCGTTTGGACCCACTGAAGATATGGCTCCAAAGAAACAACTCCCCTAGGTCCCAAGTCTTTCCTACTCTTCCTATGAATGTGACGCCAGGCCTTCGCAATCTTCTCCCTAGCTTCCTTATGGTCTTCTCCCTCCTTTAGAAATAAACTACTAAAATGAATACTATTTGGTTTATCCCTCATCGGATAACCAAGTTGTCGTCGTGCAAGAATAGGGTTGTAGTTAATTCCTCCCTTTGTACCAAGAAGAGGTACATTGGGGAAAATACCACAACTGTCAACAATATCTACATCCTGGTAAGCCCGATGATACCAATCAATATACGAGTGAGTAAGTTCTATGATCTTAAGAGCCCAACGGGGTTCCTTCCTGACATCCCAAAAAGCATCAGACCGAGGCATATGAGAAATAAACCACTGGTACAACAGAGGCGTGCAATAGACAATCATCCCCCCATGATAAGAATTCTGAAGATGAATAGAGTAATAAGCATCACCCAACAATGTAGGAACTGGGTTTCCAATCACGAGGATCCTGATAGCATTAACGTCAATAAACTTGTCCACATTAAAAAACAACTCGTAAGCAAGTAGAGCAAAGATGGCCTCAAAAGCGACTGTACTATTCATCTTGGAAAAGTAACAAGCTTTCTCCAATAAGAACTGAGCTGAAAATCCTCTAATCCCTCCTTTAGTAATCATATGGGCTTCAACCTCAGACTTCCCAAGATGGAAGGTGTGATACGGTGGGAAGAACTGACTGTTTTTTGGAATGTTGGTTTGCGTTTTGCATTTGTTTTCGCAAAATGTTGCGGTAAGCAAGAGTCACCACCGACTTTTATTTTATCCAACAAGGAAAGGAAAAAAGCACAGAAAAATTCCTTTTTCGAGATTTTTCTCGGGTTCGGGGGGTAGATTATAGAAAGGGAAGGTGTTAGCACCCTTTCTATCTGTAGTTTTCTACGGGCTCTTAGGTACTTGCTCATTTGTTTTCAAAATTGTTTTCTTTGTGTTTGTGGATTTGAAAAAGTTTTTGTTTTAAACTTCGATTTAACTCTTGCTTCTATCCTCAAGATTGTAATGAAGTGTTTTTGAAAACTTTGTTTGAAAAGGAGTGTAAGTGTGAAAAAGTTTTGTTTTGGATGAGCAAGTATCTAAGAACTATCTACCTACTCAAAAAAGGAATCGTTCTATGCTAACTTCCTTTAGACAATGTTATCCCACTATTAATGAGTAGGTAGTACCGTCGTTGGAGTTTTAGGGTCAATTTGAATGAAGGACATACAGTCACTAAAGCAATGTTATGACGCCTTAGCGGTAACCCTAATGTCTTAGATCATTTGTTTGAGGCAACAATATCCGAGGCAACCATTTCGAGGCGACTATGATCTTTTAGACAAGAGGACGACCTCTAAAACAAATTATACTCAATGACCGTGTACGAAGGCAATCAAGTGGGGAGTACCCTAAGAGTGCGCATGTGCGAGTGTGTCGTTTTCAGTTTATTTTTATCTTTGCACATGTTAAGGGTGATCTAATTTGATTTTAGTTTAAGCATTCAGTCTTGTCATGCAAACCTTATTATCAAACATCTAGCAGTTAGAATTTGCAAAAATTAAAGGTGCGGAAATTAAATTACTAGGCGTCGGGTATTTACATCGCCAAAAGCAACCCTTGGAAAATAAAATAAAGCGGTAAAAATAATTAAATGTCCTATTTAACTATTACAATCCGTAAGCAGATACATACTTGGATAAAAATAAATAAAGCGCGCGGGAAATTAAATCGAATGCGAGTTTAGGGTTTTGGCCCTTTTTAAAGAAAATGTCTTTTTTTGTTGTTTTTATTTAAGAAAAGAAATTAAATAACTAAATTAATTATTAAATAAATTAATGAAAGAAAAATAATTAATGACATATTTTGGAGTTTTTGATTATTTAAGAAAGAAATTGAAATGATTAATTTAGAATTAAAACCTAATGATTTTTTGTTATTAATTTTAAATATTTACAAAAATAAATTAAAGTTTCCTAGAATTAAAAACCTAAATTAATTAATTAGTATTTATTATTAAAAAAAGAATTCTGAAATTTATTAGATAAAAATATTTTTTTATGATTTTTGATAAAAAGGAAAAAAAATGATTGGTTAGTAATTAATTAAAATAAAGCAATTAAATTAAATAAACAAAATAAATAATAAAAAAAGTAGAAGAATTGGGCCTGATTAGGAGGTGTTGGAAGCAATTTCTTGGCCCATTAGAAGCTGGTCCATGTGAACTTTTTGGATCCAGTGCAAACATGTTGGCTTGGCTTTTGGTGGACCTCCAATGACTGAGCATCAGATCTGGCCATTGGCCATCTGGCGCTTGGATTGGTGAAGGAGTATGGTGTGGATCTGGCTTGACCATGCATGTGATCTCCTGAAAATATTTGAGAAAAGGCAATTTGCTGGAGGCAGGGATCGAACCCTTGACCTCCAGCCTTGGAACGCTTTAAGGCTTACATGGCAACTGCTGGGGCGTGTTGTTGTTTTGTTAATATTAATACAAACAATATAATATATATAAAAACAAATCAAATGCCAGGAAAAAAAAACGCGCGCAATTTTTGAATGGCCCAATGGACGAGTGACAGCTCTTCGTCCCCTTCCTCAAAACCCTGTAAATTTACCTGCGGATTTTCATCCGCAACTAAAAACGCAACATCATTCAAAAATCCTCCTCAAGCTTTGAAAATAATTTCTAAGGCTAGGGTTGAGTTCGTCTCAACCCCCTGGACGCAACCATGTCCATCATGTAGCTCAATTTCACCTGAAACGAAAACTCCTAAAAACGTCCAAGAAACCCTAACTATGGTGGTTTGCAATACAGGTTAGATAAATGAAATTAAATGATGCCAAAATTTGCAAATATTCTTGTGATCACAAATATGCCATTATTTTACTCAATGGATGCCAGAATAATGATTTACGATTTCAAGAAGGAAGCGGATCCGTGATGTACTTACAGTGCTTTAGGATGCTCGAAAACGCGTGGTTAGGATTGTATTAGCTTCTGGAGATGGCCAGCAATCGATTGAGACAACTTTCAAGCCCTGCAAAGGCCTCTATGATTGATTTTGATCTCAAGCTTTTTTTGTGATTTTTGCAAAGTTGGTTCTGCCTCCTCAAGCGTTCTCTAACCCTTATTTTTGTTCCCTCTGCTTGCTTATGTATGGTGCATTGGATTAGGGTGAAAAACTTGGTCCAAATCTCTCCATATTGATGATTGCATATTTGATTTGATCTTCCATTAAAACCTTTCCAAACTTGATCCAAATCATATATTCTTGTGCATAAATACCTTGATACGAATTCAATTGCCATGATAGCTGTATTTGGAGCCTGAAATAGCCAAAAAATCATGTGTTATCAATACTTTAGATTTTATGTGATTTTATTTGATTTAAAATGAATTAATTCAAATAAAAATAAAATTAAATAATAAAAATGTGATATGAACACATGGATGGAGCTAAGGCACGTGGAAAATAAGGAAAACTCAAATCAAGTGGAAAAGAATGGGCCCATTTGGGAAAATTTGAAGTTTTGGGGATAGTTGACTTTTGGCAATTTTACAAAAAGGTCCAACTTCAACAATGCACAACTTCTTCAATTTTGAAATTTTGGAGGTGTTCTTAGACTTTTTAGAAAGATTGTGATGTCCTCTAACCAACCCTTTTGGTCTAATATCATTTTGATATTCCATGCTCAAGTTATAAGCTTTGACAAAAAAAGTGTTTTTGTTGACTTTTCAAAATGGCCATAATGTCCAAATTCATAACTTCTTGTGAGTGCATTTTTTGAACTTGGGGTATGAATATGGATTGTATGGAATTTCATCCTCTTAAAAATGAGCTTTGGATGGGTCATTTCTCATAAAGTATGAGAGAGTTATGCTTGGTGAAAGTTGAGTTGACTTTTCCTACAAAACCCTAATTTAGCAACTTTTGAATCTTGATGAATTTTGAGCAATCCTTGATGAATCATGATCAACCCTTGATCAAATGAAGAAATATCCTTCAAAATGAGAATGTTGACAAAAATTCTTGAAGTTTGACTGTATGTAGGTCACAGTTGACTTTTGCCCTAGCACAGTCGATTTTTGGACCTTTAAGCAATTGACTGAGGAAACTTCCTCTGCAAGGCTTGAAATTTGACATGGATGATCTTCAGAACATATTAGGACATTGGTGAGCACTTGAGGTCATTTGGACTCAATAATCTTGATGCAATACCAAACCCTAATTTGTGGTAGACTGCCTTAGGAGAGAGCTTGTTTGACCAACTATTGAGCAACCTTGGGCAATTTGGAGATTTTTCTTGCAATGTTTTTGAGAAATATGGGAGGGAAAATTTTGGGGTACAATAGAAGGAAGCAACAATCTCGTGCGATTATGGCTCACCCTCCAAACCAGTAAAAGGAACACGATCGGTAACAGGTAAATCCAACAAATAAGAATACTACTCCAGTGTAGGCATCACCTGATAGTCAGGGAAAGTAAAGCAATGATACATTGGATCATAGAACTGGACCAAGGTCGAGAGAATACCCTCCTTCATCCTAAGCTTCATGAGAGGAATAACAGATCCATACTTCTTCTGAAAATCTGCAGAACACTCAATCTCGGGAATTAGACTGATAAACTCATATATCTTGGGATCTTTGAAACTGTATTTTTCGAACTTTCTTTTTCCAGAATCCATGATCAAAAGGTACCTGAGATATTCACAAATGGTCAACTTTTAACTCCCTTGATATAAGATTTCTTTAAAAATTGCTTATGAGTGCATGGATGCATGATGTAACAATCACACACAAGATCACAAACAGAGGGTTCATAGGTTCAACATCACGAGCATGAGGTCGAAGGTATTACCCATAAGATATGGTCCAAAAGTTATCACATGCCGAACAAGGTTCTAGAGGTTCCCAGAGTCTACATCCTTCCTTAGGATATTACCAACTTCTCGATTAACTCGGTAATTAGTAATATTCTCAATAAAAACTCGTTCGAGCGTAGTATCGTGTGACAACTTTTTTTGGATTACTCCGTCATAGCTTCCGAACTACACCTAAAAGGCTAAGATGGGTTAGGTATTATATGGTCCTCAGCTTCAGTAGGATCCCAGATCGAAAGTAGTACGTCTTCTCGATTACTCGGTAAATGACACTAAATTCAAAGGGGCCTCCACAAAGTGGGGTATCTCATGCCTCCTTTTTTGGGATTACTCCCTCAAAGTTAACATGACTATACCACCCGTTCTATCTTAAAGTTTGCCCAAGTCCGGGTATAGGACTTATGAGTAATCACCAAACAGCCTAAAAACTAGAAAAATCCAGGAAAACACATATACAACATATAACATATAAACAACAATAGCACATATACAGATATAAACAAAGATAGGCTTAACCCACTTAGGGATGGACCAGCAAGAGGTCAATCTTTCCCCAATGAAGTCGCCATTTTTTGTAGCGGTAGAAATGTTCAAGACTAAGCCATAAGATTGACTAGACTTACACAGATAAAAAAAATCGCCACTGTGCTTTATTGTTTCCAAAGGAATGAGAAAAGAGTGAATAACCCAAAAAAGGGGGAAAGGTTCAAGGTTCAAGGTAAGGGGGTTGGTTATGCAAAGGGAAGGTATTAGCACCCTAAACATCTATGGTACTCCGCAAGAACCTCTTTGAAAAATCTGTATATTTTGGATACAAAGTGTTGTATGTAAAAAAGATACTAGACCTCTTGAGAGAACCAATCTTTGATTGCATTAAGTCTTCAAAAAATTGGGCAGAGTAATGGTTGTATACGGGTGAATTCCATATTACAAACAAAGAATGTAATCACAATAACCTGCACACAAAACAAACAAACAACCCAATGTCTTGAGGTAAACCTCAAGAGATCCAGACAAAATATCAATTAAGATCACAAGGTCTCCAACATAGGCCAAGGTTTCTAATCCTAAGTCCAATAAGTCCAATGCTCCATAATGCCAAGAATATTAACCAAATAGTCCAAGTATCATTAAAGCCTTTTTTAGGATTCATGTTGATTATTAGGTGTCTTGAAAAAAGAAAAGAAATGCTTAAATGAGAAAAATAAAGATAACAATGATATAAATGCTCAAGTGAGCAAAATACAAATGACATAAAATGTAATGCTTAAAGTAAATGGTACATAAAGCATAAAAAATAAAAGCATAAAGTGAAACAAATTAATAATTAGTGGTTAGTTGGATGACCATCTTTAAACTTGCATTTGGAACTCATTAGAGGATTGGTAGAACCAAATCCTCCACACAACAAGTTGGATTTTATTTTTGTCAAGTATATCATCCATTTAGAATCCTCAAAAGTACCATTTAATGATCAATGATGTTTAAGTGATCTGCGTTGACCAAAAGTGTTGTAGACCCATTAGAAGATTGGTAGAACCAAAGTCTCCACACAATGAATCTCAAAGTTATTGGATCAAAGGGATCAAATTAACATACTTGGGCTTGCAAACATAGGTTTGGGCCATAAATGATTATTTATTCGAATCATGACTAAATTTAGCGCTATGTTAAGCAAACATAAGTGGACTTATATAGAAGTCACACCTATTTTGAGGCCGGTCAATAGCAATCAATGCACCTTTTGTTTTGAGGTATGATATAGAGATCATGCTCCAATAACACTTAGTGCAATAAGAAAGGGATGAGATGAAGAGGGGTGGGAAAGAATACAAACCACATTTGAATTAAATTTCAATCAAACTATTATTAAAATCATTCATCCATTTTTATGGAGTTAAGCTCAACACCATAGATCCAATGATGTTAACAAAGTTCGTGATGAAAAATTCAACCCAAGATCAACCAGAAAATAATCACAAAATAATATTGCATTTAATATATACATTAAAATAGTTTTAAAATTTTTTTAAAATAGAAATAAAAGAGAAAAATACCAATTATGTTCAAATTAATCAAGAAATAAAAAGTAAGACCATAGCAAAATCAGAAAATGACTTGAATATTTTTACAAAAATTTTGGTAATTTTTTAAAGTAAGAAACTATTTTTAAATTTAAAATAAATGAGTAAAATAAACCAAAAATGATTAAAAAATACCAAAGTCATAAATAAAAAATAAATGAGGTCATCAACATTTGTCACAATATCATTGGTTCATTTCATAATTTTTTCAAAATTAAAAAATGTATAAAAGTATTTTTAAACATTTAAGACAATTCAAATAAAGTGAAAATTTATAAAAAATATCAAAGCATAAGATAAAATTATGAAAAAATAAAAATCAGAAAGATATTAATCAAAAGTATTTTTCATAATTTTTTCAGATTTTTTGGCAAAAAATGAATTTTCTATAAGTTTTTGAAGTTTAAAACAATTAAATATAAAAATAAAAAAATAAAATAAAAACCAAAGAGATGTGGACCAATGGATGACAGTCAAAATGTGTTACTAATAAAATCCAAGGGATCTGGCGCATTGTGCATATCATGGTCATTAGTGAATAAAACAATGGATCACTTATTAAATCAGAAACTCAAAAACAAGTGGCACGCCATCATTGGTTGAAAGATGACACGTTGGTCATCTTCAACCTCCAGCCAACGTGAATTGCAGGTCTCTCAAACTGTAAAATCAAAAGCTCAGACTTATGCCATTCACTTGGTCTCTTTAAGACGAAGACAACCACACATTCGCGACAAATTTATATAAATTGTAGCTCAAGCAATTTGGAAGGAAATTTTTGAAAAGGGATTTGAAATTTTATAGTCAAAACGTGTTTCCAGATAAAAGTAAGTGTTGCGACTAGAACTATGGCAATGAGAGCATCACAATGATATCAAAATTTTGAAGAATTGATGGAGAAATATACCTATTGAAGTTGAGTTGCAGAGCTCTGAAACTGGACTTCTATGGAGAAATATAGGGCACGATTCTTGAAGGTAATTGTATGGTTAGCTTCAGGGAAGATCAAGGAAGGTAAATTAATAGAAAAATTGGATTGAAAAAGGTTTGAACACTGATTTCTAAGTTACAGAAAATTGAGTTATTGAGCAAGTTTGGCAGGGTGATTCTGGCTATCCAAGCTTGATAAAATGAATGAGGGATAACCCTCTATTTATAGGGAATCAAATGGAATGTCCAAGCATGTGAAATGATGAAGTTTGGAGGGAAATCGTGTGAAGTTGCAAACAAGAAAAGTGCGACTTCTAATTTGATCAAAACTCATCTGAAACACGTCTTTTGCTATGATAATCACTTCTGGAAGTTCACTAAACATGTTTAGAAGCAAAAACATGCAGAAAAAAAGTGTTTAGAAGCTAAATCAATGATTTCAAATTCTGACTTTTGAAGAAACTTCAGTTTCAAGTTACCAAGTTCAAGTCAATGGCATTCTCAGCTTAAGGGGTGTTAGGGCATGATTCTTGGTGCTTTAGAAAGATGAGGTTACAAGCTTTGAAATGGGAAAATAATGGAATCAAATGGATGCTTGAGCTGAAAGTTGTATTGAGTCAAAGTTGGGGAAAAAATGTTGACTTTCCATACTTAGAAATATTTCAAATTTTTCTTCAAAAGTGACCTATAATGTTTTGCATCCAAACATGGAATTCCGCTTGGAATTTGCTCTTGACCAAAAAAGATGGAATGAAATAGACCTCTTGAATTACATTTTGAAACTTGAACCATTCAAAATCTCCAAAAATTGATAGAGTTATGAATTGTTGAAGTTGGAAAAAAAATCCTGAAATGACCTATAATCTTTTGTATCCTTAGGGAATCTTCCATCCATTTTCTCACTTTGCACATAAAATAAGGAATAAAGTTCACACCCTCAAGATAATTGTGGAAAAAGAGTGGGCTCAAGGTGATACAAATTGACCAAGTTATGATCATTTTAAGTTTCACATGGAAAAATGAGGGTTCATCTGGAGGACTTGTAATCTTTCTTCATCATTAAGTTTCTTTCACATGAAAACTACTTGAAACTTTTAAAGTGATTTGTTAATAAATATTTGAAGAGAAGGATGTATTTGTAATCACTTAAGAATACCAAAAAAGGAACAAGATATACTTCTTTGAAGTTCAAACCCCTAGCTCCTAGATCAAGAAAATGCTTTGAGGAACTTTGACAATTTTGAACAACCTTCTTGTACCAACACTCATGATTTGTAAATATAAGTTGTGGAGGATGGTAATTAGAACTAATATCAACCAAAACCACTTCCATATCTTGAGAATTGAGAGAAATACGCACTTGTGACCAATGGGAATAAGACCATGTACAATCATGACAACTTCTTCCATCAACCTCTTGTACTTTTGAATCAATTTGATAACTTTGAAATGTTATGAACTAAAATAAACCTTGCCATTCCATTGCTTCCAAAACAACTTCAATGGTGAGGTTTAAAGTTCTCAAGCTTTATTTACTAGGGCATGGAAATAAACTCATGAACCCATGGATCAAATTGCTAAGCCACATTGCCTTTACCTACATTATTTACAAGTAAGACAAACCAAAATTGCATTTAATTAGTTATAAATAAAATCAAGAAAAAATATTCAGGATCACAAAAGAAAATAATTCAAGGTGCTTGGTGATCCTTCAAAGAGAAAATCTTAAGATAGGGAGGAGAACCAAAACCCCTAATGTGATCTTGTTGTGATTGAATCAACATGGTATAATGAAGGGATCTTAGGGGAAAAA
Organism: Vicia faba; assembly: GCA_948472305.1. Lineage (NCBI taxonomy): Eukaryota > Viridiplantae > Streptophyta > Magnoliopsida > Fabales > Fabaceae > Vicia > Vicia faba. Next base: position 637,896,401 of record OX451735.1, on the reverse strand, counting down.
ATTGGGGTACAACACCTGCATCCTTGCTGAAGCTATTCTTGTGTTGCTTCGCCTGCATACATTCCTCACATACTTCGTTTGGAATGTCCATTTCAGGCAATCCTGAAACCATATTTTTTCTCTTCAAGTCTCCGATGTCTCTGAAGTTGAGATGGCCTAGTCTATAATGCCATATCCATTCACCTTTGCTAGTTGCAGTCGAAAGGCACTTGTGTTCCATCACATTTAGTTTAATATTGAAGGTTCAATTCTGAGACATATGAGCCTTCAAGATTAATCTCCCATTTGCATCAATGACTCTCATCATCTTATCTTCGATTGACACTTTATAATTCTTTTCGACCAACTGCCCTATACTGAGAAAATTGTTCTTCATGCCTGGTATGTACAACACATTGGAGATTACTAAACTTTTACCATCTTTCCTAATAATCATAACATCACCAATACCTTCAGCTGCTAGGGTATTGTCATTTGCAAATTTTACCATATTTTTCGTTGAGGGCTTTATGTTGACAAACCAGTCTTACCTTCCAGACATATGTGATGAACATCTGGAATCCAAGTACCATTGGTCCTTGAATCTATCTTCATGTTTTGTTGTGACCATCAGCATCATCTCTTCTTCTTCATGTTTTGCAAGCTTTGCATCACTTTCTTGACACTTTTGTTTTTCTGGACAATCAATCGAATAGTGACCATACTTATGACAATTGTAACATTGAATGTGACTCTTATCAGGTTTTTGACCACCACCTCTTCCTCTATTTGCAACACCACCTCTTTGGTTGCCTTGGTATGATTTTCTTTGATTCAACATGTTTCCTTCGATCTAGTTTCCTCTACCATTCTATTTTTTGTAGCCACCTCTACCTCTGTCAAAACACTTTCCTTTGCCTTTGGTCTCTTTTGCTGAATGTGCCTGCAAGGCCACATCACTCTTCGATTTTCCTGCAACTCTTTCATTCATTATTTGTTCATGAGATTCAAGCGTCCCTTGAAGCTCTTCCTTTGTAAATTTCAACAAGTATTTCCCCTCTTATATCTCCACCACTACGTGGTCGAACTTAGGAGTTAAAGATCTCAAGATCTTCAAAACAACAGCTCTTGTTGTTAATGTTTCTCCACATATCTTGATTTGATTTACTATTTTTGTAACTCTAGTGAAGAAATAAGATATCTTTCACTGTCTTCCATCTGAAGTAGTTCATACGTACTTTTGTGAGTTTGTAACCATACTTCTTTGACCTTCTCAGCGCCTCTAAAAGACTTCTCAAGGATTTCCCAAGCTTCTTTTGCAGATTCTGAATCACTAACCTTTTCGAAATTATCTGGGCTGACACATTGATGAATTATAAATAATGCTTTATAACTCAACTTCTCAGATTGTATGTATTTCTTCTTTTCTTCTTCTGAAGTGTTTTCTCCAAGCGCTTCGACTCCATCTTTTACATGATCCCAAAGCCCTTGACACTTAAACAACACTTTCATCTATTTACACCAATTTTCATAGTTGTCTACTTTCCGAATTGGTAGAGTTGTTGGATAATTTGCATTCCCATAATTCTCCATCGTGAATTCTTCAATCGTTCTTGATTGATACTTCCCTCGAATCGAAACAAAGCTCTTGATACCAGATGTTGGAAATCCACCAAAGTCTATGATGAATTTCTACCACAATGACAATTTTATTATGAGACAAACAAAGAAATAAGACAAGACAAATAATTTTTGCAGAGTTTCTCTCTGCTCACAAACTGTGAAAAATTTCTTATTCACTTGGCAACTGCAAAATACTGTGAATGACTTGCTTACAAAAAATAGGGGTTACTCTCTCTATTTATAACTGAGCTTGCACCCTAAGCCCAAAGCCCAAAATATCTATTTTGTTACTAAATCAAATCTAATCTATTCTTGACTTAAATCAAATCTATTTAAATCTAAACAAAACTAATCTTTTCAACACATAGTTTTGACACACTGAATTACAATTTAACAATATTTTCATATGTAATCTGATCTTACCTGATCATAAGGGACTATCAAGGCCTTCGAGTTTGGTGTCCAGCAATGGTTTGATGTGAAGTGGGGAGTACCTGCAAGGCACTCTGGTGCTAAAGTAAGATTCAGAGAGAGTGCTAGTAAGTATGAGAGTATGTGAGTTAAAGAATTAATACCTGACCCTCTCAAATGAGAGGGTATTTATATCCCCTATCATTAGGCTAAGGTCTTCAATGATGGGCCATGATGAGGCCCAACAAGGAAGACTATCATGGTTTTCGTGTGTATGGGGTTCAACATGTGGCTTCCTCCCTGGTCAACTTCCCCGAGAAAGTAGGTACTGGACCCGTTATTCCTAGAGGGCATTATGATGACGGTTTGGACATGTGAGCAACGTCTTCTTAACAGACACGTAGGGAAATTCCCAACAATCATTATGTTGGGCTGCAACTTTGGGCCTTTAACAGAGGCACTGGACTGGGCCTCCCCAACAGCGGGGCAAGAGTTGGCCCAGTCCAGAACAGGAGTTCCCAAAGTCATTTCCTGTAGATGAAAGGGTGATGAGTTAAGTTTAATTTCACTGTCGGGGAAACCTTTCCCTCAAGGGGAAATTGCCCAACTCTATTGGGGATGATCCGTGGGTTGATGTCAAGGATGCAGAAAACATGCATGTGGCATGATCGTCTATCTCAGTGGGTGGTCCCTCGACCGGTTTTAACTCCGATATTGTCGGTTTTGTGCCCTCCAGGCACATATGTCCATGTGAAGCTAGGGATTCCCTAAAATTTCTTTTGGCACACTCGTCTATGAGGATCTGCCCTGACGTCGAGCGTTTACCTCGCCTTTAGGGGAACATTATAGATTTGCTCGTAATCACGGCTGTGTTGGGGGGTTGTCTGTTGCCCGTCCCTGAGACCGAAACGTCTCCCAAAGGCTCGTATATGACGTTCAGTGGATGATTCGGGGACAAATTTGTCTCCAAGAGTGGGCACGTGGCTGCTTGTCACACTATGTAGTAGCTGTTTTTGGGGGCCATTTTTTCATAGGGGAGTTTAAAAGCCCAAAGTAATGATGGATTTTCATATGTTGCCTCGTGGAGTGTGAACCCTCTATAAATAGTAGAATCATTGAACTCATTTTCCATTTCCACGTTTTCCTCTCCATCCTCTTTCTTCTGCTCGTGGATCTCCTTCCTTCTAGCGTCACCCCGACACTTCAGCCAAGATCTTTCCAAGTTATATCTTTTTGATGATGTTTTTTCCCTGATTTTTAGATTGAATACTTAGTTTTTATTATGAACGGGTGAACTTCTGAATGGATGTTCGTGAGTTTTGTCATGAATCTTCATGGGTGTTCATCAAAGTTCATGGCCACGGGGAAGGTTCGTACTCCCAACTTTATATGTGTGAGGTCGTCCTCCCCGAGTAATGGGGAGGTTTTTGGGTTGCCCAAATGTCCCCACGCAGAGCGTGGTTCTTTCTTAAGTCGACCGATGAGGGCTTGGGTCGAGATCTAATCATATATCTAATCATCTCCCTTTCACTTGATTTGCGGTGGAAGGGTGAATTTGATGATGTCGAATTCACTATTTCCCTTACCTTGTAGGTATGATGGTCCACCAAATCGAGGATGACATTATGCTCGCCACCCATGAGGATGACAATGTTGTTGAGGAAGACCCTTTGGTCTGGGTTGCACTTGAACCTAGGAACAAAAAGTCGATATTCTCGCAGGATGCTACTGATGCGTTCAACTGCCCAGAGGTTCGAGCACAGGTTGCCCCGACCAATTGGGTACTCTAGATCCTTCATGGAAACAGAATTATAAGCTTAGCATATTCGGGAAAACTCTTTCCCATGTATGAATCCGCTTTCAAGAAAGCGGGGATGCGTTTTCCCTTTAACAATTTCCAGGTCGGGGTCCTTCAATGGTTACAATTGGCTCCCTCCCAGCTTCACCCAAATGCGCTTACTTTCATGCGTGCCTTCAAGCTCGTATGTCAATATTTACAGATAGCAGCCATGCTGCCTCTCTTTTTCTGCATATTCCATCCGCAAAGGCAGTCTATTGGAGGGGGACAAGCATGGGTGTCCTTTAAGCAGTTCGAGAAACTTTTTCGACCGTATCTTGAATTCGTCTGTCATTTTAAAGAGATGTACTTCGTCGTGAAGCCTCTTACAGACGCGGTCGTGACCTCACTGTATGAATGCTCAGAGGTGGTCGAGGAAGGTCGAAAAGTAGCTTGATTGAATGCCATATTTCCTCTCAAATGGCAGTGGAAACATTTCAATAAGAAGTCCGAGTATTACGCAGTGAAACTGGAGGATTTAGATGCCGAGTGTTGTACCCCAAAATTTGCCCTCCCATATTCTTCAAGATTTGCCAAGAGCATGCTTCAAAATCTCCCAAGGGTTGCACAGTTCAATGGCCTCCTAACAGTAAAAAAACTAGGGTTTTGATTCTGGCAAAGAAATTGAAGTTTTCAAGGGTCCAATCAATTCCCACATGCCTACAAACATGGTCAAGCATCCTCATGCTAAGTTTCAAGACTTACAGCACAAAATTGCACAGTCAAAAACCCTAATTGCTCAACAGTCAACTGTAGGGGCAAAATGGTCATTTGACAGTCAAAAGTTCAAATTTTTGGTCAACATCTCATTTTGAAGCCACAAACATCATTTGATCAATTCTTGATCATGATTTTCAAGGCATGGCTCAAAAAGTCTCAAGATGCAAAAGTTGCCATATTTGGACAGTTGAAAAAGTCAACTGTAACTTGACCAAGGCATAACTTCCACATGGTTCATTAGAAAAATTCCATCCAAAGCTCATTTTGAATAGAATGACATTTCCTACAACTCCCCTTCACACTTCAAGTCCAAGAAATTCTCTCACAAAAAGTTATCAATCTCAACATTATAGGTCATTTTCAAAAGTCAACAAAAAGAGACTTTAAGTCAAAGACCATAACTTGATATTGGTAAATCAAAATGACATGGGACCAAAGGCATTGGTTAGCGGACTTCAAGGCCTTTCCAAAATGTCCAAGAACATGATCAAAGCTTAAAAATTGAGCAAGATATGCCTTGTGGAAGTTGGGAAATTTTTGGGAATTTTGAAAAGTCAACTTTGCTTCAAATGCCTCAAAATTGCTAATGGGCCACATTTTCTTCCAAGAATCATTATCCAAAGGCTATGCACGACCATTTGACCCAAAGGGGATTTATTTCATCATTTTTTATTATTTATTTGATATTTTATCACCATTAATTCATTTAATTAAATAAAATATGACAAAAATACTAAACAAATGTTTTTGAATCCTTTTATGCAGCATATGCCCTCATTATTCACTCAAGATCTCGTGCACATTAAAAAAGGAAAGATTTGGTGCAAATTGGCATGTTCTTCATGAGGAAAAGATTGGAAAAGATTCCATGGAAATCAAATATTTGATTCATCAATGCAAAGGGTTATGGACTCAAATTTCTACCCTAATTCGTCCCATACATATACAGAATGCTAAACCTAATGCTAGAGACCTTGAAGCTGCGCCCAAACCTGAATACAAACTTGGCATTTTTTGTGAAAAAGTTCAAAACTGAAAACGCACTTAGAGTTGGTTTCAAAGCAAGATAACTATTCCAATAGCTTGCCAAGGTCACCAGGGATCGATTCCAATCAAAACCACAATCTCTAACACAAAGAATTGGTAACACGAAGCCGTCATGTTCTTAACATTTTTCATATTCATGTTTTAATTTATACGCATCATCCTTGCATTTTTTTTGTTGATTTGTACTAATGCAATCATTCTAAAGCTAACAACATCATTTAATTGAGTTTTCGTGCCCTGTACATGAATCCACCATTGGAGCTCGTTAGGGTTGCAGAGGTCAAAAATTAGGGCTTCTTTCATAGGGAAAAATTGAACCACAAGACCTGTATCATTGAACTCAGGGCATCTGGACGATTCAATTCCATAGGTCGCGCCCTTTTTATATTTGAGTATGGCCTAATCGCTATTTTCATGTTCTTCATTTAGTGGGGGTTTAAAACCCCCGCTATCCATCTGTTTTTTTTCCAGGCCAAAGCAAACGAGTGGAGAAGAAGATGAGTTGTAAGCACGCGGTTGGTTGATTTGAAGCTTGGCGCGTTTTTTTTGTTATTACAGTCACTAATGCTTTTTTCATATATAATGCTCATTGTTCAATATACATAAAAACCAACGCGCCTGGCTGAGTGGTTAATGTGTTGTCATGCAATCCATGGGACCTGGGTTCGATTCCCAGGTCCCCATATTTCTCAATGTATTTTGTTTTAATATGATTCTATGCAGTACACGCCCAGAATTCTACCATACATCCAACGCTGGTGCTTGCCACATGGCCACTGAGATCAATCCAAGAGCCAAGATATGAGTTCCATGGTGCACCTCAGTCCAGGGGTCTACACGTGACCATCAAAAGTCAACCAGGCCTCCTTCAAATGGGCCAAAATTGCTGGAAAATACCTCCAAAATTGGGGTCAACACCCCCCATTGGTTTGCATTTTATTTTCATTTTTTTTATTTTTTCTATTATTTGTTTTATTTATTTTAGTTAAATCATCAAAATTAATTTTCATAAAAATACCAAAAAAAATCAGAAACTATAAAAATAAAAATATGTTTTAATGTTTAATTCACTAACATTTTTGTAAATAAATTTAACAATTAATTTAGTTTTAATTCTAGGTTTAATTTTAATGTCTTTTTAATAAACTAAAAAATGTAGAATTAGGGTTTTAAATACTTTATTCTTTTTTCTTTTCTTTTACCATTATTAAATATTAATTATTTTTTATAAATAAATATGCCATGTAAATAATTAATGTAAATTATGTCAAACTAAAAAATATTTTTTAATAAATTAAAAAATAATTTAGAACTAGGGTTAATTAACTTTTTTTATTCCAATTTAATTTTCTCATTAAACTCCATAAATACAAAAAACTCCAAAAAAATTCTTTCTTTTTTATTTAAACTTAATTAATTTATTAATTTATTAATTTCAATTCAATTTCTTTAAAAGGGTCCAACGCCCTCGCTTTCGATTATAATTCCGTTTCGCGCGCTTATTTTGTTTCTTTTTGTAAATTTCATATAATTACTCCAAAGCCTTGTAATAGATTAATTAGGATATTTATTCTTCCGCATTTTTATTTTATTCAAATCGGGTCTTGGTTTAATTTGGCGATGTAGACCCGCGCCTTTGTAATAGCGTAGGACTTTTACCTTCTCGCATCTTTTAACTGTTAATAACTTGCATGAAAGAATGAATGCCAAAAATAAAAACAAAGCGTAGATCACCAATGCATGAACAAGATAAACATAATTGAAAACGACACACAAATCACACACCACCCCTAGGGTACGTCTCACTGTTGCCTTGCCCCTCGAAAAGTGGTCGTCGAGTAGAGGATGTTTTAGTAAGTCCTCATGTCCATGAACATGGCATGAGGGTAGCTTCTAAGGTGTCTTCCTATTGCTCTGGTGACCATAATGTCCCGAACCCTCGAATTGACCCGAACACCTCCAACGGTGGTGCTACCTACCTCTCAATGGTGGGATGGCACTATCTTAAGGACACTTACACAGATGAATTCCTTAGGGTAGGTAGACGACTCATAGATACTTGCTCTAACTCAAAACAAATCAAAACTTCTTTTCACACCGACACCTTTCAAAAAGCTTTCAAAAGTAATTTTTCAAACACTCTTGAGGACTGATACAAGAGTCGAACTGAAATTTTCAAAGAAACTTTTTTTAAACCCACAGTTGAAAAGCAAACAAACATTTTGAAAACACAAGTGAGCAAGTATCTAAGAGCCCATGGATAACCATGGATAGAAAGGGTGCTAACACCTTCCCTTTCTATAATCTACCTCCCGAACCGAGAGCAATCTCTATAAGGAATTTTTCTGTGCTTTTGTCCTTTCCATGTTGGAGAAAATAAAAGACGGTGGCGACTCTTGCTTCCGCGAAATTTCGCGAACCAGCGTTAAACGGTCAGTTCCAGATCCACCGATCACAGAACTGGCGACTCTGTTGGGGATATAAACTTAAAGTGAGGTGTACCTTAGGATAGTTCATAACTGTGTTTTCAATTGTATTGACTTGTTTGCTTTAAAATTGTGGGTTGCATGGGAGTTACATAGATCCTAACCCGGATCTGGGGATACCCTGTTTAGGTAGCATAAGCTGTGAGGGACCTGTCCGGCGTAGACTGACACGGGTGAAGCAGTGGCTACGTTGGTGTGGCACCTTGGTCTATACCGATATCCCTTGTGTCGCAACGAGGAGAATATGGGTATTCTGAGGAGTCATTAAGCACCAAAAGACCTTAGAACCTTAAATGACACAACTTGGCCATTAGAACGGTAGCAGTATTCTACGCCCATTGAGGCTAAACTCTCGTGATGGTTCTGGCTGCAAGAAAAGATTGCGATGCTGGAGTTATGACCGATTGAGGGTAGTCAATGATATTGGGATCCTCTAAGAACCCGATTACTTTAATAGGACAGGTATGAACCAACAAACTGAAAGAGGGTAATACCTAGACCTCATGCTGGCCTAAACTTTAAGGGCTTGTCTTGTGTGACTTGTGTGCCTTATCATGTTTGCCTTTGTAAATATCTGTGGTGTGCTTTATCATAACATCATAACATCATAACATCATGAGCATTGCATGCATCCTGCATAAGGACTGACCATTTCAAAGACAAGAGGGTTTCACCTTTGCTCTGTTTTGTAGGACATCATGATGCTTGTGCGAAGGAACACTATCCGGTTCAACTTTGTTCACTCACCTGAGTTGCTTGAAGAGTTGGTTAGCAGAATTCCAAACACCACTTCCTTCATCCAGAGGCATGGTTCTCTTCTCAACTTAGTCACTGCAAAGCGGGATCAACAGTTGATGAGTGTCCTGACCCAGTTCTATGACCCTCTGTACCAGTGCTTCACCTTTCAAGACTTCCAGTTGGTCCCTACCCTGGAAGAATTCTCTGATTTGCTTGGTATCCCTATCTTGGATCAGACTCCCTTTACTGGTTGGGAAAAGACCCTCGGGCTTGAGGAGGTTGTTGTAGCTCTTCCTTTGACCCATCAAGAAGTAATGGACAATTGGGTGACTAGAAGCGGGGTTAAAGGTTTCTTGGCCAAGTTTCTGATTGGTAAAGCTAACAGTTTCTGAAATGACTTGGACTTTAGGGCATATGAAGACATCCTAGCTCTCTTAATCTATGGGCTAGTCTTGTTTCCTAATCCTGACAACTTCATCAATGTCACTGCCATAAGGATCTTTATGTCTCAGAACCCGGTGCCCACTCTCTTGGGTGACATCCTGCAACAACTTTATGCCCGTACTGCTCGAAGACGAGGAACTCTATGGTGTTGTATCCCTTTGTTGGTGAGGTGGTTTATTTCGCACCTCCCTAAGTTCGTGCTGAAGAACCAAGAAGGAAGAGGTTGGGCTCATAGGTTAATGTCTCTCACTGATAAAGACATCATTTGGACTTTCAGAGGTTTGGATGAGATAGATGTTATTGATCACTGTAGAGAATACCCTAATGTCCCTTTGATTGGTACTCAAGGAGGGATCTCTTACAATCCATGTTTAGCGCTCCGTCAGTTTGGAAGAGCCAGAAGAGCAGGGCCTCATGAGATGTTGGTGCCTCACATCAGTTTTGAGTTTCAAGTGGATAGTGACGAGCTGCGTCATAGGTTCATCAAGGCTTGGGACAAAGTTCATAAAGCTGATCCACAAGAGTTGGGGCCAAAGACTTCTCTACCTATGGAAGCCTACTACAGATGGGTTCGCATCCGTGCTCAGAAGTTAGGAATGCCATACGAAGTTGTCAGACCTGTCATTCTTGAGTATCCTGACAAAGATGAGGTTCCTTCAACTGTCCTCCCTCCTCAGATACCTACTGATTATGAGACATTAAAGAGGTCTTGGTCGCAACTGCGAGAAGAACGGGATTCGTATCGGGAAAAGTTCAACGAGCAGGAATTGAAAATCCAGAAGCTGACAAAGCAGTTGGAGAATGAGCAAGCTCTGAATGACTACATCCGTACTGAGAAGAGGAGACCATGGGATCAATGAGGAGCTCTGGATGTTCTTTTACAGTTTTATTTCCCTTTTCATTATTTCCCTTTTATGTAACGCCTAAGGGCAACCTGTTGAACAATTTAAATTTTAAAGTTGAATCTAATGAAGTGTGTTCCTTTTTGTTTACAAAGTTGATTCCCGATTGTCTTTGAAAACATAAATCATACGCATTCCATTCATCATGTGCATAGCAGGTATTCTTCTTTTTAGGTTGCTTACTGTTCTTTGCTGTTTATTTCAGCATCATGAACCCTGACTCATCATCAACCGAGATGTCTATCAAGGCTCTTCAGGCGCAGAATGCGCAATTTCAGGAGCTGATCATGGGTTTGGCTCAAGGCCAAGAAGAGCTGAAGGCTTTACTCCTAAAGAAGGAGAAGAAGAAGAAGAAGAGAACTGTTCTTTTCAACTCGGGCTGAAGGTTTGGCAACACTCTGCAGAATGAAGAAGCTGGTTCTTCTGTAGGCAAAGGCAGTCCCCAGGGGGGAAAGGCTTCAAGTCCAGTAGTCTCTGACAACGAGACTGACTTTAATGAGGAACAGTATCCTCCTGCTGAAGACCGGTATAAGCAATTGGAGGACAGACTGAATGCAATGGAGATCCAACAAGTGCCTGGGCTGGATTTCAGAGACTTGGGTTTATCTACTGGTGTGATTATTCCTCACAAGTTTAAGGCACCATCTTTCACCAAGTATGACGGGGCGTCTTGTCCCAAGCTACACCTCAGATCTTATGTGCGGAAGATTCAACCGTACTCAGTGGACAAGAACTTGTGGATCCACTTCTTCCAGGAGAGTCTTTCAGGGACTCATCTCGAATGGTTCTATCAGCTGGATGGGACCAAGGTTCGTAACTAGGAGGAGTTGGCTACTGCTTTTTACAAGCAGTATCAATATAATGCCGACCTTGCTCCTACACGTACCCAACTCCAGGGTATGTCGCTAGGATCAAGCGAAGGTTTTAAAGAGTATGCACAGAAGTGGAGGGACCTAGCTGGCAGGGTGCAGCCTCCGTTAACTGACCGCGAGTTGGTGGATATGTTCTTGGGGACCCTATCTGGGCCATTTTTCAATCATCTTATCGGTAACTCATCTGCAGGGTTTACTGATCTTATTCTGACTGGAGAGAGAATAGAGGCTGGAATGAAGTCCGGCAAAATTCAGAAGGGTGCATCTGCAAGCTCTGAGAAGAAACCCTTTAAAAAGGAGGCCAGTGATGTGTATGGGCCTAAAAGACATGATAAACCTGAGCGCCGCCAATCTGTCAACGCGGTGATGATTGCTAAGCCTGCTGCCGCTCCTCGGCAAACCAATCCACAAAGGGGTGAAAGACCCAGAAGAGAGTTTACCCGGCTGAGTATGACCCTATCGCAAATCTTGCCGCAGTTGCTATCCACCAACTTGGTGACTGTCAGGGAGGCCCCGAAAGTTGTGAATACGGCCTCTCCGAAGTACAATCCAAATGCCCGCTGTTCTTATCACTCCGATAGCCCGGGGCATTCCACTGATGACTGCTGGGCCTTAAGGAATAAGGTGCAAGACCTTATTGACGCGAAAGAGATACAATTTGAGGCGCCTGAGAGGCCAAATGTGGTGACTGCTCCTATGCCCCAGCATGGAGTGAATGCCGTTGATGAAGATGTGTATGCCGTTTCTGTGAATGATGTAGCTACTCCTCTGATGACTGTTAAGAGGAACCTACTGCTGGCCAGTTTATTTCCGGGTTGTAGTGAAGGTTGCCTTTTCTGTGCTATTTCCCTTTCTGGTTGTCCTTTGCTGAAGTTGGGCATCCAAAGCCTGATGGACAACAAAGAGATTTTGTTCAAGAAGACTGCTGTTCAGTTTGTTCCGGTGGAAGAAGTATCTGTTGTTACCATTTTCAATAATCCGATCAAGGCTTTCCCAAGGAAGCCGGTTAAAATCATGACTGTCGCACCCATTGTGATTACTGTTCCGGGGCCTCTCCCCTATGAATCTGATAAGGCTGTCCCATGGCACTATGGGGCAGATGTGTATGTACATGGAATAAAACAAGAGTTCAACATTGGTACCAGCGTCAGCAATATCACTGGTCCGGCCAAAGTAACCCGCAGTGGCAGGCTCTTCTCGCCTGACATTGCGCCACCAGCTATTCGAAGACCCCTCACTATAACACCTACAAGTGTACCTGTTTCCAGTTCTGATCAAGTTGTTTCCCCTACTGCCGAGTCATCTAATGCTCAGGGCAAAGGGATTGAAGATGAGCCTGCCCAGATGGAGGCACCAAAATCTGTGAATGCTGAGGCCTCCCAACAAGAGATGGAGGAAATTCTAAAAATAATCAAGAAGAGTGACTTTAATGTTGTTGAACAGCTGGGGCATACCCCCTCCAAGATCTCCATGCTCTCCTTGCTGCTGTGCTCAGAGGCCCATGCTAAGGCCCTGATTTCATTCCTCAAGACGGCCCATGTGCCACAGGAGACATCTGCAGTCCAGTTTACTGATTGCGTAGCCAATCTGACAGCGGACAATGGTTTGGGTTTCTCGGATGCTGACCTTACTGCTAAGGGAAAGGACCACAATGACGCCCTGCATGTCTCTATTGAATGCAGGGGCACTACTCTTGCGCACGTGTTGGTGGGCACCGGTTCTTCCCTAAATGTGCTACCCAAAAAGGCCTTAGACCGGTTGGATTGTGAGGGCCTGGAGCTGAAACCTAGCAACATCATTGTCAGAGCCTTTGACGGTTCTAAGAGGATGGTCCATGGAGAAGTAGACATTCCTATTCGTGTGGGTTCTCAAGTATTCGACTCTACTTTCTATGTGATGGATATCCGTCCATCGTATTCTTGTCTACTGGGTCGACCTTGGATCCACAAAGCTGGGGCAGTGACTTCTACCCTACACCAGAAGCTCAAGTACCCCATCAGAGGGAAGATTGTCACTGTGCAGGGAGAGGAGGAGTATATGGTGATCCATTTGAATTCCTTCAGGTATATTGAGATGGACGGGGAGTTTATTGAAACCCCCTTTCAGCATTTTGAAGAGGTACCTCCAACATTGGCAGCAGCGAAAACAGTGGTTGAAGAGGACTTTCCATTGAAGATGGCTTCCTTGAAGGATGCCCGGGCTGTAATCAAGAAAGGTGAATGTGCTAACTGGGGCAGGCTCCCTGATTTTACACCGAAAACTGACAAGTTTGGACTGGGTTTTACTGCAGAGGGTCAGAAGACTGTGCGCAAGGCAAAGACCAGAAGACCTCCTGTGCTCATTACCAACCCAGGAGTGAATGCTATTGGGGACGAAGATGAAGTGGAAGAGTCAGAGTTTGAAAGCTGGATCTACCCGACGACTGATGGTCGATTGACCAATTGGATTGCCAAAGATCATACTCCTGTTACTTTTGTTACGCAGTAATAAACTCATTTGTTTTGTTATTTGTAATAAACAATGAATTAAAACTCTGGCCTGGTGTCTTACCCGGGGCACCGTGGCTTCATTTGTGAGGGTATATTAATTGTCATTTCATATATCATGAATAAAGACCTTGGACGTTTTCTCGCATTTCAAATCTTATGCTCCTTTTCTTTCTTTCCTTTCTTTATATATTGCAAAACAGCTGTATTTACACACACTCACTCATACAGGTTTCAATCCACTCTGGATCTCACTGGTAACGACTCTGCTACTGCCAGTTATGACTTCAAAAATCCGATCAACTTAGCCGAAGACGAAGGTGAAGATGATTGCGAAGTGCCTGGCGAGCTTGCAAGACTGTTACTCCAGGAAGAGAGGGAAATTCAACCACATGAAGAGCCAGTGGAAACAATAAATCTGGGTACCGAGACAGACAGAAAGGAGGTAAAGATTGGTGCCAACCTAGAGCTCAGCGTGAAGCAACGGTTGACTCAGATGTTACATGATTACATGGAAATCTTTGCCTGGTCCTACGAAGACATGCCCGGGTTGGATACTGACATTGTGGTCCATCATTTGCCTACCAAGGAAGACTGTCCTTCGGTCAAGCAAAAGGTCTGCCGTATGCGTCCAGAGATGTCTGAGAAAATCAAAGCCGAGGTTATGAAACAGTTTGATGCCGGTTTCCTTGCAGTGACTTCTTACCCTCAATGGGTTGCTAATGTGGTGCCGGTACCGAAGAAAGATGGTAAGGTCAGAATGTGTGTTGACTACAGAGATCTGAACAGGGCCAGCCCCAAGGATGACTTCCCTCTACCTCACATTGACGTTCTGGTTGACAATACTGCTCAGCATAAGGTGTTCTCTTTCATGGATGGTTTTTCAGGGTATAATCAGATCAAGATGGCTCCTGAAGACATGGAAAAGACTACCTTTGTCACTCAGTGGGGCACCTTCTGCTACAAGGGCATGCCATTCGGGTTGAAAAATGCTGGGGCAACCTACCAACGTGCCATGGTTGCTTTATTTCATGACATGATCCATCATGAGATAGAAGTGTATGTCGACGACATGATTGCAAGGTCCCAAACTGAGGAAGAGCACCTCAATCATCTGCAGAAATTGTTTGACCGTTTGAAATTGTACAAGCTGAGGTTGAACCCGAACAAGTGCACCTTCGGGGTAAGGTCTGGAAAGTTGCTAGGCTTCGTTGTAAGTGACAAGGGCATTCAAGTGGACCCTGCCAAGGTTAAAGCCATTCAAGAGATGCCAGTTCCTAAGACAAAGAAAGAGGTCAGAGGCTTTTTAGGACGCCTGAATTACATCACCCGGTTCATCTCACACCTAACTGCTACTTGTGAACCAATCTTCAAGCTGCTGAAGAAAGATCAGGTAGTGCGTTGGAATGATGAATGTCAGGCCGCTTTTGACAGAATCAAGGAGTATCTCCAAGAACCACCCATTCTTATGCCACCGGTTGAGGGGAGACCTCTGATATTATATCTGACAGTACTTGACAACTCAATGGGGTGTGTGTTGGGGCAGCATGACGAGTCTGGCCGAAAAGAGCACGCCATTTATTACCTTAGCAAAAAGTTTACCGACTGTGAGACCCGATACTCACTGCTTGAGAAAACTTGCTGCGCTTTGGTATGGGCTGCTCGCCGGCTGAGACAGTATATGCTGACTCACACTACCTTGTTGATCTCAAAGATGGATCCTATAAAGTACATATTTGAAAAGCATGCTCTGTCTGGGAGAATAGCAAGATGGCAAATGATCTTGACAGAATACGACATCCAGTACACAACCCAGAAAGCCATCAAGGGAAGTGTATTGGCAGACCACTTGGCACATCAGGCAGTAGACGACTATCAGTCGATGAACTTTGAGTTTCCGGACGAGAGCATCATGATAGTGACTGATTGTGAAGTACCTGGACCGGATGAAGGACCTGAGGAAGGATCCCGATGGTCTATGCACTTTGACGGAGCCTCCAACGCTTTGGGTAACGGCATCGGCGCTGTGATCATATCACCTCAAGGCACTCATACTCCACTCACTGCCCGGCTATGTTTCAACTGCACCAACAACATGGCGGAGTATGAGGCATGCATCATGGGTCTTCAAGCTGCGATCGACCTAAGGATCAAGTATCTGAGTGTCTTCGGAGATTCTGCTCTCGTGATCAATCAGATCAAAGGAGAGTGGGATAAGAAACATCCGAATCTTATTCCTTACAGAGAATGTGAGTTGACATTGATCCCCCACTTCACGGAGATAACCTTTGAACATTTCCCAAGAGAGGAGAATCAGTTAGCGGACGCGTTAGCTACGATGTCTTCTATGTTCAAGGTCAAATGGGACAATGAGGCTCCCCGGATCATCATCTGGAAACTGGACGAACCGACATACTGTTGTGATCTCGAGACTGAATTGGTGACTGAGAAGCCTTGGTACCATGAGGTGAAGAGACACTTGGAAGCTCAGGAATACCCTGAAGGTGCGTCTGTCAACGATAAGAAGTTCCTGAGAAGGTTCGTAGCCAAGTTCTTCCTTAGCAACGACATCCTATACAAGCGAAACCATGATTTGACCTTACTGCGTTGTGTGGATAAGACTGAAGCAGAAAGGATCATGGAAGAGCTACATGAAGGGACCTTCGGAACACACTCCAGTGGGCACACTATGGCGAAGAAAATCCTTCGGGCAGGGTATTTTTGGTCTACAATGGAAGCCGACTGTTACCAACATTCTCGGACATGCCATAAGTGCCAGATATATGCAGACAAGGTGCATGTTCCTCCAGTTCCTCTAAATGTCCTGACTGCGCCTTGGCCTTTTGCAATGTGGGGCATAGATATGATCGGTGAGATTAAACCTACGGCATCCAACGGGCATCGCTTCATCCTAGTGGCGATTGATTACTTCACGAAGTGGGTTGAAGCAGCATCCTACGCTACGGTAACCAAGAACGTTGTGGCACGGTTCATTAGGCATAACCTGATCTGTCGCTACGGGGTCCCTGAAAGAATCATTACAGACAACGGTACCAATCTCAATAACAAGATGATCACTGAGCTCTGCGAGCAGTTTAAGATACAGCACCACAACTCTTCTCCTTATCGGCCGAAGATGAATGGGGCTGTAGAAGCAGCGAATAAGAACATTAATAAAATCGTGCAGAAGATGACAGTAACTTATAAAGATTGGCACAAGATGTTACCGTTCACTCTACATGGGTACCGTACCTCAGCCAGGACGTCAACCGAGGCAACTCCTTTCTCCTTGGTCTACGGTATGGAGGCAGTCTTACCGATCGAAGTACAGATACCCTCTCTCCGGATAATGAAGGATGCAGATCTGAGCGAAGATGATTGGATCCAGACACGACTTGATCAACTAAACCTTATCGACGAAAAGAGACTTGCTGTTATTTGTCATGGTCAAACGTACCAAAAACGGATGATCAGGGCATTAACAAAAAGGTCAGACCACAAGAATATCAAGTTGGGGATCTGGTAATCAAACGTATCATCCTTCCTCAGAGTGATCCAAGGGGCAAATGGACCCCTACGTACGAAGGGTCATTTGTGGTTAAACACGTGTTCTCAGGAGGAGCCATGATTCTAACCAACGTGGATGGTGACGACCTTCCTCACCCTGCTAATGCAGACATAGTAAAAAGATACTACGCATGAAAAAGACCCGCTAGGTTGACATACCTAGGCAAAATTAGGGCTTCCCGACGAACCAAAAGGGTTCGGGAAAAATGAAGGGATGAAATGAAAAAATCTGTACACTCGGCAAGTCGAAAACCTGAAAAGGCGGCTTGGGCAAAAAAGGGTATCCCGGTGGACTGAAAACCCAAAAGGGCGGTCCAGGCAAAAGTTAGGGATAAAGCGTAATACTATGTCTCATTGGATCACTTTGCATCCAGAATCCGGTATCTACATCAAGTTCAGACGGCATCAATCAATCAGCTTCATCCTCGACTAGTTCATCAAGTGATGAGACGCTCGAAGATATAAGGGCAATAGCAGAGTTGGAACCCAGTGGGATTATTCTTTTCACACAGCTGTTTTGTTTTCCCTTTGTACAAATTGTATAAATTCTTTTGTTCGGCGGCGTTCTCTTACTAGGACGTCAGCCTCTTGTACATAAAACGCCTATTTACAGGCAAAAATCAATACAAAAATCACTTTTCAATTAAAATTGCCAATTGTTTTTCCTTTTCTGTTTTGTTTTGCGAAGAACGTCCAAGGTTCAATTTGTGATATATGCATTGACACTAATTGCTAACTCATAAATATTTGCATACGAAACAAAGGATTAATTACAGGTAACATTAGAAACAGGGGCAATAAAGAATTGTCTAAGCAATCTAATTGTTCTGTCCTCCAAGGTATCAAGGTAGGTTCAGCTGAAGAACATAACCAGTACATCTCAATTCCCCAGAGAGTGAGTCGACAATTCAATACACTCTCGCCAAGCAAAGCTATTATCAGCCTTAAGGAAGTTGGGTATCCTCCAGCAGATCTCAACATTCCCCAGCACAATATACAGACATTCCTAACAAGCATCCCCGGCAGTCTTGGCCTAAAGATTGTTCCCCGGCGGTATATCAAACATTCAATGGAGTCACTTCCCCAATATAGTTCAAATTTTCCCCAGGAGAGTCCAATCCAGTTCCCCAGGAAAGTTGGGATCCATCTCCCCAAGCAGTAAGCTTATCCCGAGTAGATTCTGGAAGCTTATCCCGGTAGAGCACAAACGCGTCTCCCGGCTTTATTCAAAGGTTATTTCCCTACCAGGATATAACTGGGTTATCCTCAGCCAAAAGCCACGGAAAGATCGTCATTGGCGAAGTCTTCTTATCCCCAGCAAAGTCTATTAACACTTCCAACACAACAATGGTATCCCCAGCGAAGTTACCATCAATATATCCTAGCAAAGTACCTCTCTCCCCACAGAGTATTGCTCCCCAGCAAGATCACTAGAGTACTTTTCTCCACGCAGAGTAATCCATTCGCCAAGTTTATTCCCCGACGGAGTTATCTTCTCCTACCGGTATTCTTGCAACTATCATCCCCAGCGGAAGCAAAGATCTATTCTTCAACATCAGCCCAGGAGTGACTTCCCGGCACCCGTCAAGGATTTATTTTCCTAAGACGAAAAACATACATTCAAAAAACATCACATACATCATGATACATGCATAAACGCATCATACCTTACAATCTCATTTATATTGAGAACATCATTGCTTGATCCATATCATGCATTGCATATGACTGACCTCTACCTTTCAGGAAAAGATCCAGTTAAGCTCTCAGCTATATTTCAAGACTTTAGTCTGGTTCAGTTAAATCGACCCTAAGATTTTCCTGATTCTTATCCAGTCAAAGGCCTTCTCTGGTTCAGTCAGATCGACCCTAAGATCTCCCTGATTCTTATCCAGTTGAAGATTCCAAGACCTTGTCCGGTTCAGTTAAATCGACCCTAAGATTTTCCTGATTCTTATCCAATCAAAGGCCTTCTCTGGTTCAGTCAGATCGACCCTAAGATCTCCCTGATTCTTATCCAGTTGAAGATATTCCAAGACCTTGTCCGGTTCAGTTAAATCGACCCTAAGATTTTTCTAATTCTTATCCAGTCAAAGGCCTTCTCTGGTTCAGTCAGATCGACCCTAAGATCTCCTTGATTCTTATCCAATTGAAGATATTCCAAGACCTTGTCCGGTTCAGTTAAATCGACCCTAAGATTTTCCTGATTCTTACCCAGTCAAAGGCCTTCTCTGGTTCAGTCAGATCGACCCTAAGATCTCCCTGATTCTTATCCCAGTAGAAGACATCCAAGGTTCTCTCAGCGTTCCTGTTGAGGTAGTAATCGTCCAAGGTTCTCTCAGCGTTCCTGTTGAGGTAGTGATCGCCCAAGATTCTCTCAGCATTCCTGTTGAGGTAGTAATCGCCCAAGGTTCCTTCACCGTCCCGTTGAGGTAGTAACCATCCCTGGATCATTCATCACCGTTTGAAGCTCCAGATTCAATTCCTGTAACCAGTCAGGGCACATCTACAAAGAGATTGAAGACCAACTCCTGTAACAGGCCAGGTAATCATTTTCTTTTTCAGGTACGCAAGTTCTCGCTAAGGAATCTCTTACGCGATCGACACCCACATGGCATCTGTAAGCCCATCTTCCTATCCATCAATCTCCAAATGGCATCTGTAAGCCCATTCCCACCATCACACTATTATGTGAGCGCAAATTTTTGGGCACTCTAGTGTTCAATCATCTTCCACCCTCGGATTACGAAAGACACGTTAGCCAATCTGCATCCTCAGGTCTAAGAAGATTGAACAGGGGCAACTGTTGTACCCCAAAATTTGCCCTCCCATATTCTTCAAGATTTGCCAAGAGCATGCTTCAAAATCTCCCAAGGGTTGCACAGTTCAATGGCCTCCTAACAGTAAAAAAACTAGGGTTTTGATTCTGGCAAAGAAATTGAAGTTTTCAAGGGTCCAATCAAGTCCCACATGCCTACAAATATGGTCAAGCATCCTCATGCTAAGTTTCAAGACTTACAGCACAAAATTGCACAGTCAAAAACCATAATTGCTCAATAGTCAACTGTAGGGGCAAAATGGTCATTTGACAGTCAAAAGTTCAAATTTTTGGTCAACATCTCATTTTGAAGCCACAAACATCATTTGATCAATTCTTGATCATGATTTTCAAGGCATGGCTCAAAAAGTCTCAAGATGCAAAAGTTGCCATATTTGGACAGTTGAAAAAGTCAACTGTAACTTGACCAAGGCATAACTTCCACATGGTTCATCAGAAAAATTCCATCCAAAGCTCATTTTAAAGAGAATGAAATTTCCTACAACTCCCCCTTCACACTTCAAGTCCAATAAATGCTCTCACAAAAAGTTATCAATCTCAACATTATAGGTCATTTTCAAAAGTCAACAAAAAGAGACTTTAAGTCAAAGACCATAACTTGAGATTGGTAAATCCAAATGACATGGGACCAAAGGCATTGGTTAGAGGACTTCAAGACCTTTCCAAAATGTCCAAGAACATGATCAAAGCTTAAAAATTGAGCAAGATATGCCTTGTGGAAGTTGGGAAATTTTTGGGAATTTTGAAAAGTCAACTTTGCTTCAAATGCCTCAAAATTGCTAATGGGCCACATTTTCTTCCAAGAATCATTATCCAAAGGCTATGCACGACCATTTGACCCAAAGGGGATTTATTTCATCATTTTTTATTATTTATTTGAATTTTTATCACCATTAATTCATTTAATTAAATAAAATATGACAAAAATACTAAACAAATGTTTTTGAATCCTTTTATGCAGCATATGCCCTCATTATTCACTCAAGATCTCGTGCATATCAAAAAAGGAAAGATTTGGTGCAAATTGGCATGTTCTTCATGAGGAAAAGATTGGAAAAGATTCCATGGAAATCAAATATTTGATTCATCAATGCAAAGGGTTATGGACTCAAATTTCTACCCTAATTCGTCCCATACATATACAGAATGCTAAACCTAATGCTAGAGACCTTGAAGCTGCACCCAAACCTGAATACAAACTTGGCATTTTTTGTGATAAAGTTCAAAACTGAAAACGCACTTAGAGTTGGTTTCAAAGCAAGATAACTATTCCAATAGCTTGCCAAGGTCACCAGGGATCGATTCTAATCAAAACCACAATCTCTAACACAAAGAATTGGTAACATGAAGCCGTCCTGTTCTTAACATTTTTCATATCCGTGTTTTAATTTATACGCATCATCCTTGCATTTTTTTTGTTGATTTGTACTAATTTAATCATTCTAAAGCTAACAGCATCGTTTAATTGAGTTTTCGTGCCCTGTACATGAATCCACCATTGGAGCTCGTTAGGGTTGCAGAGGTAAAAAATTAGGGCTTCTTTCATAGGGAAAAATTGAACCACAAGACCTGTATCATTGAACTCAGGGAATCTGGACGATTCAATTCCATAGGTCGCGCCCTTTTTATATTTGAGTATGGCCTAATCGCTATTTTCATGTTCTTCATTTAGTGGGGGTTTAAAACCCCCGCTATCCATCTGTTTTTTTTTTCAGGGCAAAGCAAACGAGTGGAGAAGAAGATGAGTTGTAAGCACGCGGTTGGTTGATTTGAAGCTTGGCGCGTTTTTTTTGTTATTACAGTCACTAATGCTTTTTTCATATATAATGCTCATTGTTCAATATACATAAAAACCAACGCGCCTGGCTGAGTGGTTAATGTGTTGTCATGCAATCCATGGGACCTGGGTTCGATTCCCAGGTCCCCATATTTCTCAATGTATTTTGTTTTAATGTGATTCTATGCAGTACACGCCCAGAATTCTACCATACATCCAACGCTGGTGCTTGCCACATGGCCACTGAGATCAATCCAAGAGCCAAGATATGAGTTCCATGGTGCACCTCAGTCCAGGGGTCTACACGTGACACCATCAAAAGTCAACCAGGCCTCCTTCAAATGGGCCAAAATTGCTGGAAAATACCTCCAAAATTGGGGTCAACACCCCCCATTGGTTTGCATTTTATTTTCATTTTTTTTATTTTTTCTATTATTTGTTTTATTTATTTTAGTTAAATCATCAAAATTAATTTTCATAAAAATACCAAAAAAAATCAGAAACTATAAAAATAAAAATATGTTTTAATGTTTAATTCACTAACATTTTTGTAAATAAATTTAACAATTAATTTAGTTTTAATTCTAGGTTTAATTTTAATGTCTTTTTAATAAACTAAAAAATGTAGAATTAGGGTTTTAAATACTTTATTCTTTTTTCTTTTCTTTTACCATTATTAAATATTAATTATTTTTTATAAATAAATACGCCATGTAAATAATTAATGTAAATTAGGTCAAACTAAAAAATATTTTTTAATAAATTAAAAAACAATTTAGAACTAGGGTTAATTAACTTTTTTTATTCCAATTTAATTTTCTCATTAAACTCCATAAATACAAAAAACTCCAAAAAAATTCTTTCTTTTTTATTTAAACTTAATTAATTTATTAATTTCAATTCAATTTCTTTAAAAGGGTCCAACGCCCTCGCTTTCTATTATAATTCTGTTTCGCGCGCTTATTTTGTTTCTTTTTGTAAATTTCATATAATTACTCCAAAGCCTTGTAATAGATTAATTAGGATATTTATTCTTCCGCATTTTTATTTTATTCAAATCGGGTCTTGGTTTAATTTGGCGATGTAGACCCGTGCCTTTGTAATAGCGTAGGACTTTTACCTTCTCGCATCTTTTAACTGTTAATAACTTGCATGAAAGAATGAATGCCAAAAATAAAAACAAAGCGTAGATCACCAATGCATGAACAAGATAAACATAATTGAAAACGACACACAAATCACACACCACCCCTAGGGTACGTCTCACTGTTGCCTTGCCCCTCGAAAAGTGGTCGTCGAGTAGAGGATGTTTTAGTAAGTCCTCATGTCCATGAACATGGCATGAGGGTAGCTTCTAAGGTGTCTTCCTATTGCTCTGGTGACCACAATGTCCCAAACCCTCGAATTGACCCGAACACCTCCAACGGTGGTGCTACCTACCTCTCAATGGTGGGATGGCACTATCTTAAGGACACTTACACAGACGAATTCCTTAGGGTAGGTAGACGACTCATAGATACTTGCTCTAACTCAAAACAAATCAAAACTTCTTTTCACACCGACACCTTTCAAAAAGCTTTCAAAAGCAATTTTTCAAACACTCTTGAGGACTGATACAAGAGTCGAACTGAAATTTTCAAAGAAACTTTTTTTAAGCCCACAGTTGAAAAGCAAACAAAAATTTTGAAAACACAAGTGAGCAAGTATCTAAGAGCCCATGGATAACCATGGATAGAAAGGGTGCTAACACCTTCCCTTTCTATAATCTACCTTCCGAACCGAGAGCAATCTCTATAAGGAATTTTTCTGTGCTTTTGTCCTTTCCATGTTGGAGAAAATAAAAGACGGTGGTGACTCTTGCTTATGCGACATTTCGCGAACCAGCGTTAAACGGTCAGTTCCAGATCCACCGATCACACCGAGGACCAACTTTCATATGAGAAGTTGGTGACCTATGTCATAAGTTTCACGCTGGTGAGGTGAATGGACACGGACAACAACCTCCTCTTTGACGATAACGGGGAGTATCTCCTCGTTAATAGACTGGTAAATAAAAAGGCGTTGCTCGAGTGTTCTTTAGACGAGGAAGCTCTACGGATTTTAGGTAGGGGACATGCCCGTGAGTCTCTCTTTGTATATTTGCCTTGTGACTAACATTTTTTCTTTTTGGTTGCAGATCGGATGGCGTCCCTCTCCGAGCGCTTACTCAAGTTGAGGCCCAAGAATGCCTCCACCTTGGGGCCCAAGATTTGGGCTTCCCAACTTCAGCAATAGGATAAAGCTCTTGGCCGAGCTAGCAGTTCCCCCTCCTCGAAGACTCATGCTCTTCCTCCTGAACAACAGGGAAAGAGGAAGCACGTAGAAGAGCCCGATCGAGTAGTGCTCGAAGGTGGATGGGGAATAGGGGGAGTCTACGTGTTGCCTCCTTGCTATCTCAATTGGACCATCTTCAGTGGGGAGATTTATCTAGGACTCCATGAGGATAAGAGAGAAGCGATCTTATTCGAGGATAAAGAGACCCGTTAGAAGAACATGACGGACAATGTGGCCGTCGTGATGAGGATCCTAAAGACGGCGTTGACATTGAATGATGAAGTTGCGGGCTCTCAGGACGCCATTGACAAAGCGTTCACCAAGATTGAGAAGCTGAAAGGAAAAAATGCAAAGCTAAAGAAAGACATACTTAACTAAGAGGCGAAGTGTGAGTCATATGTCCGGCTTCTAAATGACCTGAATGAGCTGCAGCCTCAGGTGGATGTTGCAGCCAAAGAGAAGGAGCGTCTGGTCGCCAGAATAAAAGAGCTGAAGGGGATCTCGGCGCCTACTGATGAAGAGACTGAGGTGGAGAAAACCATGACGACCAGGGGAGATCTAATTGGGCGCATCTGCATGCTCGAACAAGATGTCGTGTGTAATATGGTGGGAGAACTAACTTGGTTTTTAATTTTATCACAAATTTTACGGATAGCAAGAGTCGCCACCGACTTTTCTTTTGTCCAATAAGGAAAGGGTGAAAAGAACAGGAAAGACCTTTGAGATTTATTGAGTTTAGGGGGTAGGTTATGAAAAGGGAAGGTGTTATCATCCTTTTCATCAGTAGTTATCTACGGGCTCTTAATCGCTAGCTCACTTTGTTTGAAAATGCTCTGTGTTGTGTGTTTGAAAAAATATTTTTGAAAAGTTGAACTTTGTAATGATTCTCGTGTCTGTCCTCGAGAATGCGTACAAAGTGTTTTGAAAATATTTCTGAAAGTGTTTGTGAAAAAGATGTTTTTGTTTTGTTTGTGAGAAAGCGATTAAAAGTATCCTACCCACTCAAGGTCTTTATTTTACTTTTTCTCCTCCTTTAGATAGTGCTATCCGTACCATTAGTTGGTAGGAAGCCCCATCTATTAGATATGAAGGGATAGGAGTTGGTCATCGTACAGTCATCGAAGGAAACTTGTAGGGCCGCTTTAGCAATTTTGTAAGAGACTAGATCGTTTGCCGAAGGCAGCATCGAAAGGGTCATCACGGGACTACAGTCTTTTTAACAGAGGGACAGTGCTAAAGCGTCCCCACGTTCGAGGGACATGACTGTGTTTTTTTCTGAAGGCAACAAGGGAGGTTACCTTAGAGGTACGAGTGTGCGAGTGTGTTCAATTCAGTTTATTTATCTTGCATTATGGTTTTGCTATCGTTTGCTTTTAATCGTTCCATACAATCCTATTAGCTAACAATAATATATACGAAGCATAACAATATAAGTGCAGAAAAGTAAAATCCTACGCTATTACAAGGCTTCGAGAATAGGGGTACAAATAATAAAAATGAGGGAAAAGAGTAAACCCCTAATTATCTATTACAAACTGTAAGCAATTACAATAATCAAAAAAGGCGAAAATAATAAAATACGCGAAGCGATAAAAAAGGAAAAGGGAAAGAAAATTGCTTTGGTGATTTTTAATATAAAAGATTTAATGATTAACCTAATAACCTAATTAATTAAAAAATAAATCGATCAATTTAGTTAATCAAACCCTCAATTGATTTTAATTTAAAAAGAAGGTTTAGTGGAAAAAACCTAAAAAAACTAAATTAATTGATTAAATAAAAAACCTAAAAATTATTTTGAGTTAATTAAATAAAAACCTAAAAAACAAGTAGGATTTATGACAAAAAGAGTTTGTGAAAATGTTAGGTTTTGTAAAAAGGTTTTTAAAAGGAAAAGAGTAAGAAGAAGGGAGAATTTGTGAGAGAAAAATCAAAGTTGGTAGGGGTGGGTGTTGAACCCATGCCCTTAACACTTTCTGCCAATATGCTCACCACCAAGCCAAATGATCCTTGGTGTCAAGGAAGATGTTTTGGATTGGCCTGACAGCTTGACTGGGCCCGGTCCAGGACATCTCCTTTGGTACGGCCCGCACGACCGTGACCCAGATTGCCCGCTACCTATCGAGTATGTCGGCTATTTGCCCTTCCAAACCAGCACTGGCTCAGGATGACCGACGAGCATCCTCTCAACCTGCTCGACATGAACGTCGTGCAGGCAACCAGGAACCGACCAGAGAGATGCCCGCAAATAACCCCCTCCTCGGGACCAACGGCTAGTTACGGGAACATCTGCTCGGTTTGACCAAGTCCTGGAAGTTACATGATTTCACTGACCCATATATCTAGGTGTGAAATCAGGAACCAATGGCCATGCGCCAGGGGAATTATATAAACCCTCACACATGTGAGGGACAGGTATCGAATATTCACCATTCACCACCTAATAATTTGCTTGTATCTCCTTGTTCCCACTCTTACTTGATTGTTGGAGTGCCTTGTAGGTACAACCCCCTTTTTCCTCCTTGACTTTACAGCTCGACTATAGATCATCTTTCGGCCACTCCTCAGGTTCTGATCAACCGGTAAGATCAGTGGTACCGTCTGTGGGAAAATACTCTCCCCATGTTTCTTTCCTAGAAACTTAAGATCAAAGAAACTTTTTCAAGATCCTTCTCACTAATCGTGGCCGACCATGATGATCCTCACTTGTCCAGAAAGACCATTCTTTCCCCTTCTCGCAAAACTGGCAGAAGTCAGGAACATCCTGGGATTTCGGGACGGACAGACCGCGTCTCCGGACTCCACTGACGCCCGCTGAGGTGACGACCAATTCTTGGACAAGGGCCACTCCAAGAATTTCACTGAGGAACTGCAAGAAGTCATGCAACTAGTTCCCATCCCTCTCAATGTCGATCTGGCCATGGCAGCACTGCTCGCTGCTATCAATCAGACCAACGCCCTCATCCTACAATAAAATCAAAGGATAGGGGCTTGGGAGAACAGGAAACCAAGATCTCCTCCTCGGAGAACCCGAAGATGAAACTCCCTCAGTGTTTCACTGCCTCGGCGTGGCCCACCGTTTGGAAAGGAGAGGCATGACGTCTCTTTCTTCAATTAACACCACCATACACCTCCTGTCAGAGATCAAAACTCCTCTTTATTCAAGAAGAGGAAAGACAACAAGTAAATCGATCGTGCTCGATTACCTTCCCCCTGATCCAAAGCAGAAATGGAGGAGCCCTTCCCCCCGACGAGACCGTGACGATCGGCGGGGAAGAAACTATTACTCTCCTCCTCCATCCCCCACAAATAGCGAGGATGACGAGCCCCATGGCCTGCTATCGAGGGAGATTACTGAGGCTCCACTACCAGTAGGCATAGAGAAGCCGCCTACCTTGGGAACCTACGAAGGAACAATAAACCCTGACAAGCACATCGAGAACATCGATGCTCTCCTCAACTACCGAGGGGTCAGGGGAGCCATCAAATGCAGACTCTTTCCAACCACTCTCAGGAAGGAGGCGATGGTGTGTGTTGTACCCCAAAATTTTACCTCTCATTTTTATTCAAAACATACTCCTAGAGGTCCCCAAGTGCTCAAGGTTGACCAAGAAGTGACCAGACAAATTCTCCACATAAGCAATGGACTTCCAACTAGGGTTTCACTTTTTCACAAAGAAGTTTGGGTTTCAAAGGTCTCAAGGGATTTTCATGGTTCCTAATTGTTGTACCCCAATTTTTATGCCTAAGATTCCTCTATCATCTCATACCATGACAATGCAACCAAATCACAAACTAGGGTTTGTGGTTTTTCTTCTACTGCATCCTGTCTTAGGGTTTGCCTATGGGAATCACCAAGCACCTTGAAGCACCTTGAATTGTGTATCTTTGTACATGTATGTTTTTAACTAACCTCAAGATGTGTATATTTTATATCTTGGAATATCATATTGTAGGTAATGGCACAATTATATTCATCTCACCATCTCCTAGCACAGAGGATCAAAACTAGGATTTAGATTTTAATCAGGAAGTCTTTGGATTTTTGGACAATACTTGATCCCATACTTCTCTACATAGTCATGAGCATCTATCATTGGAAGTTTGATCAAGAGATAGCTGAAATCAACTATTGACCAAGTGAAATTTTGGTCAACTATTAATTAAATATCCTTATTCTCATATTTCATGGTCAATAGTGGCAAAAATATCAAGAGTAAGTGTGAATTGGAGATAACTTGTCAAGGAAGTCATTTGAAGTTTTGGAATTTTTCTAAGTATCCATAGGGCTGAATTTTGATTGGCCACAACTTTCTCAATTTTTATTAAAAATGTGCAAACTTTATATGCCTAGAAAGAGGATGAAAAGTTCTCCAACTTTGTAGGAGAGGCCACAAGTTCATAAAATTAAAGGAAAAAAGTTATGAAGTTTTGGACACTTAGTGAAATTTTGGTTAAAAATGCAAAAATCTGACTCCTTCATGTCCATTTTTGAATGACCATTTGGACTCAAATCAAAAAGTTGGCAAAATAAAAGTTGAGGATTGAAGTTTTCTATTCATTTTTCATTCAAGAATCATCTCAAATTGTTAAGTGTAGATAAATATATGATGATTAGGATTTTGAGTTTCAAAATGGATTTTTGCCCAGCACAAGGCAAGTCACGCGCGCTAGGTAGGAATTTCATCAAACATGTTGTGGGCGCGCATTCATCATCACTTTTCTATGTGAAATATTCATTATTTTGAAAAATGTCCAACATCAAAGATCAACCCCTAAATGTGAGGAACAACTTTACTTCAGAAAGTTTCTCCAAAATATTCCTACATTTTGAGATATAATTGTGAGAAGAAGACACCATGCAAGTTGAATTTTTGCCCAGAACAAGGCCTCGCACGCACGCAGAATGCCCAGTCGGACCTGGAATTTCATCAAACAGTTCATAAGCATGTGTTCATGGCCAAATATCTCATTGATTCAATCTTCATTTTGAAAAAATTTGAACATCAAAGTTGGAGTATGAAGTATCCTTTCCATTTTTTATTCAAACCTTGTCATGTTTCATGCATTGTAGAGGAATATATAAGGAAGCAAAGACATGTTCATGAAATGGTGAAAATGTGCAGGGGAATGCATGGAAAATTTTGTGCAACCAAGTTCCGCTTTCCAGCTGACGTCCCATCCACTCCTCACTTACTCAAAACACACGAGTTGCACTCCCAAAACAACACAAAATGCAGCACCTCACTCATTCCTCTTATATTTCTCATTTATCTCACTCTTTCATTCTTCATTATATAAAAGGACAATTTTGTTTCAATTTAAGGGGTTGGAAGAAGAAAATCTGAAGCAAGATATTATCTATCTCTCTCACATGAAGAATTCTCTCTTCTCTCTCTTTGAAGTTCCAACCAATTTCCACCATTGTTAACAAGCTTCATCGCATCTCTCTCTACTCATCATCTCTGAACATTCAAGCTTCTCTCAAGTTAATTGCTATTTATTTGAGCTCAAGCATCATCAAGTTCATTGCAAAGGTAGATGATCTATATTTCTCACTCTTACTACATCCTTGTGTATTGTTTAAATTCATGAACCTTTTGAACGGTCCAATATCATATTCATGTTCATGACATTTTTGTGATCAATTTTAGTTCTTGGATCGTGTGATTTGCTGGAGAATTGAAGGAGAAAAGTGAATCATAAAATTGTTTCATGCAATCATATTCCCGCGCGTTTTTCCCACTCATCAATGCATCCTTTCATGAAATTTTTGATTCTATCATGTTCTACTAATTTCCCTCTTGAATTTTGATGTTGGAATTTTTTTTTATCAAGAGATGCATGCGTTATCGTGGCCTGAAAGTGGTGTTTCAAAACTGAAAAAACTGGATACTATGGTTGTTGGTAGAGATGATGACGTGTCCCTGCTTTATTGAACATGGTTTCACTTTCTTTTACAGCACATTTTCTAAACAACAGGTGTAAATAGCCTTTGCATATTAATTTTCTTTGTTTTTCTCCAATTTTATTTTAATATTTTCTTCACTTCAAAAATCATGATAAAAATATTTTGAACTCCTTTTTCAATATATTTTCATGTTTTGATTTTTATTTCATTTTTCTTGATTAAATAAATCCATATAGATAATTAGGGTTTTTAATATCCTTTTAAATATTGAATTTCATTTTCTTATTTCTATTAAATCAAAAATCCCTAAAAAAAAAATTTTTGGGCTCCTCTCTGAGTTTATTAATTTAAAATATTTTTTTTTATTTTATAAAACTTTTGGTTACAAATTAAACCATTTTTGGACATATCATATTTTCTTTATTTTCTTGAGTGAATTGTATAAATAATTTCCATTTCTTTTTTCCTTTTGAGATAAAATTCAAGAAAAGTATGATTTCGGATCCTTAGAATTTTCTTGACATTTAGGTTATCTTACATCAAATTTATTTGAATTTAGATCTAATTGATTAATTTTGAACTTATTTTCCCTTTTTAGGGTTTTTGCTTGATCACTAACACTAATTGATTAAAATTTCTAACTTCCCATGCCTATAAAATCAGAGATGAAGTTGTTTAGAGTGATTAAACATGTTGAGGCCATAAAAATCATTTTTCTGGAATTTTAAAATGTGATTTCATATTTTTCACAAATTATTTCCTAAAACCATCTAGTTTAAGTCTTTTACTTGCTAGTTTCCATGTTTGCATTTCTAAAGCAAATTTCCACCTAAATCCAGGAACTCTAAATTTTATTTATGACTTTTGGGGAACTTTAGAAATTTAGGGTTTTAATTTCATAATTTTTCAAGTTATTTTCCTATTTTAAAATTAATTTTTGACTTGGGATTGCATTTAGGGTTTTACCATTGATCAATGCTTGTAATTGAAAACTCTTGTAGATGATTCTTGTTTGATTCTTGAAATAGCATGTTATACTGACTTGAGGCTTATTTGAAGACAAAAAATTTAACCTCATTGAGCCTTGGGTGTTGAAAGGTTAATAAACCAAATCCACTAAAATGGGCGAATGATGTTGATGATATTTGAAACTCTAATCCCTTCCCTCTTCATCTTATCCCCCTTTCTTATTGTATTACATGTTATGGGATAATGATCTATATATCATTTATCCAAACATAAAGTACATAGATTGCTATTGACCAGCCTCAAAATAGTCGTGAATTCTACATAAGTCCACTTACGATTGCTTAACATAGCGCTAAATATTGTCCCGATTTGAGAAAATGATCATTCCTGGCCCAAACCTATGCTTGAAAGCCCAAGTATGTTAATGTGAATCCCTTGATCCAATAATCTTGAGATTCATTGTTAGAAGGCTTTGGTTCTACCAATCTTCCAATGGATCTTCATCAATTTTGGTCAACGCGGATCACTTAAACATCATTGGTCATTAAATGTTGCTTGACGATTCTTAAATGGATGATATACTTGAGAAAAAGCAAATGTAACTTGTTATTGATAGGCTTTGGTTCTACCAATCCTCTAATGAGTTCCAAATACAAGTTTCAAGATGGTCATCCAACTAACCATTAACTTCTAACAACTGACTTTACTTTATGCTTTTATTTTATTCTTTTTTTATTATTTTATGTACTATTTACTTTAGCATTTACATTTAATGCTATTTTCATCTTTGCTCACTTGAGCATTTACTTTTATGTCATTTTTATTTTGCTCACTTGAGCGTTTCTTTTCCTTTTGAAGATACTTAATAATCAACATGAACCATAAAAAATATTAATGATACTTGGACTACTTGGTTACTATCCTTGGCAATATGGAGTATTGGACTTATTGGACTTAGGATTAAAGACCTCGATCATATGATGGAGACCTTATGACTTTAATTGATATTTGTTCTAGAGATCTTGAGGTTTACCTCAAGACATTGGGTTATTTGTTTGTTTTTTGTGCAAGTTATTGTGATTACATACTTTGTCTGTAATATGGGAATTCATTTGTATACAGCCGTTACTCTGCCCAATTTTTGTGAAGACTTAATGCAATTAAAGATTTGTTTTCTCAAGAGGTCTAGTATATTTGCTTGCATGGTTTCAATCCAAAGAATGGGAATTCTATCTTGACTCATATTGTCAAGTATTGGCTTCTTGTTGGTTAGATGGTTCTTCTCCTTAGATTTTACCTTATGCTTTAGGATAGTCCCTTCATCTCCTCCCATCTTCTTTAATTTCAAAAAATTTCTCCCTCCTTTTGAAAACTCTTCTTGTCTCTAAACTTGAACCACTTTAATAATAAACTTGGACTTAGGTCCATGCATTTTCAAAACATTTTCATAAATAAACTTCAATTAACTAAATAATACTGACATTTTTGTGAGAAGACTAAAAGTCAATCAATCTCATTCAAACCATTTTGCCATTTTGGCTCTTATCTTTAAAACTTTTATCAAAAGATTAGACTCTTGTCAATCCTTGTAGTGATGCAAACAACTATACTTCTACAATATGTAGTGAAGTGAGATATTTTCCACTAGGGTGTTAAGTGAGGCATTGTTGATTTTAAAATCCAAGCCATATCATCCACTTTGAGATGATGCAAATTATCCTTTCTCATGATTGTAGGTAGTAAGTATGTTTTCCACATGGACAATGACGATGATGTCTTATCTCATAAAATTAACCAACACACTTGTATTTTAAAATTTTTAAAGGTGAACTACGTGTACCCTGATCCCTTATTGCACGAAAGGTGGTACGTACACACTAAAGGTTTGCAACCGCGGTGGTTACAAAAATCATAAAAAAATATTTCTTTTCTCACCTCCACCATCTATTATTATACAACATTTTATAGCCAAAATGTACAGATTTTACAAAGAGGTTCCTTCGGAGTACCATAGAAGTTTAGGGTGCTAATACCTTCCCTTTGCATAACCAACCCCCTTACCTTGAATCTTTACCCCTCTTTTTGGGTTATTATCTCCTTTCCCATTCTTTTGGAAACAATAAAGCGCGGTGGCGATTTTTATTTTGATTTGTATAAGTCTAGTCAATCCAATGGCTTAGTCTTAAACATTTCTACCGCTACAGAAAAAAATGGCGACTTCACTGGGGAAAGATTAACCTCTTGCTGGTCAATCCCTAAAGTGGATTAAACCTATCTTTGTTGATATTTGTATATGTGTTATTGTTGTTTATATGTTATATGTTGTATATACGCTTGTCTGAATTTTCCTAGTTTTCAGAGTGCTTGGGGATTTCTCATAAGTCCTATACCCAGACTTGGGAAAAATTAAGATTGGATGGGCGGTATAGTCATGTTAACTTTGAGGGAGTAATCCCAAAAAAGGAGGCATGAGATCCCCCACTCAGTGGAGGCCCCTTTGAATGTAGTTTCATTTAGCGAGTAATCGGGAAAACGTGCTGCTTTCGACCTGGGAGCCTACTGAAGCTGAGGACCATAGAATACTTAACCCATCTTGGCCTTTTAGGTGTAGTGCGGAAGCTATGACGGAGTAATCCGGAAATAGTTTTAACGCGATACTACGCTCAGACGATTTTTTCTTGAGAATATTACTAATTACCGAGTTAATCAGGAAGTTGGTAATATCCGAATAAAGGATGTAGACTCGGGGAACCTCTACAACCTTGTTTGGAATGTGATAAATCTTAGACCAATTCTTTATGGGTATTACTTTCGACCTCATGCTCGTGACGTTGAACCTATGAACCCTATTGTGATACGATGGAAGAACCGACTGTTAATACTGGTTTGCGTTTTTTGTACGCAAATATCGCAGTAAGCAAGAGTCGCCACCATCTTTTCTTTTATCCAATAAAGGAAAGGGTGAAAAGAACAGATAAATACCTTTTTGAGATGTTTTCTGAGTAAGGGGGTAGATTATGGAAAGGGAAGATGTTAACACCCTTTCCATCCGTGGTTTTCCACGGGCTCTTAGAGGTTTGCTCATTTTTAAAATGCTTTTGTGCTTTGTGTTTGAAAATGTTTTGAAAACGCCTTAGTATGGAGAACTTTGTAATGTTTCTCGGGATAGTAGAGAAAGTATACAAAGTGTTTTGAAAAATGTCTTTTGAAAAAGTAGTATTTGGGTGTAAGTGAAAAAAAGTGTTTTAAGCAAACTTCTAACAACTATCTACTTTTGTCCTCGAAAAGGTTGTTCTTTTCCTCTTTTTCTTTAGACAGTGCTATCCTACTATTAGTGAGTAGGTATCCCTATCGTTGGATGTTGAGGGACAATCGAAGGGACGTTACTGTCACGAAGGCAATTTATGGAGATGCTTTAGCAATTCTGTTTTAGGGACTAGATCATTTACCTAGAAGGCAACTGTAGGGTCATCGAGGGACTATGATCTTTTGATTTACGGGTCTTTGCTAAAGCATTCCTGCCTCATGACTGTTTTTTAAAGGCAACCAAAGTGGGCGTACCTTAGAGGTGTTTGTGTGCAATTGTGTTCTGTTTTAGTTATTTTATCTTTAAACACTTAGGTGTTCTACCGTTTGTTTTCAGATCTTGTCATGCAATCCTAGTTAGCATACACCTAAGCAGTTAATATATGTACATGAATTTAAAGTGCGGAAATTGTAAATCCTACACTATTACAAGGCTTAGGGGAGGGGATTTACATTATACAAGGATAACAGGGGTTAAAGCAGTAAATATCCCAATTTTAATCTATTACATATGGAGGCAGATACAATAATAGTAATAAAAATACGGAATTAAATAAACGTGCATGAAATAGAAAAGACGTTAAAAAAAATCCTAAATAAAAGAAATCTTTTTTGTTGTTTTTGGTATAAAAGAAAACAAGGCCTAAGTCTATTTAATTTTAATTTTAAGAAAAAAATGTTAAAATAATTAATTTATTTATTTACAAAATTAATTTAGTTGGAAAAAACAACTAGCCTAATATTTTTGTGATTTTTATTTTAATGTTATTTAAATAAAAAAGTCAATAAAAAAGAAAAATACAAAGGGTCCTTCGATCCATGGAAGGGGATTGCCCTTCGATCATGGGAAAGGGAACGTATTTCGATCCAGGGGAGATGCCTTCTTTCGATTGGGCTAGGGAGTGGGCGTGAATAGCCTTTGATCCAGGGAAGGGGATTGCCCTTCGATCCTGGGAAAGGGAACGTCTTTCAATCCAGTGGGAGATGCCTTATTCGATTCAGGAGACTATGGCTTCGATCCAGAGAAGGTATCTCCTTCAATATGGGATGTTATACTTGCAAAAGTACATTAGCGAAATAAAATGCAGGACCTGGGTATCAAAACCCAGGTTCTTCGATCCTGTGTGCGTTGGGTCTTTTCAGGCTATGTCTGCAGCAAATGTTAGTAAACAAAGAACATAACCTGGGTGCCAAACCCAGACCCTTTGATCCTGTCTAGGGTGACAAATCGAAGATAGCAACAAGTATGAATGTGTTATGCAAATACAAGGTTGGACAATTTAACCTCTCTTACCACTAGATTGAACTTTCGATTTGGGCACTTCCTGGATGTGGGCACCTTCGATCCGGGGCTTCTGGGCATGGATACTTTTGTTGAATGGTGGCCTTGGCTTGGAAAATTCTGACAACCTTTGATGGATTTTGTGGGCAGCGTCTCTCCAATGTTTTTTGTTCCTCTCTCCTTTTTGCAACACTTGTGATCTCTTTATATAGAGGGGGTAGAGGGGAAAAAGGTTTAAACAACCTTTATTGTGTTTGAAAGCCATGAATGAGAATTTGTAACGCTGGCCAAACACATGGGATCTAGTCCTTTTTTTTAATTTGGCATAATATGTAACTGGCCTTCGAATGCCCTCCTTCGAATGGGTTGATGGAATCCTTCGAATGACCTTGATTTAGCTCCTTCGAACGGCTCTGATGAATCTCCTTTGAATGGACTTTTGCATGTTCTTCGAATGGACCCTTTGAAAGATTCTTCGAATGGACCTTTTGGAATGCCAATCGAAGGGCCTTTGTCAATACCAATTGAAGGCCTTGTTGAAATGCCAATTGAAGGACACTATTACCATGACAATCGAAAGGTACTTGTTAAAATGCCAATAGAAAGACCTTATTAACAGGCCATTCGAAGGACCTTTGTCCATGCCAATCTAAGGGCTCTATGTAGATGCCAATCGAAAGGCATTTTGGGGATGCCAATCGAAAGTAATTTTGGGGATGCCAATCGAAAAGGCATTTTGTAAATGCCAATCGAAAGGAATTTTGGAGATGCCAATCGAAAGGCATTTTGTAGATGACAATCGAAGGAAACTTAAGAACCTCACTCACAAATTTTCATTTTCTTTAGGCAAGGGTTTGGGACCAACCATGTAGGGTAAGACCTTGGAAAAAATGAGAGGGGAAATTTTGGGGTACAATAGTTGCCCCTGTTCAATCTTCTTAAACCTGAGGATGTAGATTGGTTTGTCTGCCTTTCGTGATCTGAAGATGGAAGATGATTGAACATTACAGTGCCCAGAAATTTGCACTCGTCTGAAGTGATACTGCTAGTGAATAATACTGGGAATGGTCTTACATATGCCATTTGGAAAAGGTGACATGAGACTGTCAGAGATGGGCTTAAAGATGCATTCCATGGAACCTAACAGAGAGTCGTCAGAGATGGGCTTAAAGATGCCATCCAGATGAATGTTGATTTTATGGGATATTCCTTTGTGGGAATTCCTGCTCTTGCTGTTAGAGAGGACTTCGTTGAGGAATGTTGGTCTCTGTCTTGGATCATAGATTTTTAGGAGCTTTAGTTGTCCTTTGCTCTACTGGGGAGTCATCATTTGATTGAAGAGACGGAAGTGAACTGCTATTTGGTCAGGATCCAGACTTTACAGTGTCTTGCTAAAGATAATAAGGCAAACTGTTATCTGTTCGTGCTCCAGGCTTCACAACAAATTACTGGGGAAACGAGATTAAACTGTTATCTGGTCGTACCCAGGCTTTGCAGTTTAAAGAAATTAAGTTGTTATCTGGCCGGGTCCAGGCTTTAACTTGAATCTGATGTGTATCGTTATCTGGTCGTATCCAAGCTTTAGTAATTTGAAGAAATTAAGCTGTTATCTGGTCGGGTCCAGGCTTCAACTTGAATCTGAGGGATACTACTATCCGGTCAAATCTAGGCTTCATAGTAACTGACAGGGTAAACTGCTATCTGGTCGGATTCCAGGCATCACAACACTTTATACTGTTATTTGGTCAAAATCCAGGCTTCACAGTATCTTTGAAGAAGTGAACTACTATTTGGTCATATTCTAGGCTTCGCAGCACCTTATATTGTTATCTGGTAAAAATCCAGGCTTCACAGTGTTTTTGAAGAAGTGAATTACTATCTGGTCGGATTCCAGGCTTCGCATCACCTTATACTATTATCTGGTTGAAATCCAGGCTTCACAGTTTCTTCAATTGGAATGGAAATCAGAGAGATCTTAGTGTCGATCTGACTGAACCAGAGGAGGTCTTTAATCAACTTTGACTGGAATGGAAATCAGAAGAATCTTAGCGTCGATTTAACTAGACCAGACAAAAGTCTTGGAATATCTTCAACTGTAATAGAAATCAGAGAGATCTTAGTGTCGATCTGAGTGAACTAGAGAAAGTCTTGGGAGGACATCTTTCCGAGGAAATTGCTGAAATAGCCCTTCATCAGACATAGCTTTTAAGAAGACTACCAGGTCACATAAGTAGCAGTTTATGTTGATTTGATCTTTCCCTAAAAAAGCTAAAGAATTAGTCATATTCAATGTCATGATGTATGAAATGCATCGTGATGATGTTCTCAAAATAAAATGAGATTATGTTGTATGCAATGTATATGAATATGCCATGATGTATGAATATGGGATTTTATTGAGATGTTTCCAAGTCTTGGAAAACAAATCCCGGATTACTGCTGGAGAGTATTGGGAAGATGAATCCTTCATTTCCGCTGGGGATGATGAATGGAGATGATTCGCTGGGGATTTCCTCTTTCTGTTTGAGGATAACCTGTTGAGGGTTGACTCTGCTTGAGGATTGATTCTGCCTGAGGATAACTCTGCGGAGAGAGATGCTTGTTGGAAGATTTTGTTGATGTAGAGAAATAAACTCTGTGGGAAATGAGCTTCCACAGTTTGAGAAATAAACTCTACCCGGGAGGAGGTCTTGAACTGGGCTGGGGAAAACAGACTTCAGTTAGAGAAGATAATCCCTGCTTGGGGAAGAAGAGACCAAAACTCTGGTTGTTTCTGATCTATGGGGAACATAGATGTCATGGGGTCGTATGCAATGGTGACTCTGTCTCAAACTGTCTCTGCCCTGTACCTATTGGAAGGAGTAACGGTCAGGACTACAAATGTTTTCAGATTTTGCCCCATTTCTTAAAGTCATTAGTAACTGTCTTTCTGTTTTTATGCAAATATTTGTGAACAGTAATCATATTCAAATGCATATGTCAAGAATAAGTCATTGGAGGTTTTTGTAAAACAAAACAAAAAAAGAAAAACAAACAGTCTGTATTTTCGAAGCAATGATTTGTATTGATTTCTGAAGTTTTCCTATAATAGACGTTTTGTAGAAAGAGACTGACGTTATTAGCAAGAGAACACCGCCATGAAAGTGAAAACTATACAAAATAGTGTACAAAGAAAAAATAGCTATGTGTAATAATCCCATTGTGTTTTAATTCTGCTATTGCCCATATGTCCTCGAGCGTCTAATCACTTAGCTACTTGTCTGAAGCTGATTGGATTGATCGGTACCGTTTGAGCTTGGTAGTTGATATTGAAGTTTGGTCGCAAGGTGGTCCAATGGGACATAGTTGTACGCTTCAAATCCCTAACTTTT
Source organism: Vicia faba (assembly GCA_948472305.1). Classification (NCBI taxonomy): domain Eukaryota; kingdom Viridiplantae; phylum Streptophyta; class Magnoliopsida; order Fabales; family Fabaceae; genus Vicia; species Vicia faba. The sequence continues at coordinate 637,857,521 of OX451735.1, read as the reverse complement.
GCCTAGACTTCCCTTTCGGGTTTTTAGTCCACCGGGATACCCTTTTTTGCCCAAACCGCCTTTGCAGGTTTTCGACTTACCGGGTGTACATATTTTTTTGTTGTTTATCCCTAATTTTTTCTCGAACCCTTTTGGTTCGCCGTAATGCCCTTACTTTTTCCTAGGCTAGTCAACCTAGCGGGTCTTTATTCATGCGTAGTATTTTTTCACTATGTCCGCATTAACAGGGTGGGGAAGGTCGTCACCATCCATGGTGGTCAAAATCATGGCTCCACCTGAAAATATGCTTTTGATCACAAATGACCCTTCGTACGTAGGAGTCCATTTTCCCCTTGGATCACCTTGTGGTAATATGATGCGCTTGATTACTAGATCACCCACTTGATACACATGATGTCTGACCTTTTGTTGAAAGCCTTGATCATCCGTTTTTGATACATTTGACCATGACAAACAGAAATAAGCCTTTTCTCATCAATCAGATTCAGTTGATCAAGTCGGGTCTTGATCCAATCATCTTCGTTCAAGCCTTCATCCTTCATGATCCTCAGAGAAGGGATCTTGACCTCAATAGGCAGGACAACCTTCATACCATATAACAGAGAATAAGGTGTTGCCTCTGTCGACGTGCGTGTTGAGGTGTGGTATCCATGAAGAGCAAATGGTAACATCTCATGCCAGTCTTTGTATGTCACCGTCATCTTTTGTACAATTTTATTGATATTCTTGTTAGCAGCCTCCACAACGCCATTCATCTTCGGCCAGTAAGGGGAAGAATTATGATGCTGGATCTTGAATTGCTTACAGAGTCTGGTGATCATTGTATTATTGAGATTTGTACCATTGTCAGTAATGATTCTCTCTTGCACACCATACCGACAAACCAGGTTATGCTTGATAAATCGCGCCACAACATTCTTGGTAACAGAAGTAAAAGAGGCAGCCTTAATCCACTTCGTGAAGTAATTAATGGCTACTAGGATGAAGCGATACCCATTGGAAGCGGTAGGTATAATCTCTCCGATCATATCAACGCCCTGCATTGCAAAGGGCCAGGGAGCCGTCAAGACGTTCAAAGGAACCAGAGTTACATGCACCTTATCAGCATAGATTTAGCATTTATGACAAGTTCTGGAATGCTGATAGCAGTCTGCTTCCATAGTGGACCAATAGTATCCCGCCCGTAGGATCTTTTTAGCCATGGTGTGTCCACTAGAATGGGTGTCAAAGGTACCTTCATTTAGATCTGCCATAATCCTCTCTGGTTCATTTTTATCTATGCACCAAAGTAAAGTAGAGTCATGATTGCACTTATAGAGGATTCCATTACTGAGGAAGAACTTTGCGGCGAACCTCCTCAGAAACTTCTTATCATTGACAGATGCCCCCTCGGGATATTCTTGAGCCTAGAGATACCTTTTCACTTCATGGAACCAAGGTTTATCTGTTATCTTTTCAGTGTCAATCTCATAGCAGTATGCTGGTTCATCCATCCTTTCAATAGTGATCTGAGGGGCCTCGTTGTCCCACTTGACCTTGAACATATATGACATGCTAGCTAGCGCGTCCTCTAGCTGATTCTCTTCTCGTGGAAAATGTTCAAAGGTGACCTCTTCAAAGTGTGGAAGCAATGTCATCACATGTTCTTTGTAAGGGATAAGATTCGGGTATTTCATATCCCACTCACCTTTGATCTGGATGATTACCAAGGCTGAATCCCTGAAAACACTCAAGAACTTGATTCTCAGGTCAATAGCAGCTTTGAGACCCACGATGCATGCTTCATACTCCGCCATATTGTTGGTACAGTTGAAGGTGAAAGGAGTATGACAATCCTCGTAAGATATGATTACAACACTGATGCCATTACCGAGTGCGTTGGAGGCTCCATCAAAAACCATAGTCCATCGGGATCCTTCCTTGAGTCCTTCATCCGATCCATGTTCTTCACAATTAGTAACCAACATAATATTCTCGTCCGGGAAATCAAAATTCATGTACTGGTAGTCATCCATAACTTGATGAGCCAAATGATCGGCTAGTACACTTCCCTTGATTGATTTTTGGGTTGTGTATTGGATATCATATTGGGCAAGATCATTTTCCATCTTGCTATTCTTTCGGAGAGTGCGGGCTTCTCGAAGATGTACTTGATCGGATCCATCTTAGATATCAACAAAGTAGTGTGGGTTAACATATACTGTCTCAGTTGGCGAGCAGCCCATGCCAAAGCGCAGCAAGTTTTCTCGAGCAGTGAGTATCTTGTTTCACAGTCGGTAAACTTTTTTCTAAGGTAGTATATTACATGCTCTTTTTGGCCAGACTCGTCATACTGCCCCGTCACACACCCCATTGAATTATCTAACACTGTTAAGTACATTATCAAAGGTCTTCCTTCAATCGGAGGCATCCAAATTGGAGGTTCTTAAAGGTATTCTTTGATTCTTTCGAAGGCAGTCTGGCATTCGTCATTCCACTTTACCACTTGATCTTTATTTAAGATTTTGAAGATTGGCTCACAAGTAGAAGTTAAATGGGAAATGAACCTGACATTGTAATTTAGGCGTCCTAATAAACCTCTGACCTCCTTCTCAGTGCGAGGAGCCGACATCTCTTGTATAGCCTTCACTTTTGCATGGCATACCTGAATACCTTTGTCACTAACAATGAAACCTAGGAGTTTACCAGACCTTACCCCGAAGGTGCACTTGTTCGGATTTAACCTCAGCTTGTACGTCTTCAACCTATCAAACAACTTTTGTATATGATCAAGGTGCTCTTCCTCGGTTTGAGACCTGGCTATCATGTCATCAACATAGACCTCTATTTCATGGTGAATCATGTCATGTAACAAAGCTACCATGGCTCGTTGATAGGTTGCCCCAGCGTTCTTCAACCCAAACGACATCACTTTGTAGCAGAAAGTGCCCTATTGTGTGACGAAGGTTATCTTCTCCGTGTCATCAGGTGCCATCTTGATCTAATTGTAACCAGAGAAACCATTCATGAAGGAAATGATCTTGTGTTGTGTGGTGTTTTCAACCAGAACATCAATGTGGGGAAGCAGAAAGTCATCCTTGGGGATTGCCCTGTTCAAGTCTCGCTAATCCACACACATTTATACCTTGCTGTCCTTTTTAGGCACCAGGACCACGTTAGCAATCCATTGGGGATAAGAAGTGACAGCTAGGAACCCAGCGTTGAACTGTTTCATAACCTCTGCTTTGATCTTCTTTGACATTTCAGGGCGCATACGGCGGAACTTCTGCTTTACTGGAGGGAAATCTTCTTTAGTTGGCAGACGATGAACCACAATATCCGTGTGTAGTCCTGGCATGTCTTCATATGACCAGGAAAAGATCTCAACATAATCATGCAACATCTGAATTAAACGTTGTTTGACATGAAGCTCCAAATTTTCACCTATCTTGACCTCTTTTATGTTCTCTTTTGTGCCCAAATTCACTGTCTGAACTGGATCTTCATGAGGTTGTATAACCCTTTCTTCCTGTTGTAACAGTCTGGAAAGTTCTCCGGGTACCTCACATTCTTTCTCACCTTCGTCCTCATCTTGGTTGATCATATTTTCAAAGTCATAATCGGCAATAGAAGACCTATTATCAATGGGATCCAGAGTGGATATGGATCTGCAGTTTGATACGTGGGTGTGTGTAAGAGCATAGTTGTATAGACAAAATAAAAATCAGAAAAGAAAAACAGAGAGCGCAAAATTTGTATGCATAAATGTCTAATGCTTTATTAATTCCATATGAAATTAAACATGATAACCCTCACAAATAAACCATTATGCCCCGGGTAAGACACAAGGACATAGAGTTTATACTGTTTAATTATTACATATCCAAAACAAAAAGACAATTACTTCTGAACAAAAGTAATCGGTACAAAATCTCTTTCAGTCCAGTTACTGAGTCCACCATTGGTAGTAGGGAAGATCCAGCTGTCCATGTCATTATCACCATCACTGTCTTCTAAAGCGTTGACCCCATGATTGCTGATACAGAGGGGAGGTCCTCCAGCACGAGCACGGAGGACAACCCTTTGAGCCCCTGAAGAGAAACCTAAGCCAAACTTTTCAGACTTGTATGGTATGTCAGGAAGCTGACCCCAGATGGTAGACCCGCCTCCTTCAATAACTGATTTTTCATCCTTGAGAGAAGCCATCTTCAAGGGAGGTCTGGTGATCCTTGTAAGATTGGTGACAGCTTCAGTTTCAGCCATAGTCTGAGGTACCTCTTCGAAATTCTGACACAGAGTCTCGGTGAACTCGACATCCATTTCTACGTATCTGACAGAGTTGAGATGACTAACCATGTATTCTTCTTCACCGTGGTCCGTGACAATCTTTCCTTTTACCGGGTATTTCATCATCTGATGTAGAGTGGATGTGATGGCTCCTTCCCCATGAATCCAAGGGCGACCCAATAAACAAGAATAGGATGGTCTGATATCCATCATGTAGAAGGTAGAGTCAAAGGTCTGAAAACCAATTTTGATGGGAATGTCCACCTCCCTGTGCACCATTCTCTTCGAACCATCGAAATCCCTTACCACTATGTTGCTGGGCTTCAAGATCAAACCTTCATAGTCTAGTCTATCCAGAGCCTTCTTGGGCAGCACATTCAATGATGAACTAGTATCTACCAGGACATGGGCCAAAGTAGTTCCCCGACATTCGACGAAAACATGTAGTGCATCATTATATTTTCTCCCTCTGAGTGTCAGATCCGCATCAGGAAAACCCAAACCATTGTTAGCCGTCAAACTAGCCACACAATCTTCAAATTGGTCCGCAGAAGTTTCCTGTGGCACATGGGTTGTCTTAAGGAACTTCACCAAAGCCTTTGCATGGGCTTCGGAGCACAACAATAAGGCTAGCATAGAAATATTTGAAGGGGTCTGCCCCAGCTGCTCGACCACGTTGTAGTCCCTCTTCTTGATAATCTTCAAAATTTCTTCTCTTTCCTTCTTGGAAGCCTCTGGGATAGATACTGACTGCGCCTTTTTCTGGACAGGCTCAACCAATATGTCTTTGCCCCGAGCCTCGGTCGACTCGGTGATAGGGGTGTCAGCAGGGGTAATCACATGAACTGTAGTAGTAGTATCAGCAGGAACAAAAGCAGGAATAATCACATGACCAGTAACAGCTTTCGGAGGAGAAATCTCAGGGGAGAACACTCTTCCACTTCTACTTATTTTTCTAGTTCCCACAATGTTGCCAATGTCGGGGTCAGCCTTCTCAGAGACCTGGTATTCATCAGCCAACCAATCTTGCTTGACACCGTGGTAGTAGACGTCACCCACATAGTTCCGGGGAACAGTTTTTTTCTGAGGAGTATGGGATTGGCACTGGCATAGTAATTATCAATGGATTCACCTTTGGAACAGATGTAATCCTGACGGGTCTTTTGGTGTAGACCCTGGGAGGATTGGTGGAAATGGTTATTATTGAAACATCCTTGTAAGAAGTGGTTGGAACGGGAGTCTTTTCAAAAAAAATCTCTTTGTCATCCATCAGGCGCTGGACGCCTGCCTTTAATAAATGAGAACCAGCGGTATAGACAAACATAGGTGGCAACGGCAACCTTCGTTACAGCCCGGAAATAAATCGGCCTTCAATAGGCTCCTTTTAATGGTCAGGAGAGGAGTAAAAAGTTCATCAACAACAGTAACAAACACATCATCTTTAACAGCGTTGACACCACGACCGTGCTTGGGCGTAGGAGCAGTGATAACATTTGGAATCTCAAGGGCATCAAATTCATTTTCCTTCACCTCGAGAAGGTCTTACACCTTGTTTTTCAAAGCCCATCAGTTGTTGGTATCATGGCCCGGACTTTCTGAATGGTAAACATAACGAGCATTAGGGTTGTAGTGAGGAGAGGTAGTGTTGGGATTCTTCGGAGCTTCCCACAAGGTTACCGAATTAGATTGCAACAAATGTGGCAAGACTTAAGACAACGTCATATTTATCTGGGTAAACTGTCTTACCGGCCTTTCGGTTCTAGGCTGATTGTTCTATTGTTGAGTAGGTGCAGGTGTGATACGGTGGGAGAACTGACTTGAGGTTTTGCGTTTGTTTTTGCAAATGTTTCGGTTGAGCAAGAGTCGCCACCGACTTTTTATTTTATCCTAAGGAAAGGTTAAAAAGCACAATAAAAACCTTTGAGATGTTTTCTTGGGTTCGGGGAGTAGGTTATAGAAAGGGAAGGTATTAGCACCCTTTCTATCCATGGTTATCCATGGGCTCTTAGTTACTTGCTTAGATCAACTTGCCTTGATTTTCAATTGTTTGAAATGGTGCTTTCAATTGTTTGAAATGGTGCTTTGTGTGTGGGTTTGAAAAAATGTTTTGAAAAGAGGCCAATGTGGTGGCAACCTTTGTAATGATCCATGTTGGGATGTATACAAAGGTGTATGTCTTTTGAAAAGTTTTCAATGTTTTTTCGGAAAGTTGTTTTGAAAGTGTAGTGATGTGTGGTTTTGAAAAAATAGGCAAGTGTTTTTGTTTTGCAAGTTGGCAAGTAATTAAGAGCTATCTACCCTAAATTTCTCAAAGATCATTGCTATGTTTTAACCCTTTTTAACAATTTTGTTCCACCATTGTATTTGGTGGACAATCTTGTGTTAGGATGTGAGCGGGACGGGCGCGGGTCATCGTTTAGACCATGATTGTAATGGTGCCAAGTATCTTTGGGCAATTTTTTTCTTTTTAAGGGACTTGATCATTTTTAGGCAACTTTTGAAAGCGTCATCGAGGGACTATGATCATTTGATTGTTTTGTTTTTTCCAAAGATACCTAACATGCAATATGGCCCATTATTGAAGGCAACAAGTGGAGTACCCTAGGGGTGCAAGTGTGATGAGTGTTTGTTCATTTTCATGTTTGTTTATCTTGAATTTAGGTCAAACTATTTGTTGTTTTTGATTTGCATATAAAACCCTAATTCTAACATGGCATATTTAGAAAGCTTTTAAATGCGAAAAATAAAAGGTCCTAAGTTATTACAACATGAATTATGGGATGGGGGGGTACAAATATTCAAATGGGGATATTTTAGCAAGAAATTAAAACCTAAACTATTACATCCAAATTGAATTATACAAATTAATTAATTGCACAATATAAAATAAAATAAATATGCAAGATGCAAAAATGATTTTTATATGTATGTAAAGAAGTATTTATCATGTGTCAAATAAACAAAAATAAAATGAATTAATTTTTGGTATTTTTAGGCATTTAGGGCAAAACCCTAATTTTGTTAAACAAAATGTATTAATTATTTAATATATGCAATATTTATTAATTATGTACAAAAAATAAATAAAAGAAAGTATATTGTAAAAAAGTGATTTTTTAAGTTAAATATTAATAAAAATAAAAATGTATTATTTTTTGTGTTTCCCCCAAATATACTAATAAATATATAAGTATTTACATTATTTATTAAATATATATTATATGTACAAAAATAAAAATATTTAATATATAAAAAAAGTATATTTTTTATAAAATGTTTTCAAAGGTAAAATAAAAATAAAAATCAGAAATAAAATGTGTTTGTATCATTTTTTTTATAGTATTTTTAAATAAAAGATATTTATGTTTATTTATGTACAAAACTAAATGAAACCAAATAAATATCAAATAAATACAAAAAAAGGTGAGAAAAATAATTTTAAGATTTTTTTATGCTTAAATAAAAATATAGAACCACAATCAAAAGGAAAAAAAAATTAAAAATGATAAATAAAACTCAAAATGCGCCAGGGGGGTGCATGTGAAATGTAGTGGTGTGAAAAGGAAAACATCTCAGGCCCAGCCCATGAAAGGTTGTCTTCAACCTTCAGACAAAAAATGTTTGAAAAACGCGCGCCCTACTTGCTTCAAACACAACTCCTGATTCCTGGACTTTTAGCACAAACTTATAACATGAAAGATGTCAAGCATCAAGCCACGATTCGATACATATAAAAACTCAACTTAACTCTCAGAAATGAAAGAGAATTTCTCCATCCCTAATTCTTAACCTAAGTTTTTGTCAATGTTCAGGTCTTAAATTCTCTCAGCATATGCAATATAAATGGAAAGTGAGGATATGTATAGCTTCAGGGCCATGAGTAGGACATTTTTCATTCATAAACTTAAAGCTAACTCTTCCTAGATTGAGAGATAGAAGTCCATGAACTTACCTGTTCAGCTTGGATCGTGTCTGGCAATGGAGGTACTTTCAAGGCAAGGTGAGGATTGGTACAGCTTGCTTGAAGTCCAGGGATGCTATTCCAACCTTTAGCTTGCTTTGAAACCACGTGAATCAAGCTATAGCAATCAACCTGCAAAAAAGGAAAAGTGAAAATGGTGAAGTTGGTTAGAGGTGTTACAGGTCGTGTCCAATGCTTGGGATAGCTTGTATATGTGGTATGGAGTGTGTATGAACTGGTTTTAGCAAGAATGCACGAGTGGATTGAGTTATGGAAGTCCAACTGCAGAGGTGACTCTGTTTTCTGTAGTAGGATGGTGTTTTGAGGTTTGATGAGGTTTGAAAGGTGTTTTGGTCGTGTCTTAGCTCAGTTATGTTGTTTGGGATGTGTCTAACAAGTTTGCTTAAGCTTTTCTTGGCAGAAATGTGAGATGTCTATCAATATGCCAAGTTTCTTCTCACTTAAGCAACAAAATGTCAACTTGGTTTCTAGACTTGTGCAGGCCCCTCAAATGTGCTGCAACCATCCCTCTTGATCAGTGTGATATGCTTCTGAACTTGTGCCAAAGAGATTTGCCTTGTACTTCTTGATTTGCAAATTTGACATAAAGTTCAACTTTTCAAAAATGGATATATTGCTTTTTCTAATTATGGCTCAATCTTGTATGCAATGTTTAAACACATAAGATAAGGCTTGAACACAAGGGGTTTGCATTAAATTATTGAGTGTGGATGAGATAAAAGGCCTGTAATCTAGCTTAGAGCATGCTGAGTTCAAAAACCCAAAGTTATGGACATGTAAATTGGCCATGAACAAAGTGAGTTTTACCCATATTGCCAAATTCGATTCTCCCTAACCACAAGGTTGTTTGATGAGTTCTTGGACATTTTGGAAAGCTTGGAATGTGTACTACAATCCATCTTTGTAATGAAAATTGAAATTCCAAGTGGAAGCATGTGAAAAGTAGCCATGAAGTTAGGCAAAAATCCTGCCTAAAATAGGTCAAAAATTTTCTAAGTAAAGAATGTTTTGCACCCTTGTTCCAAAAATCATAACTTGAGCTACAAGCTTCTTTTGAAGAAACTTTGTGAAACAAAGTTGTAGATTTTGCAATGGACTACAACTTTCATGTTTTGACTTTTGTTTGAATCCAAATGCATCTTGGTGAAAAAATGGGACAAAGTTAGGAAAAAATTAGGGATTTTCATAACTTAGAAAAATTCTAAGTTATGAAAATTCTTCATTTCAAACCCTAATTTGTGATTTTTGATTTCTTGATGAACAAGTTTCAAAATTTGACATGTCTTGATGGAAAATGAATCTTGGCACTTGATTTTGACCAAAAGGTCAAAGTTTGACTTTTCAGTATACAGTCAAAAATTGATCAATTGACTAGAAAATTCATTTGTCAATCTTGTGCATTTGGGATCCTTTGAACTTGTTGAACATGTCAAGACAATTCCATGGGGTACTTGAGTCCATATGTGAGCTTGGTTTACCATTGGCTAGGTCAAACAGTCAAAAATTGCCTTTGTGCAGTCAAAACCCTAAAAATGACAATTTTGCCCTTTTGGTGATCTGATCAAATTTCTTGTGGAATTGTGATCCAAACTTGACCAAATGGTTCATATGAGTTCATAATGTTGATGTGGGTCAAAAAATCATGAGGTTTGACTGTCAATTGAGCATAGTTGACTTTTTCCCCAATACAGCTGATTTCTAGGTCAACTGTCCAATTGACTGGGCAAAGATTGGAATCAAGGCTTCAAACTTGGTATGGATAAACTTGGGGGTCCAACATGAAGCATGAAAGTCACTTTAGGCATTTTGGGTCAAAACATCTTTGTGCAAACACAAACCCTAATTTGGGTCAACAGTGTAAGGAGAAGTCTTGAGCAGAGGAAACCCTAGCTGGGTCTTGAGCTCCAAGGGTCTTGTGGTGAGAAAATGTTGAGGAAATGTGAGGGAAAATTTTGGGGTACAACAGCAGGCTTAGAGATCATGACAGCCCCTACCGCTGGATGGAGCTTAGTTATGTCCTGATTCCTTTGATGGTACACAACACCAATCTCTTTCTTCCCAACGAATGGCTTCCTTACTATACTGGAGGACGCATCCTTTTGAATCTTCCAACTCCTGATTCCAGCTTCCACCCGTTATCTTGTTAAAATTAATTCAATGAAGCCAGCTGAGGAACTTTCAATTAGATGATTGAAAAATGGACCAGACAGGGTCCATAGAAACATATCCACTAGATCCCTATCAGACAGGGGAGGCTGGACTCTTCCTGCTAAGTCCCTCCACTTCTGAGCATAGTCCTTAAAGCCCTCACTCGAAACCATAAACATATTTTGAAATTGTGTACGGGTAGGAGAAAGGTCTATGTTATACTGATACTGCTTGTAGAAAGCAGCAGCCAGGTCCTCCCAATTACGGATGTTGGCTCCTTCCAGCTGGTAGAACCATTCTAGTTGAGTTACGGACAGATTACCCTGAAAGAAGTGGACCCATAAGTCATTGTCATCAGTGTGGGCTGGATCTTCCTCACATAAGATCAGAGGTGCATCTTGGGACATGAGACCCCATCATATTTGGCAAACACCGGCACCTTTAACTTTTTCAAGATGACAACCCCAGAGACCAAACCTAACGTTTTAAAATCCAGACCCGGTACCTTCCGGACTTCCATTGCATTTGAACGATCATCCATTTGTTTGTATTTTTCATCAGCAGGAGGATACTTCTCCTCATCATAGTCAGATTCATCATCAGATTCTTTTGGACTGGAGTCTTCCTCTCTTGTTTTCTCCTCTTAATTGTTTCCTCCCTTTGATGAAATTATCAGTTTAGAGGCTTGCTGCACCGGTCCTCTGATCCTTCTTTCCATATTCACTAACCCAGTTGGCTTCTTTGGCTTCTTCTTCTCTTTAACAAGCAGGGCTTTCAATTCTTCTTGCCCCTTGGTCAGAGCCATGATCATCTGTTGAAACTGAGCATTTTGAGTCTAGATTCTTCACAGTTTGTTCTAGAGCCATTGCTGAAATAAACAGTGAAGAAAATGAGAAACCTGCTATAAAACCTGTCCATGAAATGATATGTATGATATGTTTATGCAATGTTTTCAAGGACCTTATTGGATTTAAGCTCTTTTAAACAAAACAAAAAGAAAAACCTTTTATTATCAAGTTTTTAAAGAAACAAAAAATTATACAAGGATAAACATTGAAAAGAAGTTCCTAAGTCTCCCATGGGCGTTTCCTCTTGGTGTTGAGGTAGGTGTTGAGGTTTCTCTCTTCATGAAGTTGTTTTGTTAATTCTAGCACCTTCTTCTCACTTGTATAGAATTGTGCCTCAAAAGTATCTCGTTCTCCCTTGAGCTGGATCCAAGACTTTTGCAACTCTTCGAAGTTAGTTGGCATATCAGGATGGAGAATAATACAAGACTCGTCCCCTTGGACAACAGGTTCTAAGATCACCGGTAAGATGGAATCGTATCGCATCATAAGACTTTGGGCTCGAGCTCTCACCCATTTGAGATAAGGTTCCAAAGGGATGGAGTTCTTGTGCCCCAAAGTATTACTATCAGTCCTCTTAACAATTCCCCAAGAGCGGATGAACCTCTGATGATAATTTTGCAAATCATCTGAGTAGTTGAACACAATACCCTAAATGAGCATATCTGGTGGACCATCTCACCGTGCATAGCCAAACTGACATAGTGCTAAAGAAGGATTTTAGGTGATACCTCCCCTAATTCCCAGGAGTGACACATTAGGAAATTCTCCTCAGCGATCAATAAAAGAAATGTCTTCTTAAGAGCGAGGACACCAATGGATGTCGGAGTGAGAGAGAGAGAGACATTAGTCTTTGACTCTATCTTAAGCCAAATCATTTTGCATTATTAACCGAGGAAGGTGAGAAGTAAACCACCTATATAGAAGAGGGGTACAACACATGAGAGTTCCTCGCTTCTTCAGAGTACGACTATGGAGAGAATGTAGGATATCCCCGAGCAAGGTAGGAACCGGATTGTGAGCAAGAAATATGTTGATGGAATTCACATCTATAACTTGATCTGAATTAGGAAACATGACCAACCCATAGATCAAAAGGGCTAATACATCTTCGAAGGCATGATAACTCATAGCATCCAGGAAAATATGAGCTTTCTTCATTAGGAAATTTGCAAGGAGACCCTTAACTTCACTTCTTTTTTCCCAATTGGACTTAATGTCAGATGGCTTCAAGTGCAGAGCTACGGTAACATCTTCAGAAGTTGGGTCTTGTTCTAAACCAGTGAAAGGTACTCGCTCCAACATAGGTAAACTAAGTAACTTAGAGAAATCCTTCAGGATAAGAACTAGTTGATAATCGGGGAATGTGAAGCAATGATGCTTAGGGTCTAAGAACTGGAATAAGACACTCATCAAACCTTTGTCAAACCTGGTGGTAACCAAACTGAGCAAGTGACCATGTCTTTTGTGGAATGATGAGTCCTCGGGGACTTTCAAGACTAATTCCTTGAACTTAGGAGGAACTTCTGTGAAGCGAATCCGAATGGTTTTTCTCCGAACTGAATTCATATCCTACAAAATATCCAAGAGGTAAATCCAGCAGGTCCTTGAAATGATTAGTATATATGAATGTCATGATGTTTATGATGTCATGATTATGCTAAAAATCACACAATATACCTTAGGTTCAAAGGCTTGCATGAGTTTTTAAGGTATGTACCCTCTTGAATGTTTAGTTGGCTCAACCTGTCCTATTAATAGTGTTGTACCCCAAAAGTTTCCCTCTCATTTATTAAATATTTTCTCACAAGGATCTCTCTTGGTTCAAGACTGCACTAGAATTGATCAGCTCAAGACACCTCCTTAAGCACTGATGACTAAAATTAGGGTTTGAGATTGCACAAGGATAATTGAACTTTCAATGCTTCAAATGACTTTAATGGATCATTATGGACCCCCCAAGATTGCTCATGTCAAGTTTTAAGCCTTGGATCACACTGTTGCTCAGTCAATTGAGCAGTTGACCTAAAAATCAGTTGTATTCGGGAAAAAGTCAATTATGGCCAGTTTACAGTCAAAATTCATAATTTTTGATCCACATCAACATTATAAACTCATATGTATCATTTGATCAAGTTTGGACCATATTTCCCCAAGAAATTTGATCAAATCATCAAAAAGGCAAAATGGTCAAAATTAGGGTTTTGATTGAGAAAAGGCAATTTCTGATTTTTAACCTAGCAAATGGTCAATTGGTTTGAAGAATGATTTAAAGAGCTCAATTGCATCATTTTTACCTAATGGCATGACATAAAACATTTCTCAAGCTCAATTGGATCGAAAGTGAATTTTCAGTCAACTGATCAAAAAGTCAACTGTACACTGAAAAGTCAAACTTTGACTTTTTTTGGTCAAAATTCAATGTCAAAGATCACAATTCATCAAAACATGTAAAAATATGAAACTTATTCATCAAGAAATAAAAAAGTCAAGATTTCATTTTGAAAAGTCAAAGTTTTTCTAAGTGTTTAAACTTCATGTTTTTTCTTAAACTTTGGACCAATTTTTCACCATGATGCAAGAGGATTCAAAAGAAACTTTCAACATGAAAGTTGTAGATATCCATGATATCTATAATATTTCTTTACACAACTTCTTCTAAAAATGCTTGGATCTCAATATATTAATTCATAAAGTCATGGTCTTGAAATTGAACACTTAGTGAAATTTTGCCCTAGTTTTGGCCAGGATTTTGACCTATCTTCATGACATTTTTTCATATAGTTCCAAGGGGAATTTTCAAAAGCGATCCAAAGACGGGTTGTAGAGAACATTACAATATTTCCAAAATGTCCAAGAACTCCTTGATATCATTCTTGAGTAGGGATAATCGAAGAGATGAAGTTAGGGTTTTCACACTTGAATTACAAGTCATTTTGTGATGAACAAGATTCAAATTTCAAACCTATGCTGCATAATCTCTACTTTACAGGTCTCAAACTTGTTAGGCACTCCATAATTAATATCTTGCACAACTGTTAGAGGTCTCAATTCAAGCATTCAATGCAAGGCCATGCTTTATATCCATTTTAGGAAGAAAGTGCACAATGCCATTTTGATAAAGTAGCTTTTTACACAAAACCGGTTCTTGAGCCTTGCAATTGCTTTCTTATGATCATACAAGTCCCATAACTCAAGAGAAGCTTGTCTAGACAATTACAATCACTCATCACATGCTTGTACTTCCTCTTGAAACTTGTTCTCCCACTTTTCTTGAAAATCAAGTAACATAGCAATTAGCTTGTAACTTGTACTTCTGACTCTCCAAAGCACTCAAACTTTTTGCATATACATACACAAGTATTTTGTCATAAAACCTACGCATGCTTAACCCCTGAAAACACCAAGAACACAGATTGGTATCTCACATTTCCATTGTTACAGATTTTGGCCAAAAATCCCAAAACCAAAAACTACTCGTGCGTTTCTTGGCTTCTTACTGCCAAAAGCTTCTAAACATTATTTAGAAGTCATCCCTTACCTTGTTACAGTTCTGTAACACCATCTTCCTCCATTTCCGAGTCTAAAAGCAGAGCACTGCAAGTGGACTTCTCCAGAACATTTCAGCCACTCTCCAACCAAGCTAATCATTGCATTAGCTTCCTGGGACTTCAGTGGAGCTATACTGATCATCACAACACCTTGAGGAGTGCTCATTTGCAGAACACGACTTCCAATTTTGAGGTAAGTTATCTCAACTTTGAACTCTTCATACAAGCATCATTAATGGTTTATTTGTGAATGAAAAATGTAGATATCATTGCTCTAAAGCTAACCATGTCGATAGTTTTCATTTATGTTTCTTGAGCTTAGAGAATTTTACGTTTAAAGTTTCTGGAATTTTTAGGGTTCGGATTAGGGCCAATAAAATCCATGTTTGTCTTTGATCTATAATTGTATTGCTTTGCATTTCTGAAATCGTGAGGAAATTTGCCGCAAGTTTCCTGTTTACATTTTTCATTTTGGTTGAGAATGGAATAAGATACAGAGGTTCAGGTTGGGCGTGAGGTTGAAGATGAAGTTGTCTTCAGGAACGTGTTTTCCATATATACTTATGGTTTGATATTAATAAACGGATGTATAGACACCCTAGTTGTAGAAGCACGCACCTGTGACTATAGGGACCTGGGTTCGAGCCCCAGTGGTACCCTTTTGCATTGTTTCAACATTTTCCTTCTTTTTTTGTCACAAACATGCGCCTGGACCTAACAGCTTTGGGCCTGGATTTTTGTTCCTTCTAACTCCCTGCCTTGCTTCAGCACCCCCTGGCCCATTATTTCTTTATTTCATTTTTTTTAGTTTATTTTTACTTTTATATTTTATTATTATTATTATTTTTTTCTTTTCTTATTAATATAAAAAATCTAAAAATATTTATTTTATTTCTTTTTATACTCTTATTTTATTTCTCTTTATAAAAACTAAAAAGAACAAAAAACATTTTTTTAATAAACTAATTTTCTTTTCTTAATTATTATATTATATTATTTTCCTTGTAAATTAAAATTTATTTAGAACTTAGGTTTATTTTAAATTAATTAATTTTTATACTATTTTTTAGAAACCTTTTCATAAAAAACCCTAAAAAATCTTTTTTAGTTAATTTCTTTTCTTAATTAGTTTAAGTTAATTTAATTTTCATTAATCTTTTTTTTAATTAGGTTAAGACCCTTTCTTAAAAATCCAAACAAAGATCTATTCTCTTTCCATTTACATGATTGTATATTTATTCATTTTGTATATTATTTATTCAATTCTTGTACAAATTCAATATGTTTGTAATAGATAATTAGGTTTATTTTCTAGCAATCCCCATTTGTAATTTGTATACCCCCTTCCCACAAGTATGTAATAGTATAGTAATTTTAAATTCCGCAATTTATCGCTTTAGATATAAATGCTAGTAATTAGGATTTTGAATGGAAAGACTAAAACCAATCAATTAGAAAACCCTAATCAAAGATAAATCAATCATGAAAATCAACACACTTGCATACAAGCACCCCTAGGGTAAAATCTACTTGGTTGCCTTACAAAATGGCCATGTTACGCATATGAGATATCTTAGCAAAAACAAGAAAAAATACAAGATCATAGTCCCTCGATGACGCTATCAAAAGTTGCCTTTCAAAATGATCTTAGTCCCTAAAGAAAAGTGCTAAGATACCTTGCAACATTGCTAATCATGGTTATATGATGACCCACGCGCGTCCCGTGT
The DNA here is from genome assembly GCA_948472305.1 of Vicia faba. Taxonomy (NCBI): domain Eukaryota; kingdom Viridiplantae; phylum Streptophyta; class Magnoliopsida; order Fabales; family Fabaceae; genus Vicia; species Vicia faba. Next base: position 637,841,002 of record OX451735.1, on the reverse strand, counting down.
ACATCCAAAGATAGGGTTACTTACCAAATCAATGGTAAGATAACAATGTAAAAGGAAAAAGGAAATGAACATGAAAGCCATTTGAGTAGGTAGAATGCTCCTAGTTACTTTCTCAATTTCAAAACAAAACATCCTTGCTATTTTCAAAACAAACACCAAAACATCTTTCAAACTTGAAAACATTTTCAAAAGATCAACACTTTCTATATATTCTTACGAACGAGAATCATTAGAAAGTTTTCCTAAACAATGGAGCCTTTTCAAAATACTTTCAAAAACCACACAAAGCACATTTTCAAACAAAAGCAAGTGATCTATCAAGTAACTAAGAGCCTATGGAAAACCATGGATGAAAAGGGTGCTAATACCTTCCTTTTTCATGATCTACCCCCCGAACTTAAGAAACAATCTCAAAGTCTTTCCTGTGCTTTTTCACCTTTCCTTTTGGATAAAAGAAAAGTCGGTGGCGACTCTTGCTAACCACAACATTTGCAATAAAATGCAAAATAACCAAGTTAGTTCTCCCACCGTATCACAAAACTGGCGACTCTGTTGGGGAAATTCTTAAAAGTGGGGTTACCTTAGGGTTAGATCATATTTACTTGCTTTCTTTGTTTGACTTGTTTGCTTTACATTTTGGTTCTTTGTTTGAGTTTGAATCCTCTACCCGGATTTGGGATACCTTATAGGTAAGTAGCAATACGTTGTGGAAACTGTGCAGGGTATATCGACATGGTCTAAGCAATAGCTACGTTAGTGCGACATATTTGTGGGTACCGGTAGCCCTTGAGTAGTCAAGGAGAATTCCGCTGAGTGATATCATGAAGCACTAATGAAATTTTAGAACCTTTACTTGAGCAACTTGGCCATTAGGACGTAGTGAGATGACCGGCTTTGGTGCAGTCCGAAGTTGGTAGATACTCGATACTACACTCATTGAGGTTTAGTTTTTTGGGATATTTCGGTCGCCATTAAAGAGGCTTGCACTGAAACAATTCCCGAGAAAACAAATCAGTGATATTAAGATCCTTAGAACCCACTTACTATTACTAGGACAGGTTTGAGCCAACTAAACTTCAAGAGGGTACTTACCTATGAGACTCCATGCAAGCCTAAACCTAAGGACTTGTTTGATTTGTTTGTATGTATTTACTTGTACATAACATCATAAACATCATGACATTATACTCATAATCACTAACTATTTCAAGGATTTTTGGGATTTATCTTTGTTCTGTTTTGTAGGACATGGATTCTATTCGCAGGAAAACCATTCAAGTCAACCTCGTAAGGATCCCTCCTCAACTCAAAATGTGGTATTATGCTAAATGAATTTTGTATGTATATACTATGATGTATGCATGTGGGATGTATATTTGTCCAGGAAAATAAATCCCTGACTATTGCTGAGGAGTTTTGGGAAGCTGAATCACAGATTGCTGTTAGGGATGAAGAGTATACACATATTCAAACTTTGTTGACAAAATGCTTCTGCTGGGGATATCTCTTGAATATTAGCTTTTATCTGGTTGGGTCTAGGCTTCACAACTATTTGCTGAGGATGAGGAAGTCAAGTACTATCTGGTCGAATTCCAGGCTTCACGGTAACTTACTAGGGAAGAATAAATTAATTGTTATCTGGTTGGATTTCAGGCTTCACAGAAAATTTCTTGGGGGGGTGAAGTTAGGTTGTTATCTAGTTGGATTCCCAGCTTCACAACAACCTGCTGGGGATAAGGAAGTTAACTGTTATCTAGTCGGATTCCAGGCTTTGTAGTAACTTGCTAGAAAAGATAAAGTTGAATTGATATCTGGTCGGGTCCAGGCTTCATAGTGTCTTGCTGGGGATTGTAGCTATTTGTTATCTGGTCGGACTTCAGGCTTCAAATAGCTTGCTTGAATAGACGAAGTTGAACTGATATCTGGTCGGATCCAGGCTTCTCGGTAACTTAATAACTGTAAATCTCTATCTGGTCAAATTCCAGGTGTTGTACCCCAAAATTTGCCCTCCCATTTTCACACAAGACATACTCCTAGAGGTCCTCAATTGCTCAAGTTGACTAAGGATTGACTAGGCAAATCCTCCTCTTAAGACAATAAGCCCCCCAACTAGGGTTTCCATTTTCATTAAGATGTTTGAGTTCCAAGGGTCCTAAATGGTTTCCATTTCCCTAATATTTCCTCAAGATCATCCATGCCAAGTTTCATGCCTTGCACAACAAGTTTCCTCAGTCAACTGCTCAAATGCCTAAAACTCTACTATACCAGGTCAAAAGTCAATTGTGGCCCAAATACAGCCAAACTTCAAGATTTTTGTCAACATCAACATTTTGAAGTAATATCCATCATTTTATCAAGGGTTGATCATGACTCTTCAAGAAATACTCCTAACTCATCAAAAGTCAAAAAATGGCAATGTAGGGTTTCTATAGGAAAAGTCAACCAAAATTTGACCAAACATAAATTTCTCATACTTTATCATAAATTTTCCAACCAAGGCTCATTTTGAAGATAATCCAATTCCCTACAACTCCTCTTCATTCCTCAAGGTCAATAAATGCCTCAATCAAAAGATACAAGTTCATACATTATAGGTCATTTCAAAATGTCAACAAAAACACCTTTTGGGTCAAAGCGCCATACATGAACATGGAAGATCCAATTAACATGAAACTAAAAGGGTTGTTTATAGGACATCCTAAGCTTTCTAAAAAGTCCAATAACGCCTTCTTATGGTTAAAAATGAGAGAGATGTGCATTGCTAAAGTTGACCAATTTTTGGAAATGTGCATGAAGTCAACATTGATCAAAATGACTTTTTTTCCAAATGGGCCCATGCTTTCTTGTTTGAAACTTGTTCCTAAGATGGCCCACGAACCCTGAGCTTATCCACCTATTATTTCATTGTTTTTATTATTTATTTTTATTTTTTATTCATTTAAATAAAAATAAATCAATTTAAATAATGGAATAATCAAATAAAATCAAAGATTTGATTTTGTGAGCACATTATGAGTCCATGAACAGCTAGCAAATCAGGAAAATTCATGCAAGGACTAATTGATTGGAAAAGACCATGATTTGGTTTGTTTTAGAAACAAATCATACAAGGCAAAAAAATCAAATCTTTTTCAACAATTTGCAAAGATTGAATACAGTTTGCAAACATTATTTGGAGTTGATATAATAAAAAATTTCAGTATTTCAAATGCGTTATTACTTTGATATTTGCAATATGTCCATAAATTTTAAATACCTTGAAATATTAAATAAAATAAAATCATGTGCATTACATATCATGCATCATATTGCACATATTTCTTGCATTTGTTATGCATATCCAGGTGTCTTACCAAGTTTCTTTACTTTGTTCAGCAAGCTGACTCACCACTACAACACTCGGGCTAATTTCAGAAAGAAGATGGAAAACTTAGAACATGAGAATCGCGAGCTGCATGAGGAAGTTTCTGCTTTGAAGGCTGGCATGACCAATCTGACTACTCTGATGGAAGCTCTAGTGGCTGCTCAGAATCAGCCACCGAGTGTCCAACCTCAACCAACAAGGGCAACTACTGAAGCTCTGATTGTTCCCATATCTTCTACTCCAGTTGTGTTCAGAATCGCATGCCTCAAGGTTATCCATGGGGAATGCCATAAAATTTTGCACCTGGAGGTTTCAATCTTGGTCCTCAAGATACTCTGATTGTTCAGACTATTGTTACTCCGCCACCTCCTGTGGTGCATGCTGCTCCTACTGCACCTCCTTCGGTAAATATGGTTCCGTTTGTTAATGATGATGTGTGTCGTCCTTTCCCTCCACCGAGTGAAGACTTGGGTCTTTATGACAGAATGTATGATTTTCAAGAGCAATTTGACAAGATGCAAAGAGAGATGAAGGCCCTCAGGGGAAAAGAACTATTTGGGCATAATGTGAATGAGTTATGCTTGGTCTCGAATGTTAAGATACCTGCTAAGTTTAAGGTCCCGGAGTTTGAGAAGTACAAGGGCAACACTTACCCTCGTGCTCATCTGGTGATGTACGTGAGGAGAATGTCTACCCATACTGATGATCAGCGTCTGCTGATTCACTTTTTCAGGATAGTTTGACAGGTGCTGTGTTGAAGTGGTATATGAGTTTGGACAATGTTAACATCCATAATTTCAATGATTTGGGAGAAGCGTTCATCAAACAATACAAGTACAACATGGACATGGCGCCTGACCGTGATCAACTCAGGGCCATGGTTCAGAAAGACAGGGAATAATTCAAAGAATATGCACAGAAATGGCGTGAGGTAGCCGCCCAAGTGATTCCTCCCATGGAAGAGAAGGAGATGACTAAGATTTTCTTGAAAACGCTGGGTGCTTTCTACTACGAGAGGATGGTAGCAAGTGCACCAAGTGACTTTACTAAAATGGTAGGAATGGGTATCCGTTTAGAAAAGGCTGTAAGAGAGGGCCGTTTAACGAAGAGTGAAAGTTCGGGAGGTGTGAAGAAACCATCTTATGGATTTTACAAGAAGAAGGAAGGGGATGCAAATGTTGTTATGCAAGAGAGGAGGGTTAATACTCTTAGAAGGAATTATCAGTGTCATCAGCAAGTCGCCTTAGTTACTCCAGTTGTGGGTGCAGCTCCAACTACCATTGCTTACCAGAGACCGTCCCAGCAGGGGAATCAAGGGTATAATAAGAGAAGGGAGAGTTATGACCCTATTACTATGAGCTATACAAAGTTACTACCGGAATTGATTCAGAAGAAGTTAGTTCAGACCCGAACACCTCCCGTCGTACCATCACCATTGCCTTGGTATTACAAAGCATACCAAACATGTGCTTTTCATCAGGGAGCACCAGGGCATAATATTGAGAATTGTTATCCTTTGAATACTGAGGTGCATAAGTTGGTGAAGTATGGTGTTCTATCTTTCAAGGATGTAGGACCTAATGTGAAAGATAATCCTCTACCCAAGCATGGGGGAGTAAATGCTGTGAATATGGTGGCCGGTTGTCCATGTGACTTCTGGATTTTTGATATTAATATGGTTAGAGGAGATTTGGTGAAAATGCATGCAGACCTTTGTGAATTTAGATACTATACGCATGGCCATTCCGGTTGTGCTATTTGCAGTACAGACATACAGGGTTGTGATAAGATAAATGTTGATTTACAAGAGATGATGGATGGGGGCCTAATCCATATAATCAGGCCTAGGGCATAGTATGAAGAGGAGGTGAATATGGTTTCTGGATGTCCTGGAGAATTCAGAATTTTTGATGTAGAGTATATGAATGAGGACCTTGTGCAATTGCATGCTACCTTCTGCCATATGGCTGGTCAGGTGGAACACCAATATGGATCTTGCCGAGTTTGTTGTCGAGATTCCCGAGGATGTTCAATCGTGAAGTAGGGTTTTCAGTCGTTGTTAGATAACAAAATTATCAAGGTTACAAGTCAAAGGGATGATTACTATGAAGTTGATATGGTTGAGGTTTGTTTGACTGAAGAAGAGGCGGATAAAGAGTACGCCTCCGCAGATGAGTATTTCTCCTCAGATGAGGGTTTGTTTTCCAGAAATGACTCAATAATGACTGATTATGTTGAAGAAGGGGTAAACGTCATTGTACCTTGTTTTGGGGCACCCTCCCATCTTAAAGTTGAGTATTATAGCAAGCCAGTTGTTACCCCATTGGTGATTAGTTTGTCGGGTCATATCCCCTACAAGTCAGATAAGGTTGTGCCTTACAAATACAATGCTACAATCTTAGAGGATGAAGTGGAAGTTCCCATCCAGCCAATGCCTGATGTTGGGAATATTGCTAAAAAGAGCAGGGTGACCCACAGCGGTCATGTGTTTGCACCATTTGTTCGAAGAGATGTTAATGCTAGAAAGAAAAAAAAATTGATGAGAATGTTGAACCCAAGAAGGCTACGGGTGAGACTAATGGGGTTACGTTAGAGAAAGAAGTGGATGATATTTTGAATATAATCAAGATGAGCTACTACATAATTGTAGATCAGCTACTGCAGACTCCTTCAAAAATATCTATCTTGGCATTAATGATGAACTCCTCTGCTCACAGAGAATTCTTGATGAGGGTACTGGACCAAGCTTTTGTGCAGAGTGATATGCCAATAGACCAATTCAGAAGTGTAATAGGGAACATTACGTCATGTAATAACTTGAGTTTCTGCGATGATGAATTACCAAATGAAGGAAGGAATCACAACCTGGCCCTCCACATCTCTATGAACTGCAAGAGTGATTAATTATCCAATGTGCTGATTGATAATGGATCCGCATTGAATGTTATACCAAGGAGTATGCTTATGAAGTTGAAATATCAAGTAACACCTATGCGCCCGAGTGGCATCATTGTGAAAGCATTTGATGGATCAAGGAAATCTGTTATTGGTGAAGTGGACTTTCCTGTTCATATAGGACCACATTTGTTTCAAATAACCTTCCAGGTCATGGATATTGTACCCGCTTATAGCTGTTTGCTAGGAAGGTCGTGGATACATGAGGCAGGGGATGTCACTTCAACTTTACACCAGAAACTGAAGTTTGTACGTGAAGGGGAAGTAGTGATGATAAATGGGGAACATGCATTATTGATATCTCATTTGTCCTCTTTCAGCATTGTGGAGGCGGATGAAGCTGCTGTTGAAACCCAGTTCCAAGCCTTATCCATTGACAATATAAGAGGAAATGAGAATTCCATGGTTTCACTTAAGGATGCGCAGCAGGTTGTGCGTAAGGGTCATAGTGAAGTATGGGGGCAGATTGTGGATCCACCTGTGAATAAGAACAGAGCTAGCTTGGGGTTCTCTTTGAAGAATGACAAAGGTAAGGGTATGAAGTCGAAGTCTGCTACGAGCAAGTATCAGGACATATTCTGTAGCGGGGGTTATCTTCATCCAATTATTTCCAGGATTAATGCGATTGTGGAAGATGAAGCAGAACAGGAAAGGCTGAATTATGTGACGCACAAAGTAAGGGTTCAAAATTGGATCACCGTTGATGTTCCCTCTTGCATACATGTTTCAAAATAATTTGTTTTGTTAATCTTTTTGAAAAAGGCTTTCACTCTGCCCAGGGTGGAAGTATTAATGTTGTAGGGCTTATCTGTTTGTTGTGACTTTTAAAATCAATAATAAAAGTTGTCTTTGTTTCCCAAATTGTGTCTTTATTTTCTGCTTTTTCTTGGAAAATGATAATAAAATAAAATAAACCTTTCAAAATAAATAATAACTGAAATTCAATTTGCATGATCACTTGTTATATGTGTCAGTTTCTAAAAGCAATCATAAATCATATGTGCAGATTAATTAAAAAACCCGTTGAATACAATGACCCCGCACCCTGTCCCAACTTTGAATGTCATGTGTATGAGGCTGAAGAAGAAGATTATATTGAGATTCCAGAAGAGGTCTCACGGTTGCTTGAGCACGAGGAAAATACCATTCATCCATATAAAGAGTCATTCGAAGTGATCAATTTGGGTTCAGAAGAAGATCCGAAGGAAGTCAAGATTGGAGCATTGTTGCATCCTGATGTGAAGAGCAGGTTGATTAAGCTGTTGAATGAGTATGTGGATATTTTTGCTTGGTATTATCAAGATATACATGGTCTAGATACAAATATTGTAGAGCACCGTTTATCGTTAAAGCCAGAGTGTCCGCCAATTAAACAAAAGTTGTGAAGAACTCACCCAGATATGGCAGTGAAAATCAAAGAGGATGTTCTAAAGAAGATTAATGTTGGTTTTATTGTGACGTCAGTGTATCCTCAATGGATTTCCAATATTGTCCCAGTACCGAAAAAAGACGGAAAAGTTTGCATATGCGTAGATTATAGAGATCTAAATAAAGTTAGTCCAAAAGATGATTTTCCATTACCATACATTGATATGTTAGTGGATAGCGCAGCAAAATTCAAAGTATTCTCGTTCATGGACGAATTTTCCAGGTATAATCAAATAATAATGGCTCCGGTGGACATGGAAAAAACAACGTTTATCACACCCTGAGGAACATTATGTTACAGAGTGATACCCTTCGAGTTGAAGAACGATGGTGCAACGTACCAGAGGGCTATGACAACCCTATTCCATGATCTGATGCACAAGGAAATCGAAGTATATGTTGATGATATGATTTCCAAATCCCAGACTGAAGAAGGGCATGTAGAAGATTTACTGAAGTTGTTTCAGGGTTTGAGGAAGTATCGTCTCCGCTTGAATCCAAATAAATGCACCTTTGGTGTTTGATCAGGGAAATTATTGGGTTTCATTATTACCCATAAAGGAATTGAAGTTGACCCTGATAAAGTCAAAGAAATTCAAGAGATGTCAGCGCCAAGAACTGAAAGGCAAGTCAGAGGTTTCCTCGGGCGTTTAAATTATATTTCCATATTCATTTCCCACACGACTGCAACATGTGAACCGATCTTTAAGTTGTTAAAGAAAGATCAAGGTTGTGTGTGGACGGATGACTGCCAAAGGTCATTTGAAAGTATTAAAGAATATCTTCTTAAACCTCCTATCTTGCTCCCTCCTGTAGAAGGAAAACCGTTGATTATGTATCTGATAGTGTTAGATAAATCCATGGGTTGTATTCTGGGACAACAGGATGAAACAGGGAAGAAGGATTTCGCCATTTATCATCTCAGTAAAAAATTCACTGATTGTGAGTCGTGGTATTCCATGCTGGAAAAGACATGTTGTGCTTTGGCCTAGGAGGCAAAGCGTTTACGGCAGTATATGTTGAATCACACTACTTGGTTGATCTCTAAAATGGATCCAATAAAGTACATTTTTGAAAAGCCTGCTCTTACTGGGAGAATTGGCCGCTGGAAGATGTTGTTATCTGAATATGATATATAATACCACACTCAAAAAGCTATTAAAAGCAGTGTGTTGGCAGATTATCTTGCTCACCAACCAGTGGAGGATCACCAGTCTGTAGAATATGAATTCCCCGATGAGGATGTGATGTTCCTGAAAGTGAAAGATTATGATGAACCATTGCCTGCGGAAGGTCCTGACCCTGAATCTCACTGGAGTATGATATTTTATGGGGTTGTGAATGCTTATGGTAAAGGAATTGGTGTCGTGATTGTCACTCCCCATGGATCGCACATTCCTTTTACCACAAGGTTAACATTTGATTGTACTAATAATATGGAAGAATACGAGGCTTACATCATGGGTCTTGAAGAAGCTATTTGTGATCGATGGAAATAGAACTGACTGTTTTTTAAGCTGGTTCACGAAATGTCGCGGTAAGCAAGAGTCGCCACCGTATTTTATGTTCTCCAACATGGAAAGGACAAAAGCACAGCAAAATTCCTTCTTTGAGATGTCTCTCGGTTCGGGAGGTAGATTTATCGAAAGGGAAGGTGTTAGCACCCTTTCTATCCGTGGTTATCCACGGGCTCTTAGGTACTTGCTCTTATGTTTTCAAAAATTTGTTTGCTTTTCAAGTGTGTGTGGGTTTTGAAAAAAAGTTTCGTTCGAAAAATTTCTAAGTAACTCTTGTATCTGTCCTCAAGAGTGTATGCAAAATTTGTTTGAAAACTTTTAGAAAGTGTAGGTGTGAAAAGTATTTTGTTTGTTTTTGAGAGAGCAAGTACCCATGAGAATCTACCTACTCTAAGGAATTAGGCTGTGTAAGAGTCCTTTAAACAGTGCTATCCCACTATTGAGAAGTAGGTAGCACCGCCGTTGGAGGTATTCGGGTCAATTCGATTATTAGGGACATGTGTGGTCACCAAAGCAATAGTAGGACACCTTAGAAGTAACCCTAATGTCCTAGATCCTTTTTTTTATCCGAGGCAACCGTTTCGAGGCAACTGGATCTTAGACAGGAGGGCGACCTCTAAAACACTCTATACTTGACGACCACCTTCGAGGCAACCGAGTGAGGCGTACCCTAGGAGTGGCATGTGCTTGTGTGTTGTTTTCATGTTATGTTTATCTTGTACATGTATCATGGTGATCTACGAGTTGTTTTTAATTTTCATCCAAGTCTTGCATGCATATTAACAGTTAAGAGTGCGGAAAATAAAGTGCGGAAATATGAATCTACGCTATAACAAGGCGCGGGTTTATACATCGCCAAAAACATAACCCGTTTGGAAATAAATGTGAGAAAAGTAAATAAAGCGATAAAATCCTAATTAACTATTATATCCTCGGAAACAGATACATCAATATAATTAAAAGGAATTAAAGCGCGAAAGAAATTAAATCAGGAACGTCTTAGGGTTTTGACCCTTTTTGAGAAAAGAAAGCAATTTGGTCCTTTTTCACAATTAAATTAAAATATTAAACCTAAACCTAATTAATTAATTAAAAGAAAAATGTTTTTGTGTTTTTTATGTTTTTAATGAAAATAAAAATAAGAAATTAAAAGTCAAAAGCTAGTAAAAACCTAAGTCTAATTTATTTTACTTATTATAAAAAAAAAAGATTAAAGTTAGCCTAATTTAACTAAATTAATTAATTTACATTTATTTACAAAAATAAAAGTGATGAAGTTAATTTTAATAAATAAAATATTTTTTGTGTTTTTGATTTTATTAGGAAAAAATGTTAATTGGTTAGTGATTAATAAAAATAATAACGATTAATTAATTAAAGGAACATAATACAAATAGAGAGAGAGTTTAGGAGTATACGGGCCTGATTGGAGGGGTGAAACAGCTGTTGGCGTCATGTGTAAACTGTTTTGTTTTGGCCATTTGTGTTTTGGCTTTTGCCCATTTGTGTTCTGGCCTCAACGTTCCTTAACATTCTCAAGATGTCTGCCTCGCCATGTATTGGTGTCATGGGTAAGCTGTTCTGTTTTGGCCATTTGGCTTTTGGCCATTTGTGTTCTGGCCTCAACGTTCCTTAATGAACCTGCATGGGATCCTGTCTAAAATCTACAGTGTTGAATCTCATGAACACATTAAATAAAATCATAAAATGCAAATAAAGCCAATATATGAAGAAATTTAAAGTTTACGCACAATATGGCATGTATGAATGATTATACCCTTTTGATCATGGAGATCAAATCAATCTTACCCTTACTGGAAAATTAGTGACATGAATGCTTTTATGCCATTTTGATCATGGAGATCAAGCCAGTCTTACCCTTACTGAAGAAGTAGTGAGGTGTTGGTTTGTAACTGAGATGGCTTGTTTGTAGTGAGATGTTGGTTTGTAACTAGGATGGCTTGTTTGTAGTGAGAGAGGGATTTGTAATAAGGATTTCAAGGTTTTAGGGTTCTTGAAAGAATTTGATATTCTAACAGTGTTGTGGAAAAATTCTTTTTCTCTTTTTTCTCCTCTCTGGTTTGTGTGGAAAGAAGGTGATTATATAATGTAAATTAGGGTAAAGAAAATGGGCTTTGAATGTGCAATTGGGCCTCTAATATTCACTTGAGTTCTTCACTTTCCAGGCTAAATCGCAGGGACTTAAATGCAATTTTTGAAGTTGAAATATGAAAACAAAATGTAGCCGATATCGAGAACTAACTCTTGTCCGATAATCGGCTCAATCGGATAAACGGTGAATTAGTTATGAATTTTTGAAGTTTCAGCTCAGACAAACTTATTTTGGGCTCCAGTGTCGACTCTAACACGTTCTTCAATAAAAAATTGGTATTGATCGGTGCATAATTTGGTCTCGACTTTTGAAGGAAAGTTGTAGATCTCTGAGTCAGTGACCTTGTGTAAAAATATGAGCCCAATCCGATAAAAATTGACCGAGTTATGAATTTTCGAAGTTTCGGCCCAGATGAAATAATATTCAGCATTCAGGATTTTCGGCGCGTCACGCACTCTGAGCAAAAATCGAAGGCCTTTTGAATACCGTTTGAACTTAATACCTTCTGAAAAAATGTAGCCAACTCAATTTTTGAAATTTTGGCACTGGAACCAGCTCGATACGATGAAAATCGACCAAGTTATGATTTTCTGAAAATGACGCAAATAAACTTCTGTCACAAATTTTTTTGTATGAAAATACTTGATAAATCCACATTTTTGAAGACCTTCTGATCGAAATTGGCTTCCAGATGTGAGAGATGAAAACGTAGATAATGTCAAGACGGAATTTTGGCCACCAGAACGGGTTCAAAACGAGCCACGATCTTCAAGTTATGAATTTTTTAGCGCGTAAAAACTGCACTTTCAGCACACTTTTTTTACCATATTTCTTCGAGAAAACTCACACAGTCGGATACCTTCTTTAAAAAATTGACTCTTGAGCCGAACCTGAATTTGAGAATACGTTATCAGAGATATCTTGGTGAAAGAACACCTGAATATGACGCGCCGGGTTGGACTTGTGAATTTTTCTTGAAATGTTTTTTTGGGAAATATGGGAGGGCAAATTTTGGGGTACAACATTTGCCCCTGTTCAATCTTCTTAAACCTGAGGATATAGATTGGCTTTCGGGCCTTTCGTGATCCGAAGGTGGAAGATGATTGAATACTAAAGTGCCCAGAAATTTGCACTCGCATGGTGTAGTATCAGCATGGTGATGTCGGGAATGGGCTTACAGATGCCATTTGGAGATATGATGGATAGGAGGATGGGCTTATAGATGCCATCTGGAGATGTGACAGAACCTTGTCGGGAATGGGCTTATAGATGCCATTTGGAAATGTAATGGATAGTTGAATCTGAATAAGAAATAGAATAGCTTCCGTGTCTGGAGCATATCTAGTCTATATCTAATTGCTGATGTCTGAATAAATAGTAGACTGACCGCCGCGTCTGGGGTATATCCATACTGTGTTTGAATGAGTGACAGAATGTCATCCGAATCTGGATCGTATCTGGACTGTCTTTTGAATGAATATGGACTAAACAATAGAATGGCATCCGGGTCTGGAGCATCTCTAAGTTGTCTTTAGAAGTTTGAATCTGAATAAGCAATAGAATAGCGTCCGGGTCAGGAGCATCTCTGAGCTATCTCTGAATAAGTATCAGAATGTCGCCATGTCTGGGTTGCATCTGAACTCTCTCTGGACGGAATCTGGAATAAGTATCAGAATGTCGCCATGCCTGGGTTGCATCTAAACTATCTCTAGAAGGAAACCTGAATAAGCAATAGAATAGCATCCGGATCTGGAGCATCTCTAAGCCATCTCTGAATAGGCAACTCTGAATAAGCAACAGAATAGCATCCGGTTTTGGAGCATATCTGAACTATCTCTGAGAGGAAACTTTGAATAAGCAATAGAATAACATCCGGGTCCGGAGCATCTCTAAGCTATCTCTGAAAGGGAATCTGGAATAAGTATCAGAATGTAGCCATGTCTGGATCGCATCTGAACCATCTCTAGAAGGGAATCTGGAATAAGTCTCAAAATGTAGTCATGTCTGGGTCGCATCTGAACCATCTCTAGAAGGGAATCTGGAATAAGCAATAGAATAGCATCCGTGTTTGGAGCATCTCTAAGCTATCTCTAGAAGGATCTGAATAAGCAAAAGAACAACATCCATGTCTGGAGCATTTCCCAGCTATCTCTGAAAAGAAACTCTTGAATAAGCAAAAGAATAGCATCCATGTCTGGAGCATATCTAAGCTATCTCTGAAGAGAAAATCTGAATAAGCAAAAGAACAACATCCATAGTTGGAGCATTTCCCAGCTATCTCTGAATAAGCAAAAGAACAGCATCCATATCTGGAGCATCTCTAAGCTATCTCTGAATAAGCAAAAGAACAGCGTCCATATCTGGAGCATCTCTAAGCTATCTCTGAAGAGAAAATTTGAATAAGCAAAAGAACATCATCCATATCTGGAGCATTTCCCAACTATCTCTTTAATCTCTTTAACATAGATATGCCCTGGCTAGATACAGGTATCGAATCCACAATCAATTGCTCACAGATATACCCTGGCTAGATACAGGTATCGAATCTGGAACTGGTCGTCTACAGATATGCCCTGGCTGGATACAGGTATCGAATCTCTAAACTCTTCATGCAGATATGCCCTGGATGGATACGAGTGTCGAATCTCTAAACTCTTCATGCAGATATGCCCTGGCTAGATACAGGTATCGAATCCATAATCAATCACTCACAGATATGCCCTGGCTAGATACAGGTATCGAATCTGGAACTGCGACAGTTGATAATAGTCATCTTTGGATTGACCTTTTTCCTGAAAAGGCAAAACATCAGTTGTATGCAATGTCATGATGTATGAGATGCATGATGTCATGATGTTCAAAAATAAATGAGATTGTGTCGTATGCACTTTATCATGTATGTAAGAAGGATGTATGAAATGTGAAATGTCTATGAATGTATTTTCGTCTAGGAAAACAAATCCTTGACGCATGCCGGGAAGTTGAATCTTGGGCTGATATTGAAGAGTAGAGTTCTTCGTTTCCGCTGGGGATGATGGTTGCAAGAATAAACCGGTAGGAGAAGATGACTCCGTTGGGGAATAAACTTGTTGAAGAGATTACTCTGCGGGGAATTACTCTGTGGGAAGAGAGGTACTTCGCTGAGATGTTGATGATAACTCCGCTGGGGATACTGTTGATGAGTTATGTTGGGGAATTTGATGAACTCCGCTGGGGATAGGAAGAATTTCGCCGAGGACGGTCTTTCCATGTCCATTAGCTGAGGATAACCCAGTTATAAGCTCTGGTGGGGAATAACCTTCTGAATAAAGCCGGGGAGATGCGTTCGTACTCCGCAGGGGATAAGCTTCAAGAATCTACTGGGGATAAGCTTTCAGAGTCTGCTGGGGAGGATGATTCAACTCTCCTGGGGAAACTTTTTGAACTGTACTGGGGAAGTGGCTCCACTGGGGTGTCTGTACTCCGCTGGGGAACAATCTTATACCAAGACTGCCGGGGATGCTTGTTTAGGAACATTTGTATACTCCGCTGGGGAATATTGAGATCTTCTGGGGATACCCAACTTCCTTAAGGCTGATAGTAGACTGACTCTGCTTGGGGAGAGTATCACTGACTTGCTGGAGATACCGTGCCTTTTCGGGGCTGAGGAGAGACCAACTCTGCTCGGGGGAGAGTATTGCTGAAACCTGTCCTTACTCTGCGGGGAGTGGAGGTAACTTGGTCATGTTCTTCAACTGAACTTACCTTGGTACCTTGGTGGACAGAGCAACTAGATCGTTCAGACAATTCTTATTTCCCCTGTTTCTATGGGAGAAGATACCTGTGGAGGTGCTTGATGACTGTCGATTGACAAATCTTCTTCTGGTAGGCAAGTGACGAGATGACGGAACATAGTCGTACGCTTTTGATCCCTAACTTTTGCCTGGACCGCCCTTTCGGGTTTTCAGTCCACCGGGATACCCATTTTTGCCCAAGCCGCCTTTTCAGGTTTTCGACTTGCCGGGTGTACAGATTTTTTCATTTCATCCCTTATTTTTGCCCGAACCCTTTTGGTTCGCCGGGAAGCCCTTATTTTTGCCTAGGCCAGTCGACCTAGCGGGTCTTTGATTATGCGTAGTATTTTTCGACTATGTCCACATTCTCAGGATGCAGGGAGTTGTCACTGTCAGTAGTGTTGCGTTGCCCTACTACCAGAAGATGTTCGATCGTGCAAGATTCGTCGCTGTAATTCCTGTCCAATGCCCCAAGTGACTCAGGCGGAGATTTTCCCCTGGTATTTGGCATTTGAGAGATTCTTTGAATCTTGACTGGACTACCCCGGATGATGGACCATGATCATGTCATGCCCCTTTGATTGGAAGTGCTTTTGTTCATTAGACATTCTTCGTGCGAACTTCCATGTTGTTCAAACAAAAAGTCATATGCAAGCAATGTTATATTAAAAATGCAAAGCTTATGTCTGTCTTGAAGTTTTTGAAAATGCGGTTTTTTTATAAAAACAAGTGAATTTTTTGTAAACTGTGATGTTAACTCGTTATTTTACCGCAAGCCTTAAGGAGTCAGGATACCTTTTGTAACAGTATGCTTTCGAACTAACCCATGCTTCATCTAGGACTTTTAAGGGTTATAACGTGGCCGGGTTCACGGTTTAAGAAACAAAGGATAAAGGCTCAAATTATATTTGTACCCACCCGCTCTTCGTGATGTTCTTCAAACCTAAACTCAGTTAATCGTGCATTAGATCTTGTTTGATTCTTCGCTTTGATATACCAGGGATGGTTCGGATACCGACAATTTATTTTGAATAGGCATTCATTTCTTTTTTTGTTGAGGGTTTATAGGACCTCTTTCTTTTTGGTTTCGTTATCCCTGTCTTTTGCCTGAACTATTTCTTTTTGTATTTACAGTCAGCGGGATGCCCCAGTTTTGTAAGTCTCCTTAATAGGTTTTGACTTGTTGGGCTTTTATTTTGAGAGATAATGACTGCCTGTCCTTACGATTATAGGAAACCATCATTGTCTTTTGTTTTGTAAGGACCTCTTTGGTGTCATTCGTTATGCACTTGGATCAACTGAGAGAACTACCCTGCCCCAGGTTATGATTAAGGGTTTTAATTTTTTTGTGAAAAGAAAAACTCCTACTTCTTTGGCTCGAAGGGGTTGACGAGGGATTATCTTCCTTATAACTCCAGTGTTTAGGAATTGAAACAATGCCTGTACCTCATCAGCGGGGTCTGTTCAAAAGCATACTGTAGATTGTGGTATCGTTTTCGTCATCCTCCCTCAAGAGGCTTAGAATTATTTCAATCAAGAGTTGATCATCACAAAAATAAGAGCAGTTTGAATATAGCGAATGCGAATATATTGATTCAAAACAGACATATGCGACAGACATATGCGATGCATTGATAATGTAATAAAGTTTGCTATGACAATAATTGTTTGAAAAATCAAAGAAAAATACAACTTGAACATTCCAATGAACAAAAGGTCTTCTCGTCTAGGGATAGTAGAAGAACTCGACCTGTCCATCTGGGGTGAATTCCACTGCTCCTCCATCAATCAGGTCCTGGATCTTGTTCTTCAGAGACCAGCAGTCGTTTGTGGCATGCCCCGGGCTGTTAGAATGATAAGCGCAGCGGGCGTTGGGGTTGTACCTTGAAGGTGTCTTGTTGGGATTCTTAGGAGGGTCCCTTAGAGTGATCAGATTCAATCTCAACAGGCGTTGTAAGGCTTGAAACAACGACATGTTGAGCTGGGTGAATTGCCTCTTAGGCTTGTCTGGCTTGCTCTGATCAGCCTGTTGTTCTTGGCGAGGTCGTTGTTGGACCTGTGAAGTAGTAGCCGCTTGGAGAGGTCTATTCATCAAACCACACCTATGACTTCTAGGGGGCTGATTACCGGTTTGGTCTCCAACCCTGACTGCTTGCTTCATATTATCTTGCTGAAGCTGGTGAGGTTGATGTTGAATTTGTGACCCTGAAGCAAGTTGAGGAGCTTTTCCTTTGTCTTCTTATCTCAAAGGGAATTTAATGATGACTGGCTCTTCAACCTTAGATGTTTGCCCCAGTTGGTTATCCCGAAGCAGTTGGTTGACGAGAACCCTGAGCTCTTCTTGTCTTTGAGCTAAGTCTTGAATGAAAGCCATATGCCTTAGCATCTGGATTCTCATTGTATCCACCTCAGCTTACAGACGTTTCAGCCGTTCGTCTTTATCGTCTTCTGGACTGTTCCTGACCAAAGTCCCCATGAGGAGTGTTCTCAGCTCTTCCTGTCCCTTGGATAGATTTATGAGGATCTCCCCGAACCGAGTCTCTTGAGCATGAAGATCTTGGTTGTCTTGTTGGGAAGCCATTGCTGAAATAAACAGCGAAGATGGTAAGTGACCTGTAACAAGGGTACCTGTTATGCAATGATGTGTATGTATGCATGCAATGTTTTCAAGGATCTCGCGGGGTAAACAAGAAAATTGTTAGAATTTGAATCCGGTAGCTTGATTGAAGGAACTTCATGTTGTTGAGAGTCCTTCTTCAAGAGTCAAAGCTCACCATATCGAGTGGGTCATAGCCCCTGACTCAAGTCACCGTGTTTTGATCTCCAAACAACCTTGGCTAGAGGAAAATAAATCCCCTTTGCCCCTTGCTAGACATTTGGCTCATCATGACCTGCATCACAAAACCTTGAGATCCTTGAAATGGATTAGTCCTTATGCAGGATGTATGCAATGGTATGATGGTATGATGTTATGCTATGCGTGGAGTGAGGTAAGTAAACCCTGTTATAATCCCAGATTAAGGACTGTAAACGAAACCTGCAAGGAACTCATGTGTCAGATAACAAGTACATGCAAGTAATTCAAGTTGGAAGGCACACAAGTCACACAGAGAGTCCTTAGAGTTTAGGCCAGCATGAAGTTTAGGTACTACCCTCTTTCAGTTTCGTTGGTTAAGACCTGTCCTAGAAAATAGTAACCGGGTTCTAGAGGATCTCAATATCATCGACTACCCTCAATCGGTCATAACTCCAGCGTCACAATCTTTTCTTGCGGCCAGAACCATCACGAGAGTTTAGCCTCAATGAGTGTAGCATACTGCTACTGTTATATGGCCAAGTTGGGTCAATTTAGGGTTCTAAGGTCGGTTGGTGCTTAACGACTCCTCAGAAGACCCATATTCTCCTCGTTGCAACACAAGGGATATCGGTACAGACCAAGGTGTCACACCAATGTAGCCACTGCTTCACCCGTGTCGGTCTACGCCGGACATGTCCCTCACAGCTTATGCTACCTAAAAGGGTATCCCCAGATCCGGGTTAGGATCCATGAAACTCCAAGACAGTGCCCACAAATATAAAGCAATCAAAGCAAGCAATTGAAAACATAAGTATGATCTAATCTTAAGGTACACCTCACTTTATTAAGTCCCCAGCAGAGTCGCCAGTTCTGTGATCGATGGAAATAGAACTGACTGTTTTTTAAGCTGGTTCGCGAAATGTCGCGGTAAGCAAGAGTCGCCACCATCTTTTATGTTCTCCAACATGGAAAGGACAAAAGCACAGCAAAATTCCTTCTTTGAGATGTCTCTCAGTTCGAGAGGTAGATTTATAGAAAGGGAAGGTGTTAGCACCCTTTCTATCAGTGGTTATCCACGGGCTCTTAGGTACTTGCTCTTATGTTTTCAAAAATTTGTTTGCTTTTCAAGTGTGTGTGGGTTTTGAAAAAAAGTTTCGTTCAAAAAATTTCTAAGTAACTCTTGTATCTGTCCTCAAGAGTGTATGAAAAATTTGTTTGAAAACTTTTAGAAAGTGTAGGTGTGAAAAGTATTTTGTTTGTTTTTGAGAGAGCAAGTACCCATGAGAATCTACCTACTCTAAGGAATTAGGCTGTGTAAGAGTCCTTTAAACAGTGCTATCCCACTATTGAGAAGTAGGTAGCACCGTCGTTGGAGGTATTCGGGTCAATTCGATTATTAGGGACATGTGTGGTCACCAAAGCAATAGTAGGACACCTTAGAAGTAACCCTAATGTCCTAGATCCTTTTTTTATCCGAGGCAACCGTGTCGAGGCAACTGGATCTTAGACAGGAGGGCGACCTCTAAAACACCCTATACTTGACGACCACCTTCGAGGCAACCGAGTGAGGCGTACCCTAGGAGTGGCATGTGCTTGCGTGTTATTTTCATGTTATGTTTATCTTGTACATGGTGATCTACGAGTTGTTTTTAATTTTCATCCAAGTCTTGCATACATATTAACAGTTAAGAGTGCGGAAAATAAAGTGCGGAAATATGAATCTACGCTATTACAAGGCGTGGGTCTATACATCGCCAAAAACATAACCCGTTTGGAAATAAATGCGAGAAAAGTAAATAAAGCGATAAAATCCTAATTAACTATTACATCCTCGGAAACAGATACATCAATATAATTAAAAGGAATTAAAGCGCGAAAGAAATTAAATCAGGAACGTCGTAGGGTTTTGACCCTTTTTGAGAATAGAAAGCAATTTGGTCCTTTTTCGCAATTAAATTAAAATATTAAACCTAAACCTAATTAATTAATTAAAAGAAAAATGTTTTGTGTTTTTTATGTTTTTAATGAAAATAAAAATAAGAAATTAAAAGTCAAAAGCTAGAAAAAACCTAAGTCTAATTTATTTTACTTATTATAAAAAAAAGATTAAAGTTAGCCTAATTTAACTAAATTAATTAATTTACATTTATTTACAAAAATAAAAGTGATGAAGTTAATTTTAATAAATAAAATATTTTTTGTGTTTTTGATTTTATTAGGAAAAAATGTTAAATTGTTAGTGATTAATAAAAATAATAACGATTAATTAATTAAAGGAACATAATACAAATAGAGAGAGAGTTTAGGAGTATACGGGCCTGATTGGAGGGGTGAAACAGATGTTGGCGTCATGTGTAAACTGTTTTGTTTTGGCCATTTGGCTTTTGGCCATTTGTGTTTTGGCCTCAACGTTCCTTAACATTCTCAAGATGTCTGCCTCGCCATGTATTGGTGTCATGTGTAAGCTGTTCTGTTTTGGCCATTTGACTTTTGGCCATTTGTGTTCTGGCCTCAACGTTTGTTAATGAACCTGCATGGGATCCTGTCTAAAATCTGCAGTGTTGAATCTCATAAACACATTAAATAAAATCATAAAATGCAAATAAAGCCAATATATGAAGAAATTTAATGTTTAGGCACAATATGGCATGTATGAATGATTATACCCTTTTGATCATGGAGATCAAATCAATCTTACCCTTACTGGAAAATTAGTGACATGAATGCTTTTATGCCCTTTTGATCATGGAGATCAAGCCAGTCTTACCCTTACTGAAGAAGTAGTGAGGTGTTGGTTTGTAACTGAGATGGCTTGTTTGTAGTGAGATGTTGGTTTGTAACTGAGATGACTTGTTTGTAGTGAGAGAGGGATTTGTAATAAGGATTTCAAGGTTTTAGGATTCTTGAAAGAATTTGATATTCTAACAGTGTTGTGGCAAAGTTTTTTTTCTCTTTTTTCTCCTCTCTGGTTTGTGTGGAAAGAAGGTGATTATATAATGGAAATTAGGGTAAAGAAAATAGGCTTTGAATGTGCAATTGGGCCTCCAATGTTCACTTGAGTTCGTCACTTTCCAGGCTAAATCGCAGAGACTTAAGTGCAATTTTTGAAGTTGAAATGTGAAAACAAAATGTAGCCGATATCGAGAACTAACTCATGTCCGAAAATCGGCTCAATCGGATAAACGGTGAATTAGTTATGAATTTTTGAAGTTTCAGCTCAGACAAACTTATTTTGGGCTCCAGTGTCGACTCTAACACGTTCTTCAATAAAAAACTGGTATTGATCGGTGCATAATTTGGTCTCGACTTTTGAAGAAAAGTTGTAGATATCTGAGTCAGTGACCTTGTGTAAAAATATGAGCCCAATCCGATAAAAATTGACCGAGTTATGAATTTTCGAAGTTTCGGCCCAGATGAAATAATATTCAGCATTCAGGATTTTCGGCGCGTCACGCACTCTGAGCAAAAAACGAAGGCCTTTTGAATACCGTTTGAACTCAGTACCTTCTGTGAAAATGTAGCCAACTCAATTTGTGAAATTTTGGCACCAAAACCAGCTCGATACGATGAAAATCGACCAAGTTATGATTTTCTGAACATGACGCAAATAAACTTCTGTCACAAATTTTCTGTATGAAAATACTTGATAAATCCACATTTTTGAAGACCTTCTGATCGAAGTTGGCTTCCAGCTGTGAGAGATGAAAAAGTAGATAATGTCAAGACGGAATTTTGGCCACCAGAACGGGTTCAAAATGAGCCACGATCTTCAAGTTATGAATTTTTTAGCGCGTAAAAACGGCACTTTCAGCACACTTTTTTTACCATATTTCTTCGAGAAAACTCACACAGTCGGATACCTTCTTTAAAGAATTGACTCTTGAGCCGAACCTGAATTTGAGAATATGTTATGAGAGATATCTTGGTGAAAGAACACCTGAATATGACGCGTCGGGTTGGACTTGTGAATTTTTCTTGAAATGTTTTTTTGGGAACTATGAGAGGGCAAATTTTGGGGTACAACACTATTGATCTCAGAATTAAAATTCTAGATGTGTATGGTGATTCAGCTTTGGTAATAAATCAGATTAAAGGAGAATGGGATACTCGTCACCCCGGCTTGATCCCTTACAAAGATTATGCTAGAAGATTGTTACCATTATTTAACAAAGTTGAATTCCATCACATTCCTAGAGATGAAAATCAAATGGCAGATGCTCTGGAAACTCTGGCTATTATGTACCAAGTGAATACATGGAATGATATACCTCGAATTACGGTTCAGCGGCTGGATAGGCCCGCTCATGTGTATACAACAGAGGAGGTAGCAGATGAAAAACCTTGGTATCATGACATTAAGAATTTTCTTCAGACTCAGGAATACTCGATTGGTGCTTCGAAGAAAGATAAAAAGACATTGAGAAGATTGGCAGGCAGTTTCTTCCTCAGTGAAATTTGTTGTATAAGAGAAATTATGACACAGTCTTTCTCAGATGCGTTGATAGAGACGAAGCATACATGTTGATGCATGAAGTTCACGAAGGTTCGTTTGGCACTCATGCCAATGAACATTCGATGGCTAAAAAGATGCTAAGGGCAGGTTACTATTGGCTGACAATGGAATCTGATTGTTATAAATTTGAAAAGAAGTGTCATAAATGTCAGATTTATGCAGATAAGGTCCATGTGCCTCCCACACTTCTCAATGTGATCTCTTCCTCATGGCCTTTCTCTATGTGGGGTATTGACATGATAGGGATGATAGAACCTAAAGCTTCGAATGGACATTGTTTCATCTTGGTAGCAATTGATTACTTCACCAAATGGGTAGAGGTTGCTTCATATGCCAATGTTACTAAGCAGGTGGTTGTGCGTTTCATCAAGAATAATCTTATATGTCGGTATGGTGTGCCGAGCAGAATTATCATCGATAATGGCTCGAATTTGAACAACAAAATAATGATAGAACTGTGCGAAGAATTCAAGATTATCCATCAGAATTCATCTCCGTACAGGCCGAAGATGAATGGGGCTATTGAAGCTGCTAATAAGAATATTAAGAAAATTATCCAGAAAATGGTCATTACTTATAAGGATTGGCATGAAATGCTGCCTTTTTCTCTGCGTGGATATCGAACATTTGTCTGCACTTCAATAGGAGCAACCCCGTTCTCCCTGGTGTATGGAATGGAAGTTGTACTCCCAGTCGAGGTTGAGATTCCCTCTTTGCGTGTGATAATGGAAACCAAGTTGACAGAGGCTGAATGGGTCCAGAACAGGTTTGACCAATTGAATCTAATTAAGGAGAAGAGGATGACATCTTTATGTCCTAGACAATTATATCAGAAAAGGATAAAGGAGGCTTTTGATAAGAAGGTCAAACCTCGTGAATTCAGAGAAGGCGACCTCGTGCTCAAGAAGATCATGTCTTTCAACACTGATTATAGGGGAAAGTGGACTCCCAATTTTGAAGGCCCATATGTTGTCAAGAAAGCCTTCTCTGGTGGTGCATTAATTCTTGAAACTATGGATGGCGATGAGTTCCCACGTCCCATGAATTTTGATGCAGTCAAGAAATACTTCGCCTAAAGAAATAAAAGAACAACTCGCTAAGTTGAAAACCCGAAAGGGCGGCTTAGGAAAAAAAGAGCGTCTCGGTAGGCAGAAAACCCGAAAGGGTGGCCTAGGAAAAAATTAGAGACATAAACAGAATAAATTTCCCGCTAAGCTGAAAACCCACAAGGGCAGCTTATGCAAAAGTTAGGAACTTTCTTGGCAAGTAACTACATCAGACAAGACTTAATCATTGGAGCAACAATCTTCTCGGATTCTCACCATACTTCAATAAAAGTTGCTGCTCAGGATTTCAAAAGTTGTTAGTGGGGATAGTGGTCATTGTATATCAATGTATCTTTTCCATTATATATTACCATTTTCCGAACTTTGTAATTATCCATGGAGTCTCGCCATTCGCAAACTACCATTCTATTAATGAAATTTGAGCTTTTACCCAATTCTTTATATTTCTTATTTTATTTAGCTTGCAAAGACTCCATTTATTATTGATAATAACTTTCAAAGCAAAAAGATTAAATAACAAAATTGATTTTTCAAAAAGAATTTACAATTTGCTTTTACTTTAGAATTTTTGTTACGAAAAAAAAAATGGTGATCTCAGGAATGGACAAACTCCAGTTTGTTTTAAGAGGTTTTTGTTCCCCTCGGGAAGGTTTACTCAGGATGATTCGCCGTATTGGGTTCGTGAATTCGACATCCTCGGTCAAGTTTGGATTCATTTCTCCTATTTTCTGAGTTTTCATGATGTGAAGTTTCAATCTGAGATTTCTCCAGTGAAGTTTTCGTTCGGTCTAATGGAAGTTATTTTTCTCGAGAAGTTGGTACCATAATCACTCTTGAAGAAAGCAGTTCCCTGGTTTCTCTAGTGAAAAACGTATTATGGTTTTCCCTTTGAGGATGTGGTGTTAACCTCCCCAATGAAGTAGGCCTGAATTCTCCAGTGAATGTTTTGATGATTTGGTGTCCATCTTCTTTACTTGAGACTGGTTTTGTAATCCCCAGTAGAAGTGTTACTTTTGAAAATGTTTGTTTCCCCGGTGAAGCCTGGAGAAAGATGTTTTATACCTGTATTTGTACTATTCTGTCACTTTGTTTTGTTTACTTCCGGATTATGTTTCTCCCCAGTAAAGCTAAAGCAGGCATTAGGTTTTATTTCCTTAGTTTGCATTTACTTTTTTTTTAATGATCATCTTGGATGTGGTTTAGCAGAGTGTTGTTTGTGCCAGAGTTGGTTTTGCATGGTTATTCCCAGTGTTATATATCTTTTTTATCAGCATACACACGATAAAACTCATACATTCGTACATACATCATGCATAGATAAAATTTGGAAATCATTGTTCATTGACATTTTTTAATATTTTTGTTGACATATCACCCTGTTTTGCAGATTTACGTTGTCCTCTCTTCAATAGAGTGTTGGCCTTAAGCAGAAAGCGTATATTCTTTCAATTTCCCCACTGAGTTATCCCTCGTGGAAGATTTTTGCCTTAGCCTTCCTATACAGCTCCTTGTTTGGATGTATTTGGTTTTCCCTCTTGAGTTTATTTCTCAAAGGATGTATGTTGGTTCACTGTTTCATTCCAGTTTATTTCTGGTTCGAATATGTGGTTCCACAATAATATTATTTACTTTGGATTTCTGAAAGCTTCTAGTTTTCGTTTGTGCATTTATTATGCATGAGAAGACTTTATCTCCTAAGCAAGAATATAGTGGCATTTCCCCAGGAAGTCATATTTCTTT
Organism: Vicia faba; assembly: GCA_948472305.1. NCBI lineage: Eukaryota > Viridiplantae > Streptophyta > Magnoliopsida > Fabales > Fabaceae > Vicia > Vicia faba. The sequence goes on along the minus strand of OX451735.1, from coordinate 637,815,735 downwards.
CCCCATGAAGCCATATTTCTATCCCTAAAAAGTCATTTCTTTTTACAATCCTCCATGACAATAAGTAGCAGGTCTCTTTATTTGAGCAACTTGTGCTTCCCTGTAAAAGTCGACATAACTTTTTTTTGCTATCTCCTCTATGAGTGGATAGTTTGCAGTCTGTCGTCAGTTTATGCCAGTGGATGGTAAGACTTTCAAATTCGCAGAAACAACTCGTTGTGAAATATTTGTAAGAGGAAGTCTCTTTATTTAAGACAACTTACATATTACCCTTTTCCAGTAAAAGTGCCTTGGTTAAAGAAGAAGTTGAGACCCGTTCTAGGTGAAATGCCAGAATTTTAGGGAAACTTGTTATCTTTTTGCTACCCTTAGTGAACGTTGGTAGTTCATCGTCAGTGAACGGGGAAGCTATGATATATTTTGCTTCTACCTTAAGTGAAATCAAAAAGATAATAATCATCAACGTTCACTGCCAGTGACCTACCAACTTTCACTGAAGGTAGAAAGAGAATATATCATAGCACTGTCGTTCACTGACGATGACCTACCAACGTTCACTGAGGGTAGCAAAAAGATAACAATCATCAACGTTGATGATTATTATCTTTTTGACGGCATTGACATCTACCAGCTGGTCAGGATATGGGAACAAGACCAACCCATAGATAAGGAGTGCCACAATTTCTTCGAAGGCTTGTAGGTCCAATGAATTCCAACACTCTTGTGCCTTCTCAAACAAGAATTTTGCTAAGAATCCTTTGACGCCGCTTCTAGTTTCCCAATGCCCCTTGATGTCAGATGGTTGTAGATGTAGTGCTCGAGCAACATCTTCAGGCTTTGGTTCCTTTTCCGTACCGTTGTAGGGTAGTTGATTAAGGATAGGAATTCTCAGGAGTTGAGAAAACTCCTCTAAAGTGGGCACCAACTGGTAGTCGGGGAAAGTGAAACAGTGGTGAAGAGGGTCAAAGAACTGGAATAGCACTTTCATCATGTCCTCTTCAATGTTGGTGTTGACTAGGCTGAGCAGTCTACCATGTCTTTCACTGAAGGGTGAGCTTTCCGGAATCCTTGATGTGAGCTTCTTGAGTTGAGGAGGGATTCTCACAAGGTTGACTTGGATGGTTTTTCTTCGAAGAATTTCCATGACCTACAAAACAAGAACAAAGATGAAGATCTAAACCCTTGAAATGGTTAGTGAATGCATATGATGCTTTATGATGTTTATGATGTATGCACAAACATATGTACAAGCGAATCACACCAAACCCTAGTTTCAGGCTTGCATGGGGTTTCATAGGTAAGTACCCTCTTGAGTGTAGTTGGCTTAAAAACCTGTCCTATAAATAGTAACCGGGTTCTAAGGAGCTCAATATCATTGGATTGTTTTCATCGTTCATGGTTTTGGTTTAGCCACTTAACTAGCGACCAAAATATTCCAAGAAAACAACCCTCAATGAGTATAGTATCGAGTATCTACCAACTTCAGACTGCACCAAAGCCGGTCATCTCACCACCCCTAATAAAAGGCCAAGATGGTCAAGTAAGGTTCTAGGTCATTAGTGCTTAGTGACATCACTCAGCGGCCCCGTACTCTCCTTGATCGAACTCAAGGGTTACCGGTACTCACAAATATGTCGCACTAATATAGCTATTGCTTCAACCGTGTCGGTATACCCCGCACAGTTTCCACAACGTATTGCTATCTATGAATGTTTCCCAAAAATCCGGGTGTAGGATTGCAAACCCAAACAAAAGAGACAAGATATAAAGCAATCAAAACAAACAATTAATCATGCAAGAGGGTGATCTAAGCCCTAAGGTTACTCCACTTTTAAGTTTGTCCCCAACAGAGTCGCCAGTTCTGTGATACGGTGGGAGAACTGACTTGAGGTTTTGCGTTTGTTTTTCGCAAATGTTTCGGTTGAGCAAGAGTCGCCACCGACTTTTTATTTTATCCTAAGGAAAGGTTAAAAAGCACAGCAAAAACCTTTGAGATGTTTTCTTGGGTTCGGGGAGTAGATTATAGAAAGGGAAGGTATTAGCACCCTTTCTATCCATGGTTATCCATGGGCTCTTAGTTACTTGCTTAGATCAGCTTGCCTTGATTTTCAATTGTTTGAAATGGTGCTTTGTGTGTGGCTTTGAAAATGTTTTGAAAAAGATGCCTTGTCTAGGAAACCCTTGTAACAATTCTTTACTCGAATGTTTTACAAAAGGTGTTTGTTTTTGTTGAAAAGATGTTTCAAGGTTGTTTTGAAAGTTGTTTTTGAAAGTGTAGTGATGCGTGGTTTGAAAAATAGGCAAGTATTTTTGTTTTGCAAGTTGACAAGTACTTAAGAGCTATCTACCCTAAAGTTCTCAAAGATCTTTGCTATATTTTAACCCTTTTAACAATTTTGTTCCACCATTGTATTTGGTGGACAATCTTGTGTTAGGATGTGAAAGGGACGGGCGCGGGTCATCGTTTAGACCATGATTGCAATGGTGCCAAGTATCTTTGGGCAATTTTTCCTTTAAGGGAATTGATCATTTTTAGGCAACTTTCGAAAGCGTCAACGAGGGACTATGATCATTTGATTGTTTTGTTTTAGCCCAATGATACCTAACATGCAATATGGCCCATTATTGAAGGCAACAAGTGAAATACCCTAGGGGTGCAAGTGTGATTAGTGTTGTCCATTTTCATGCTTGTTTATCTTGAATTTAGGTCAAACTATTTTTGTTAATTGATTTGCATACAAACCCTAATTCTATCATGGCATATTTAGAAAACTTTAAAGTGCGATAAATAAAGTTCCTAAGTTACTACAACACAATATATGGGAAGGGGGGTACAAATGTTCAAATGGGGGTATTTTGACAAGAATTAAAACCCTAGACTATTACAATCCACATGGAATTTACAAGGTATTTATTTACACAATATTCAAATAAAATAAAGTAAAATAAATATGCAAAAATGCAAAAAAAAAAAAAAGGTTTTTTCATATGTATGTAAATAGTATTTATCATATATCTAATAAACAAAAATAAAATTAATTAATTTGGTATTTTTATACATTTAGGGCAAAAACCCTAATTTTTACAAATAAAAGTATTTATTGTATAATATATGCAATATTTATTAATTATTTACAAAAAATAAATAAAAGAGAAGTATACTTGTCAAAAAGGTATTTTTAATGTTGAATATTAATAAAAATAAAAATGTATATATTTTGTATTTTTTAACCTAAGTATACTAGTAAATATATATATGTATTTGTATTATTTATTAAATATGTACAAAAAATAAAATATTTAATATTATTAAAAAAAAAAAGTATAAATTTTTTTTTATACAATGTTTTCAAGAGATAACATAAAATAAAAATCAGAAATAAAATATATTTGCATTATTTTTTTTAGTTATTTTAAATAATAGTATTTATGTATTATTTATGTTCAAAACTAAAAGAAACAAAATTAATGTCAAAAAATGCAAAAAAAATGTGAGAAAAATAATTTTAATGTTTTTTCATGTTTAGACAAAAATATAAAAACAAAATCAAAAGAAAAAAATCAGAAATAACAAAGATATCTCAAAATGGGCCAGGGGGTGCAAATGTAAAAGCATGGTGTGAAAAGAAATCAACTCAGGCCCAGCCCAAGAAGACTTTGTCTTCAACCTTCGGACAAAACCTTTGAAAACACGCGCCCTTTCTTGCTTCAAACACAACTCCTGATTCCTGGACTTTTAGCACAAACTCATAACATAAAAAGTGTTAAGCATCAAGCCACGATTCTGGACATATAAAGAACTCATCCTAACTCTCAGAAATGAGAGAGAATTTCTCCATTCCCAAATCTTAACCTAACTTTTTATCAATGTTCAGACCTCAAATTCTCACAGCACAAGCAAAATAAATGGAAAGTAAAGATATGTATAGCTTCAGGGACATGAACATGACATTTTTCATTCACAAACTTAGAGCTAATTCTTCCTACATTGAGAGATAGAAGTTCACGAACTTACCTGTTCAGTTGGAATCGTGTCTGGCAATTGAGGAGCTTTCAGGGCAAGATAAGGATTTGGATAGCTTGCTTGATGTCCAGGGATGTTATTCCAACCTTTAGTTTGCTTAGAAACCAAGAGAATCGTGCTATGGTACTTCAACTGCAAAACAGAAAAATGAAAATGGTGATGTTGGTTAGGGGTGTTACAGTCTGCTTCTAATGCTTTGGACAGTTTGTATGGATGGTAGGGAAAGTGTTTGAAGTGTTTTTAGCAAGAATGCACGAATGGATTGAGTTATGGAACTCAATCTGCAGCAGGTGCCCTGTTTTGGCAGTTCTATGGTGTTTTTGTGTTTGAGAAGGCAATGGAGATGGTTGGCTCGTGTTTTAGGTCAGGGTGGTTGTTTAGAATGTGTTCACAATCTTTGCTTAAGCTCTTGTCCACAGGAATGAGAGTTGTGTGTTGTTATGCAAGGTTACTTCAACTTTAAGCAAGAAAATGTCAAGTGGTGTTTCTAGCTTGTACAGGCCCCTCAAGCATGCTGCATAATCTCTCCTTGATCAGTGGGATTAGTTCATAAACTTGTGCCAAAAGGATCTGCATTGTACTTGCTTGGATTTGCATTTGACATAAAGTTCAACTTTTCTAAAATGGCTAATTTGCTTTTTCTATTTATGGCTTAGTTTTGCATACAATGCTTGAACACACAAAATAAGGTCTTGGCACAATGAGTTAGCATTAAATTTATGAGTGCAAAAGGGATATAGGACCTGTAATCAAGGAATGCAAGCTGAGTTCAAAATTGCCTAAGTGTATGAACATGAAAATTGGCCATAACAAAAGTGAGTTTTTCCCAACTTGCCAAATTCGATTCTCCCTAACCATGAGGTTGTTTGATGAGTTCTTGGACATTTTGGAAAGCTTGGAATGTGTACTACAATCCATCTTTGAAATGCAAATTGAAATTCCAAGTGGAAGTATGCGAAAAGTGGTCTTGAAGTTAGGTAAAAACCTTGCCTAAAATAGGTCAAATTTCTCTAAGTTAAGAATGGTTTGGTACCCTTGTTCCAAAAATTGTAACTTGAGCTACAAGCTTCTTTTGAGGAAACTTTGTGAATCAAAGTTGTAGATTTTGCAATGGACTACAACTTTCATGTTTTGACTTTTCCTTGAATCCAAATGCATCTTGATGAGAAAGTGGGACAAAGTTAGAAAAAAATTAGGGTTTTTCATAACTTAGAAAAATTCTAAGTTATGAAAAATCTTCATTTCAAACCCTAATTTGCAATTCTTGATTTCTTGATGAACAAGTTTCATGATTTTGCATGTTTTGATGAAAAATGAATCTTGACATTTGATTTTGACCAAAAAGTCAAAGTTTGACTTTTCAGTATACAGTCAAAATTGATCAATTGACTGGAAAATTCAACTGTCAATCTTGTGCATTTGGGATCTTTTGAACTTGTTGAGCATGTTAAGACAATTCCATTGGGTCCTTGAGTCCATATGTGAGCTTGTTTTGCCATTGGCTAGGTCAAACAGTCAAAAATTGCCTTTGTGCAGTCAAAACCCTAAAAATGACCATTTTGTCCTTTTGATGATCTGATCAAATTTCTTGTGGAATTGTGATCCAAACTTGATCAAATGGTCCATATGAGTTCATTATGTTGATGTGGATCAAAAATCATGAGGTTTGACTGTCAATTGACCACAGTTGACTTTTTCCCCAATACAGCTGATTTCTAGGTCAACTGTCCAATTGACTAGGCAAAGATTGGAATCAAGGCTTGAAACTTGATATGGATAAACTTGGGAGTCCAATATGGAGCATGAAATTAATCTTAGGCATTTTAGGTCAAAACATCTTTGTGCAACCACAAACCCTAATTTGGGTCAACAGTGCAAGGAGAAGTCTTGAGCAGAGGAAAACCCAACTGGATCTTGAGCTCCAAGGGCCTTGTGATGAGAAAATGTTGAGAAAAAGGGAGGGCAAATTTTGGGGTACAACAGTTGCCCCTGTTCAATCTTCTTGAATCCGAAGAGTTAGATTGGCAAGTTGCCCTTCACGACTCGAGGGTAAAAGGAGATTGGACACTAGAGTGCCCTTAAATTTGCACTCGTCAAAGCAATGGATGTGGGAATGGGCTTAGAGATGCCATTTAGAAATTGGCTTAAAGATGCCATCGGGAGGGGTGACAGAGTCTTGTCGGGAATGGGCTTAAGGATGCCATCTGGAATGAGTATCAGAAAGGTGTCCATGTTTTGGACCATCTCCGAACTGGGGGTCTGAATAAGCAATAGATTGACATCCGTATCTGGAGGCATCCGTAAACTGTTTTCAAAAGTTGAGAAGAGTCTGAACAAGCGATATATTAACATCCGTTGTTGGGAAGAATCTGTAAACTGTTTTCAGAAGTCTTGAAGAAGAATCTGAACAAGCGATAGGTTAACATCCGTTACTGGAGAACCTGTGAACTGTTTTCAGAAGTCTTGAGTTTGAATAAGCAATAGAGCAACATCCGTTGTTGGGAAGCGTCCGTAAACTGTTTTCAAAAGTTGCATCTGAACAAGCGATAGATTAACATCCGTTGTTGGGAAGAATCCATAAACTGTTTTCAGAAGTCTTGAGAAGAATCTGAACAAGCGACAGGTTAACATCCGTTACTTGGAGAACCCGTGAACTGTTTTCAGAAGTCTTGAGGGTGGAGGAGGAACCGGTGTAGGGTTTCCTGATGATGAGCTCGTATAAAACTGCATCTGGATGAATCTGGAATAAGCATCAGAATGTTTCCATGTCTGGGTCACATCTGAACTATTTCTAGAAAGAATCTCAGAAGATAATGATTTTTGTCTGTCGACTGATCTTACCTGAAAAAGTAAAGAGTTAGTTATATGCAATGTCATGATGCATGATGCAATGTACGTTATATGATATGAATGTAAATGAATGTGCATGTAAGCTGGAGGGCTGTCTTGCAAAGGATAAATGAATCCTAGATGGCTGAAGATAAAGCATCTTGACTACTGCCGGGAAGAATAATTCCCTGGCTGTTGCTGGGGAATACCAGATCTTCAATTAGTGAGGGGCCTCAGGACCACCGCGGGGATTTGGAATTTCCTTGGTGACTTGCAGGGTATGAGAATTTCTGAAGATCTCTACTGGGGAGTTCAGAATCTGATAGACTCATGCTGGAGAGGTATGATTTGAGAATCTTCAGTTTGGTGGGAAGCATCTCTGTGGGGAAAAGGTTCCCTAGCCTGGTTCCGCTGGGGATTGATAGTTTGAAGTTTTAGCTCTGCTGGGGATACTGAAACTTAACTCTGAGGGGAATTGAGTTCTGGAGGGTTCTCTGGCTGGGGAAATCAGTTTTGAGAAAGCTTTTGCTGACGAGGGTCCTGAAGTCTGACTCCGTTTAGGGAATTAAGTTCTGACTGAAGAATGCGGATTTCAAATCTGCTCGGGATTTCCTTTGAAAGGGTATCAAGATACCTAACTGCACCTTCAATTTACTAGTAATCGTCTTTCTTGATTCATAAGGGAATGATTATGTTCAAATGCATATGCCTATTTAACAAAGCATTGGACGTTTCTCAAATAAAACATAAGTGCAAAAGAAAAGAGAAAAGGAAACGACGCAAATTTCTGGAAAAGTATTTGTATTAACTTTCTATGAGTATATTTGTACAAAGGAGACGATCATCCTATTAAGAGGATGTCGTTGTAAATTTTGAAAAATTTATACAAAAGAAAGATGGCTATGTGAAATAATTCCATGGGATTCCATTCCGCTATAGCCTTCACAACTTTGAATATCTGTCCATTCAATGCTTCATCTGCCGATGGCTGGATTGATAAGAAGCTTGGGACTGGTTGATGAAGAGATTATCTTTGAAGTGATCCGATGAGACATAGTCATACGCTTTAATTCCCTAACTTTTTCCTGAATCGCCCTTTCGGGTTTTCGATCCACCGGGAAACCCCTTTTTGCCCAAGCCGCCCTTTCGGGTTTTCAACTTGCCGGGTGTACAGATTTTTTTTATTTTTATCCCTAATTTTTGCCTGAACTGCCCTTTCGGGTTTTCGGTTCACCGGGATGCCCATTTTTGCCCAAGCCGCCCTTTCGGATTTTCGACTTGTCGGGTTATTCTATGTGTAGTATCTTTTGACTATGTCTGAGTTCGCAGGGTGCGGCAAATCGTCGCCGTCCATGGTGGTTAGGATCATTGCACCACCAGAAAATATGCTCTTGATCATAAATGGTCCTTCGTATGTAGGAGTCCATTTTCCCCTGGGATCACTTTGCGGCAAGATAATCCGCTTGATTATGAGATCTCCGACTTGATACACTTGACGTCGGACTTTCTTATTGAAGGCCTTGATCATCCGCTTTTGATACGTCTGACCATGGCATACAGCAGCGAGTCGCTTCTCGTCGATCAAATTGAGTTGATCAAGTCGGGTCTGAATCCAATCATCTTCATTCAAACATGCGTCCTTCATAATCCTTAGAGAAGGAATCTGAACTTCCATAGGCAGGACAGCTTCCATGCCATATACCAAAGAAAATGGTGTTGCCCCGGTTGAAGTACGTGCCGTCGTACGGTATCCATGTAGAGCAAACGGTAACATCTCATGCCAGTCTTTGTAAGTGACTGTCATTTTCTGAATGATCTTCTTAATGTTTTTGTTCGCAGCTTCAACAGCACCGTTCATCTTCAGCCGATAGGGAGATGAATTGTGATGATAAATCTTGAACTGTTCGCACAATGCGGTGATCATCGTGTTATTCAGATTTGTACCGTTGTCCGTGATGATCCTGTCTGGAACACCATACCGGCATATGAGATTTTGCTTGATGAAGCGGGTAACCACATTTTTAGTAACAGAGGCGAAGGAAGTTGCTTCGACCCATTTGGTGAAATAGTCAATGGCAACCAGGATGAAACGATGTCTGTTGGATGCCGTGGGCTTGATCTCTCCAATCATGTCGATGCCCCACATTGCAAATGGCCAAGGAGCAGTCAGAACGTTGAGAGGAACCGGAGGGATATGGACCTTGTAAGCGTAGACTTGACACTTGTGGCAAGTACGGGAATGTTGATGACAGTCAGCTTCCATGGTAGACCAATAATAGCCTGCCCTTAGGATCTTCTTAGCCATTGTATGCCCGCTCAAGTGAGTGCCAAATGTGCCGCTGTGTATCTCAGTCATGATCAACTCTGCTTCAGCTTTGTCTACGCATCGGAGTAATACACAATCATGGCTTCGTTTGTAAAGGATGTCGTTGCTCAGGAAGAATTTGGCAGCAAATTTCCTTAAGAACTTCTTGTCATTTACGGAAGCTCCTTTGGGATAATCTCTAGTCTGGAGATACCTTTTGATTTCATGGAACCAGGGTTGTTCCACTACTTCTTCGGTATTAATCTCGTGACAATGTGCGGGTTCATCCATTCGCTTGATGGTGATTTGGGGAGCCTCATTATCCCAGTTGAGTTTAAACATGGAAGACATTGTAGCTAGAGCATCTGCTAGCTGATTCTCTTCTCGCGGGGAATGCTCGAAGGTAATTTGCTCGAAATGAGGCAACAATGTCAAGACATGTTCTTTGTATGGGATAAGATTAGGATGCTTGGTATCCCACTCTCCTTTGATTTGACTGATAACCAAAGCCGAGTCCCCGAATACGATCAAAGATTTGATCCCCAAGTCTATAGCAGCCTTGAGACCAAAGATGCAAGCTTCATACTCAGCCATGTTGTTTGTGCAGCTGAAGCAAAGTCGAGCCGTGAAAGGTGTGTGACAACCTTCCGGAGAAATGAGTACTGCGCTGATACCGTTTCCAAGTGCATTTGAAGCACCATCAAAGTACAGGGTCCATCGGGATCCCTTTTCGGGTCCGTCATACGGTCCGTTACTTTCAGTGTTATCCAAATTCATGATGTCCTCGTCTGGGAAGTCAAATCTCATGGGTTGATAATCTTCGATAGCTTGATGAGCCAGATGGCCAGCTAGTACACTCCCTTTTATAGCTTTTTGGGTGGTGTACTGGATGTCATACTCAGTTAGGATCATTTGCCATCTAGCTATTCTTCCAGATAAAGCGGGCTTTTCGAAGATATACTTGATAGGGTCCATTTTGGAAATCAACAAGGTAGTATGAGTCAACATATACTGCCTTAGTCGGCGAGCAGCCCATACCAAAGCGCATCAAGTTTTCTCGAGCAGTGAGTAGCGAGTCTCACAGTCGGTAAACTTTTTGCTAAGGTAATAAATAGCATGCTCTTTTCGACCAGACTCGTCATGCTGGCCCAAAACACACCCCATTGAGTTATCCAAGACGGTTAGATACATGATCAATGGTCTTCCTTCGACGGGTGGCATCAGAATAGGAGGTTCTAGCAAATACTCCTTGATTTTATCAAAAGCAGTTTGGCAATCGTTGTTCCATTCGACTACCTGATCTTTCTTTAATAGTTTGAAAATTGGCTCACAAGTAGAAGTCAGATGAGAGATGAATCTGGCAATATAATTCAAGCGCCCCAAGAACCCTCTAACCTCTTTTTCAGTACGGGGAGCAGGCATCTCTTGTATTGCTTTTACTTTTGCTGGATCGACTTCAATGCCTTTGTTGCTTACAATGAATCCTAGAAGTTTACCAGACCTAACTCCAAAAGTGCACTTACTTGGATTCAGCCTAAGTTTGTATTCTTTCAACCTGGCAAACAGCTTTTCTAGATGTTCAAGGTGCTCCTCCTCTGTTTGTGACTGAGCTATCATATCGTCTACGTAAACTTCAATCTCATGATGTATCATATCATGAAACAAAGCTACCATGGCGCGTTGATAAGTTGCCCCTGCGTTCTTCAGTCCGAACGGCATCACCTTGTAACAGAAGGTACCCCATTGTGTGACAAAGGTTGTTTTCTCCATATCTTCGGGGGCCATTTTGATTTGATTGTAGCCCGAGAATCCATCCATGAAGGAAAACACTTTGTGCTGAGCTGTATTGTCGATTAAAATGTCAATGTGTGGTAGCGGGAAATCATCTTTGGGGCTGGCCCTATTCAAATCCTGGTAGTCCACACACATCCTGACTTTGCCATCTTTTTTAGGTACCGGCATGATGTTAGCGACCCATTGAGGATAGGATGTGACAGCCAGAAAGCCAGTGTCGAATTGCTTCATCACTTCTGCTTTGATCTTTTCGGACATGTCAGGCCTCATTCGGCGGACTTTTTGTTTGATCGGTGGACAATCCTCTCTTGTGGGGAGGCGGTGAACCACGATGTCTGTGTCTAAACCCGGCATGTCTTCATAAGACCAAGCGAAGATTTCAACGTACTCATTTAACAACTGTATCAGGCGTTCCTTGACACTTGGTTCCAGATTGGCCCCCACTTGTACCTCCCTCCGGTCTTCCTCGGTTCCTAAGTTGACAGTTTCCAACAACTCTTCATGAGGTAAGATGGCCCTTTCCTCTTGCTGTAGAAGTCTGGCTAGTTCCCCTGGTACTTCACAACCTTCGTCATCTTCATACTCGGCTTGATTGACCAGATCTTCAGAGTTATTGAAGGATATAGTAGAATAGTCACCCATGGAATCCAGAGTGGATGGGTACCTGCATTTGTGAGTGTGGGTGTGTGTAAGGGATAGCCATCCTTAAACAAAAAATGCAAAAGGAAATAAAATGAACACATCAGTTTATCGAATGAAAAACGTCCAATGAATCATTAAACATGGCATATGGATATGAAGATAATCAAAACCCTTACAAATGGACCCACATGCCCCGGGCAAGGCATGAGGTAAAAAAGTAGTGTGCGGATTGTTCAAAAGTAATTATTACAGACCATAGGAAATGTTTGACAGATAAATTACTGATTAATAAAAGTGATGGGGACAAAGTCCTTTGCCTCCCAGTTGCATAATCCTCCTTTGATAGTTGGGTAGATCCACTCTTCAATGTTGTCCTCTTCGTCTTCACCCTCTAAAGCGTTGATTCCGTAAGGATAAATCTTGATTGGCGCCCTTTCAATCTTTGAACGGCGCATAGCTTTCTGTCCCGCCGTGGTGAATCCTAATCCAAATTTGTCTGTTTTATGTGGAATATCAGGCAACTTCCCCCATGCTGAATTCTTCCCCTTCTTTATTGCGGCCTTTGCGTCTTCCAGAGATGCCATCCTGGCCATCTGCTTTGGTACTTCAGCTACCAACTTTGCTACTGTTATTTCAGGAGGGACTTCTTCGAAATGCTGGAAAGGTGTCTCAATGAACTCACCCTCTACCTCCACATACCGGAAGGAGTTCAGGTGGCTGATCATATACTCCTCTTCACCATGGACGGTTATGATCTTTCCCTTGACAGGATACTTCAACATTTGATGTAAGGAAGAGGTGACTGCCCCGGCATTGTGTATCCACGGCCTACCCAATAAGCAAGAGTATGACGGACGGATGTCCATCACATAGAAAGTAGATTTAAACACCTCAGTGCCTACCTTGATGGGAATATCAACTTCCCCATGGACCATCCTCTTCGAACCATCGAAAGCTCTGACAACAATATCACTCGGCTTCAGCTTTAAACCTTCACAATCTAGTCGGTCCAAAGCTTTCTTAGGCAGTACATTCAGCGAAGAACCCGTGTCGACCAAGACATGTGCGAGAGTAGTTCCTCGGCACTCGAATGAAATGTGCAAAGCATCATTGTGGTTTCTACCTTTAGGAGTTAGGTCGGCATCAGAGAAACCTAATCCATTTTCTACAGTAAGGCTGGCCACGCAATTTTGGAATTAGTCTGCAGAGGTTTCCTGGGGCACATGGGCTGCCTTCAGGAATTTTATCAGAGCCTTGGCGTGTGCTTCCGAGCAAAGTAGTAGTGCCAACATAGAGATCTTAGAGGGGGTTTTCCCCAGTTGTTCTACCACGTCGTAATCACTCCTTTTTATTATTTTCAAGATCTCTTCTATTTCTTTCTTGGAGGTTTCCGGGATGACCAAGGGTTGAGCCCTCGTCCTGACGAGCTCATCTTGGGTTCCCTTACCTTTATCAGCAGCGGTAGGAGGGACAATACTAGGAACAACAACATCTTCAATCAATGGGGTTCTAGCGGAGAGTTTTATTGGTGCAGGAATAACCTTGGCAGCAGATGAGGGTCCAAAGATTGCTCTTGGAGGGGCAATCTCTGGAGAAAATATTCTCCCGCTCCGGGTGATTTTGCTGGTGCCCGCAATGTTTCCAATGCTGGCTTCTTCCTCATCCGAGCTTCCTTCAGTTATTTCAATTTGTTTAATACCATGGTAGTAGACGTCACCGCCGTAGTTCCATGGTATTGACTTCTCAGAAATGTAGGGGACAGGCCCTGGCATTGTTATCTTCAAAGGAACAGACTTCGTAGCTGGTGTAATCTTAACAGGCTTTCTGACGGCCTTGGAAAGATTGGCGTGAAGGGTTATAATTGAGACATCTTCAGTATGGGTTGGAATAGCAGAAACTTTTTCAAACAAAATTTGTCGACTGTCCATTAGGCCTTGGATGCCTTTCTTCAGTAACGGACAATCAAACGGTAGAGAGTAACAGCAGTAGCAATCTTCTTTACATCCCGGGAAAATCCCGGCCTTTAATAGATTCAACTTGATGGTTAACAATGGAGTTATCAGATCATTGACATCAGCAACATACAAATCTTCTTCAATGGCATTGACATTTCGGCCGTGCTTCGGCATTGGAGCAGATATCACGTTCGGCTTCTCTGGAGCGTCGAACTCCACATCCTTCGCCTCTATCAGATCTTGGATTTTATGCTTGACTGCCCAACAATCGTTGGTGTCGTGCCCGACACTGTCAGAATGGTAGGCGCATTTAGCATTAGGATGATAATGCAGAGAGGACGTATTCACATTTTTTGGTGCCTCTTTGATAGTGGCGAGATTCAGCTTTAACAGATGGGGAAGCACTTGCGTTGGCGTCATATTAATGCGAGTGAACTGCCGTTGTGGCCGTTCCACCCGTTATTGATTTGGTCTGGACTGGTTATAGCGAGGCTGCTCACTTGAAGGGTTTTGGATCATTACGGCCCCCACAGTTGGCCGGCGTTCAGTCTTCCCTGCTCTTCTCTGAGAGTATACCACAGTCGTTTCCTTCTTGAAAGGCTTCTTCTCAACACTTGCAGCGGCACCCTTCTGTATCTTTCCTGACTTGATGCCGGCTTCTATCCTCTCCCCAGTTAAGATTAAATCTGTAAATCCCGCGGAAGAATTACCAATCAGGTGGTTGAAAAATGGACCAGACAAGGTCCCTAGGAACATGTCAACCAGCTCGCGGTCAGTCAAAGGCGGCTGCACCCTTCCAGCCAAGTCTCTCTATTTTTGTGCATACTCTTTGAATCCTTCGCTCGTTCCTAGTGACATACCCTGTAGTTGGGTACGCGTAGGAGCAAGGTCAGAATTGTACTGATATTGTTTATAAAAAGCGGTGGCCAAGTCTTCCCAGTTTCGAATGTGGGTTCCATCCAGTTGATAGAACCACTCAAGCTGAGCCCCAGAAAGGTTGTCCTGAAAGAAGTGAATCCAAAGGTTTTTGTCTGCAGTGTAAGGTTGGATTTTCCTTACATAGGACTGGGATGCATTTTTGGACAGGACAGCCCGTCGTACCTCACAAAAACTGGCACTTTGAACTTTGGGGGAATCACAATTCCGGCAACTAAACCCAAGTATTCGAAATCCAAACCCGACACTCTCTGCAGCTCCATGGCTGCCAACCTGTCTTCTAAACCTTTGTACTTGTCATCAGCCGGAGGGTATTGTTGATCAGAATAGTCTTCATCCTCTTCAGCCTCCTCTTCTTCCATATCGGACTCGGAAGGTACCGCAGCCGCACCCCCTTTACTGGTTCCCTCCTCAGAAGTAGGAGGAAATTCAAGCACTCTTCTGGCTTCTCCTTCAAATCTTCTCCCTAAAGTAGCCACCCGAGTCTCTTTTTCTTCTTTTTCACTGGGTATTTATTCCCCAGTAGGGTCTTTAGATCCTCCTGACCCTTAGCCAAGGTCATCAGGAGTTGCTGAAACTGTGCATTTTGAGCCTGCAAGTCCTTGACTGTTTGCTCGAGATCCATCCTACTGAAATAAATAGCAGACAGATAAGGAAACCTGGTGTAGAGACCTGCTTATGCACATGATGAATGGAATGCTTATGTATGCAATGCATTCAAGGATTTAGAATATTCAAAATTGTTGCAAATAAAAAAGAACGCACGTCATATTAATAAGAAGAAATTTGTCAGTACATAAATGTCCCATGGGCCAAATATTACAAAATTTCTCAAGGTAAAAAGACGTTGCGCATTCTCTTTGGTGCGATGTAGGTGTTGAGAGTCTCCTCCTCATGGAGTCGGCGGGTAAGCTCTAGAACCTTCTTCTCACTGGCGTAGAAGCTGGCTTCAAAAGTGTTTCGTTCCTCCTTGAGCTGAATCCAACTCTTCTGCATTTCCTCCCACGATGTAGGCATGTCAGGATATAGGATGGTGTAGGGAATCTCTCCTTCCTTGACGGGATCTTTAATCACAGGGAGTACATGAGGATAAGGCATCATTAGACTCTGGGCTCGGGCTCGTACCCACTTGAGATAAGGCTCGAGAGGGATGGAGTTCTTGTGCCCCAGTGTCTTGCTATCAACCTTGTTGGGCATCCTTCAAGCTCTGATGAATCTTTGGCGAAGTCCTTGCGCATCGTTGTCGAAGTCAAAAACTAGGTCAGGAATCAACATGTCGTGAGGGCCATCCCTCCGTGCATATCCAAATTGCCTCAAAGCTAGGCAAGGGTTGTAGGTAATGCCCCCTCTAATGCCAAGTAATGGAACATTAGGGAACTCTCCACAATGATCGACGATGATGACATTTTCTCTGGACCGAGAACACCAATGTACATCAGAGTGAGTAAGAGTCATCAACCGTTGGGACCACCTTGAGCCTTGGTCATTCTTCAAGACAGATTTTGGAAGGTGCGAAATAAACCACCTTGCAAGGAGAGGAGTACAGCACATGAGAACACCCCTCTTTCTCATTGTTCGTGTGTAAAATGAGTGAAGAATGTCCCCAAGCAATGTTGGTATTGGATTTCTGGATAAGAAGATTTTGACGGCATTGACATCTACCAGCTGGTCAGGATTTGGGAACAAGACCAACCCATAGATAAGGAGTGCCACAATTTCTTCGAAGGCTTGTAGGTCCAATGAATTCCAACACTCTTGTTCCTTCTCAAACAAGAATTTTGCTAAGAATCCTTTGACGCCGCTTCTAGTTTCCCAATGCCCCTTGATGTCAGATGGTTGTAGATGTAGTGCTCGAGCAACATCTTCAGGCTTTGGTTCCTTTTCCGTACCGTTGTAGGGTAGTTGATTAAGGATATGAATTCTCAGGAGTTGAGAAAACTCCTCCAAAGTGGGCACCAACTGGTAGTCGGGGAAAGTGAAACAGTGGTGAAGAGGGTCAAAGAACTGGAATAGCACTTTCATCATGTCCTCTTCAATGTTGGTGTTGACTAGGCTGAGCCGTCTACCATGTCTTTCACTGAAGGGTGAGCTTTCCGGAATCCTTGATGTGAGCTCCTTGAGTTGAGGAGGGATTCTCACAAGGTTGACTTGGATGGTTTTTCTTCGAAGAATTTCCATGACCTATAAAACAAGAACAAAGATGAAGATCTAAACCCTTGAAATGGTTAGTGAATGCATATGATGCTTTATGATGTTTATGATGTATGCACAAACATATGTACAAGCGAATCACACCAAACCCTAGTTTCAGGCTTGCATGGGGTTTCATAGGTAAGTACCCTCTTGAGTGTAGTTGGCTTAAAAACCTGTCCTATAAATAGTAACCGGGTTCTAAGGAGCTCAATATCATTGGATTGTTTTCATCGTTCATGGTTTTGGTTTAGCCACTTAACTAGCGACCAAAATATTCCAAGAAAACAACCCTCAATGAGTATAGTATCGAGTATCTACCAACTTCGGACTGCACCAAAGCCGGTCATCTCACTACCCCTAATAAAAGGCCAAGATGGTCAAGTAAGGTTCTAGGTCATTAGTGCTTAGTGACATCACTCAGCGGCCCCGTGCTCTCCTTGATTGAACTCAAGGGTTACCGGTACTCACAAATATGTCGCACTAATATAGCTATTGCTTCAACCGTGTCGGTATACCCCGCACAGTTTCCACAACGTATTGCTATCTATGAATGTTTCCCAAAAATCCGGGTGTAGGATTGCAAACCCAAACAAAAGAGCCAAGATATAAAGCAATCAAAACAAACAATTAATCATGCAAGAGGGTGATCTAAGCCCTAAGGTTACTCCATTTTTAAGTTTGTCCCCAGCAGAGTCGCCAGTTCTGTGATACGGTGGGAGAACTGACTTGAGGTTTTGCGTTTGTTTTTCGCAAATGTTTCGGTTGAGCAAGAGTCGCCACCGACTTTTTATTTTATCCTAAGGAAAGGTTAAAAAGCACAGCAAAAACCTTTGAGATGTTTTCTTGGGTTCGGGGAGTAGATTATAGAAAGGGAATGTATTAGCACCCTTTCTATCCATGGTTATCCATGGGCTCTTAGTTACTTGCTTAGATCAACTTGCCTTGATTTTCAATTGTTTGAAATGGTGCTTTGTGTGTGGCTTTGAAAATGTTTTGAAAAAGATGCCTTGTCTAGGCAACCCTTATAACAATTCTTTACTCGAATGTTTTACAAAAGGTGTTTGTTTTTTTTGAAAAGATGTTTCAAGGTTGTTTTGAAAGTTGTTTTTGAAAGTGTAGTGATGTGTGGTTTGAAAAATAGGCAAGTATTTTTGTTTTGCAAGTTGACAAGTACTTAAGAGCTATCTACCCTAAAGTTCTCAAAGATTTTTGCTATATTTTAACCCTTTTAACAATTTTGTTCCACCATTGTATTTGGTGGACAATCTTGTGTTAGGATGTGAAAGGGACGGGCGTGGGTCATCGTTTAGACCATGATTGCAATGGTGCCAAGTATCTTTGGGCAATTTTTCCTTTAAGGGACTTGATCATTTTTAGGCAACTTTCGAAAGCGTCAACGAGGGACTATAATCATTTGATTGTTTTGTTTTAGCCCAATGATACCTAACATGCAATATGGCCCATTATTGAAGGCAACAAGTGAAATACCCTAGGGGTGCAAGTGTGATTAGTGTTGTCCATTTTCATGCTTGTTTATCTTGAATTTAGGTCAAACTATTTTTGTTAATTGATTTGCATACAAACCCTAATTCTATCATGGCATATTTAGAAAACTTTAAAGTGCGAAAAATAAAGTTCCTAAGTTATTACAACACAATATATGGGAAGGGGGGGTACAAATGTTCAAATGGGGGTATTTTGACAAGAATTAAAACCCTAGACTATTACAATCCACATGGAATTTACAAGGTATTTATTTACACAATATTCAAATAAAATAAAGTAAAATAAATATGCAAAAATGCAAAAAAAAAAAAAGGTTTTTTCATATGTATGTAAATAGTATTTATCATGTATCTAATAAACAAAAATAAAATTAATTAATTTGGTATTTTTATACATTTAGGGCAAAAACCCTAATTTTTACAAATAAAAGTATTTATTGTATAATATATGCAATATTTATTAATTATTTACAAAAAATAAATAAAAGAGAAGTATACTTGTCAAAAAGGTATTTTTAATGTTGAATATTAATAAAAATAAAAATGTATATATTTTGTATTTTTTAACCTAAGTATACTAGTAAATATATATATGTATTTGTATTATTTATTAAATATGTACAAAAAATAAAATATTTAATATTATTAAAAAAAAGTATATATTTTTTTATACAATGTTTTCAAGAGATAACATAAAATAAAAATCAGAAATAAAATATATTTGCATTATTTTTTTTAGTTATTTTAAATAATAGTATTTATGTATTATTTATGTTCAAAACTAAAAGAAACAAAATAAATGTCAAAAAATGCAAAAAAATGTGAGAAAAATAATTTTAATGTTTTTTCATGTTTAGACAAAAATATAAAAACAAAATCAAAAGGAAAAAATCAGAAATAACAAAGATATCTCAAAATGGGCCAGGGGGGTGCAACTGTAAAAGCATGGTGTGAAAAGAAATCAACTCAGGCCCAGCCCAAGAAGACTTTGTCTTCAACCTTCGGACAAAACCTTTGAAAACACGCGCCCTTTCTTGCTTCAAACACAACTCTTGATTCCTGGACTTTTAGCACAAACTCATAACATAAAAAGTGTTAAGCATCAAGCCACGATTCTGGACATATAAAGAACTCATCCTAACTCTCAGAAATGAGAGAGAATTTCTCCATTCCCAAATCTTAACCTAACTTTTTATCAATGTTCAGACCTCAAATTCTCACAGCACAGGCAAAATAAATGGAAAGTAAAGATATGTATAGCTTCAGGGACATGAACATGACATTTTTCATTCACAAACTTAGAGCTAATTCTTCCTACATTGAGAGATAGAAGTTCATGAACTTACCTGTTCAGTTGGAATCGTGTCTGGCAATGGAGGAGCTTTCAGGACAAGATAAGGATTTGGATAGCTTGCTTGATGTCCAGGGATGCTATTCCAACCTTTAGTTTGCTTGGAAACCAAGAGAATCGTGCTATGGTACTTCAACTGCAAAACAGAAAAATGAAAATGGTGATGTTGGTTAGGGGTGTTACAGTTTGCTTCTAATGCTTTGGACAGTTTGTATGGATGGTAGGGAAAGTGTTTGAAGTGTTTTTAGCAAGAATGCACGAATGGATTGAGTTATGGAACTCAATCTGCAGCAGGTGCCCTGTTTTGGCAGTTCTATGGTGTTTTTGTGTTTGAGAAGGCAATGGAGATGGTTGGCTCGTGTTTTAGGTCAGGGTGGTTGTTTAGAATGTGTTCACAATCTTTGCTTAAGCTCTTGTCCACAGGAATGAGAGTTTTGTGTTGTTATGCAAGGTTACTTCAACTTTAAGCAAGAAAATGTCAAGTGGTGTTTCTAGCTTGTACAGGCCCCTCAAGCATGCTGCATAATCTCTCCTTGATCAGTGGGATTAGTTCATAAACTTGTGCCAAAAGGATCTGCATTGTACTTGCTTGGATTTGCATTTGACATAAAGTTCAACTTTTTTAAAATGGCTAATTTGCTTTTTCTATTTATGGCTTAGTTTTGCATACAATGCTTGAACACACAAAATAAGGTCTTGGCACAATGAGTTAGCATTAAATTTATGAGTGCAAAAGGGATATAGGACTTGTAATCAAGGAATGCAAGCTGAGTTCAAAATTTCCTAAGTGTATGAACATGAAAATTGGCCATAACAAAAGTGAGTTTTTCCCAACTTGCCAAATTCGATTCTCCCTAACCATGAGGTTGTTTGATGAGTTCTTGGACATTTTGGAAAGCATGTAATGTGTACTGCAATACATCTTTGAAATGCAAATTGAAATTCCAAGTGGAAGTATGTGAAAAGTGGTCTTGAAGTTAGGTAAAAACCTTGCCTAAAATAGGTCAAATTTCTCTAAGTTAAGAATGGTTTGGTACCCTTGTTCCAAAAATTGTAACTTGAGCTACAAGCTTCTTTTGAGGAAACTTTGTGAATCAAAGTTGTAGATTTTGCAATGTACTACAACTTTCATGTTTTGACTTTTCCTTGAATCCAAATGCATCTTGATGAGAAAGTGGGACAAAGTTAGGAAAAAATTAGGGTTTTTCATAACTTAGAAAAATTCTAAGTTATGAAAAATCTTCATTTCAAACCCTAATTTGCAATTCTTGATTTCTTGATGAACAAGTTTCATGATTTGGCATGTTTTGATGAAAAATGAATCTTGACATTTGATTTTGACCAAAAAGACAAAGTTTGACTTTTCAGTATACAGTCAAAATTGATCAATTGACTGGAAAATTCAACTGTCAATCTTGTGCATTTGGGATCTTTTGAACTTGTTGAGCATGTCAAGACAATTCCATTGGGTCCTTGAGTCCATATGTGAGCTTGGTTTGCCATTGTCTAGGTCAAACAGTCAAAAATTGCCTTTGTGCAGTCAAAACCCTAAAAATGACCATTTTGCCCTGTTGGTGATCTGATCAAATTTCTTGTGGAATTGTGATCCAAACTTGATCAAATGGTCCATATTAGTTCATTATGTTGATGTGGATCAAAAATCATGAGGTTTGACTATCAATTGACCACATTTGACTTTTTCCCTAATACAGCTGATTTCTAGGTCAACTGTCCAATTGACTGGGCAAAGATTGGAATCAAGGCTTGAAACTTGATATGGATAAACTTGGGAGTCCAATATGGAGCATTAAAGTCATCTTAGGCATTTTAGGTCAAAACATCTTTGTGCAACCACAAACCCTAATTTGGGTCAACAGTGCAAGGAGAAGTCTTGAGCAGAGGAAAACCCAACTGGATCTTGAGCTCCAAGGTCCTTGTGATGAGAAAATGTTGAGAAAAAGGGAGGGCAAATTTTGGGGTACAACACTATGATATATTCTCTTTCTACCTTCAGTGAAATTTGGTAGGTCATTGGCAGTGAACGTTGATGATTTTTATCTTTTTTCTACCCTCAGTGAATGTTGGTAGTTCATCGTCAATGAACGGCGGTGCTATGATATATTCTCTTTCTACCTTCAGTGAAAGTTGGTAGGTTATTGGCAGTGAGAGTTGAAGATTATTATCTTTTTTCTACCCTCAGTGAATGTTGGTAGTTCATCGTCAGTGAATGATGATGCTATGATATTTCTTTTCCTTCTACCTTCAGTGAACGTTGGTAGCTCATCATCAGTGAACGTCGGCGTTGTTATTTATTTTCCTTCTACCTTTAGTGAATGTTGGTAGCTTTACCTCCAGTAGAAGTTGGTGTATCCTTTGACCATTTTACCATCCTCTTTGGGTCGGGTCTTTTGATCCACCAGTGATTTATTTTCCTGGTCAGATCGCTCTCTTGTTTCTTTATTATTATTACATCCCCAATGGTGTTCTGCGTCTCTTTGGTCTTGTTCATGTGCATTCATGATCATAAACATTTGCATGGCATCTTAAGGCCAAAAATAGGGTTTGTTTTATATTTAAGTATCTTCGATCGCGTCGACACGAAGATTTTTAACCTTCGTATCTCCGTATAGAAGAAACTTAAATAAGGGCAACTGTTGTACCCCAATTTTTGCCCTTAAGATCCCTTCATCATACCATGTTGATTCCATTACAATAAGATCACACTGGGATTATTGGTTCCCCTCCCTATATTTAGCTTTGCACTTTAAGGAATCACCAAGCACCTTAACTTGTGTTCTTTTGTGATCATGAATATTTTTTGTCTTGATTTCTTCTTTTAATTAATAAAATGCAATTGTGGTTTGTCTTGCTTGTTATCCATGTAGGTAAAGGCAATGAGATTTAACAAGTTGCCCCATGGGTTCATGAGTTTATTTCCATGCCCTAATCAATAAAGCATGAGAAGTTCAACCCTCAACATTGAAGTTGTTTTGGAGGAAATGGCATGCCAAGCTCATTTTGGTTCACCATATCTCAAGATTATCAAATTTGACCCAAAAAGTAGAAGGGGTTGATTGAAAAATAGTCATGTTTGGACAAGATTTTATTTCTTTTGGTCACAAGTGAATA
Organism: Vicia faba; assembly: GCA_948472305.1. Classification (NCBI taxonomy): domain Eukaryota; kingdom Viridiplantae; phylum Streptophyta; class Magnoliopsida; order Fabales; family Fabaceae; genus Vicia; species Vicia faba. The sequence continues at coordinate 637,793,072 of OX451735.1, read as the reverse complement.
TTTCTCTCAATCATCAAGATATGGAAGTGGTTGTGGTTACTATGAGTTCTCATTATCATCCTCAACAACTTATATTTACAAAGAATTTGTGTTGGTACAAGAAGTTTGTTCAAAATTGTCAAAGTTCCTCAAAGCATTTTCTTGATCTAGGAGCTAGGGTTTTGAACTTCAAAGGAGTATATATTGCTTATCTTTTGGTATTTTTGAGTGATTCCAAAGACATCATTCTCTTCAAATGGTTATTAACAAATCACTTCAAAAGTTCCAAGGAGTTTTCATGTGGAAGAAACTTGATGAGGAAGAAAGATTACAAGTCCTTCAGATGAATCCCCAATTTTCCATGTGTGACTTCAAATGATCATAACTTGGTCAATTTTTATCACCTTGAGCCCATTCTTTTCCCATAATTATCTTGAAGATGTAAACTTTATGCCTTCTTTTATGTGTAAAGTGAGAAAATGGATGTAAATTTCCTTAAGGATACAAAATATTATGGGTCATTTCATGACTTTTTGCCAACTTCAACAATTCATAACTCTCTCAATTTTTGGAGATTTTGAATAGTTGAAGTCCCAAAATGTCATTCAAGAGATCTACTTCATGCAATCTTTTTTTGGTCAAGAGAAAATTCCAAGCGGAAGGCTATGTTTGGATGCAAGACATTATAGGTCACTTTTGAAGAAAAATTTGAAATATTTCTAGGTATGGAAAGTCAACCCTTTTTCTCCAACTTTGACTCATTACAACTTTCAGCTCAAGCATACATTTAACTCCATTCTTTTTCCCTTGCCAAGCTTGTAACCTCATCTTTCTAAAGCATCAAGAATCATGCCATAAGACCCCTTGAGTTGAAAATGCCATTGTTTTGAAATTTGTAACTTGGAACTGAATTTCTCACCAAGTCAGAATTTTGAAATCCATAATGTGGCCTCTAATCACAAGACTTATATGCGTTTTTGATTTAAATTTGATTAACAAACTTTCCAGAAGTGTTTAGAACCTCAAAACGCAAGGATTGGATGAGTTTTTGTGAAAATAAGATCACACTTCACTCGTGCATCAGGTTTGCACGAATTCCCTCCAAAATGCATCATTTACTCTTCCTTTTGATCTCATTTGCTTCTCCTATAAATACATGAACTATCTCATTCATTTTCTCAAGCTTGGATAGCCAGAATCGCCCTTCCAAACTTGTTCCATAACTCAGAATTCAGCAACTTCAAAATCCATATACAAGCCTTTTTCAATCCAATTTTTCATCAATTCACCTTCCTTGATCTTCCCTGAAGCTAACTGTTGTACCCCAAAATTTTCCCTCTCATTTTACTCAATACATACTCCTTGAGATCCTCAATTTGCTCAAGTTTGCCAAGATTTGACCAGACAAACTCTCTTCTAAGGTAGTGTGTCTCAAATTAGGGTTTCCATTTTCATCAAGATAGGTGAACTCCAAAGACCTCATATGCTCTCCATGGTACTAATATGTTCTCAATACCCTCCATGTCAAATTTCAAGCATTGCACAAGAGGTTTGCTCAGTCAACTGCTCAGATGCTTGAGAATCGACTATATTAGGTCAAAAGTCAATTGTGGCCCACATACAGTCAAACTTCAAAAAATTTGGTCAACATCAAAATTTTAAAGTGATATCCATCATTTGATCAATGGTTTATCATGATTCCCCAAGGAATGCCCTAAATTCATCAAAACCCAAAAGTTGTTAAATTAGGGTTTCTTAGGAAAAAGTCAACCAAACTTTGACCAAGCATAACTTCCACATACTTTATCATAAATTTTTCGTCAAAGGCTCATTTTGAAAAGGATGAAATTCCCTACAATTCATATTCATCCCCCAAGTTAAAAATATGCACTCGAAAAAAATATATGAATTTCCATATTATGGGTCCTTTTGAAAAGTCAACAAAAACACTTTTTGGGTCAAAGCTCCTTACATGAACATGTAAGACTCAATTGAGATGATACAAAAAGGGTTGCTTAGGGGACATCCTAAGATTTCTAAAAAGTCCCAGAACACCTCTCTAGGGTTAAAATTGGAGGAGATATGCTTTGTCAAAGTTGACCTTTTTTGCAAAAGTACCAAAAGTCAAATATGCTCAAAAGTGCATTTTTTACCAAATGGGCATAGCATTTCATGATTGCACCTCACTTATAACATGGTCCACGACCCAATTAATTATCCACGTGTTATTTTCTTCATTTTCCAATTTATTTTGATTTTTTATTAATTAAAAATTGAATTAAATCAAATAATTGGTAAATAATATCAAAGATCTGTTTTGATATGATTTTTTGACAGGATTGCAATCAAAATATGCTGAAATATCAAGGCCAAATCGAATCAAGAATGATTGGTTCAAGAAAGGGATAATTTGGCTCAATATAGCAAGTTTGCATATTGCATGGAAATCAAATCAAATCTTCCATAATTGCAAAGATACATATGGTTTTTAGAACCCTAATTCATTCTAGCATATATAATGAACAAGAACCAAGTGTAAAACAAGTTTTTGCAGACGTGAAAGTCAAAGAACAAAAAGATCAAAATTGGACAAAAGTGGTGAATCGGTTTCAATCATACAGGTCATCTCAAGCCATCCTAGCATTTCCATTCGATTGTTGGACATCTCAGGAAGCTATTCCAATCAATTGCAAGTCCTTTCAGCTCAGAAACAGCTTGTATGAACATTACGATTTTCCATATTTTTCAAATTCGATTATCATGATTTATACATTATGAGCATGTTTTAATGGCATATACGTGTTTGTTATCATGTTTGCAATATGTTGGTTTGGTTTAATTAACGTTTTGATGCACATACTGATGAATGCCATAGCTAGGGTTTGAAGCCACGTTTGTGGGCTTTTGACACAGGAAAAATTAGGCCACAAATAAGGTACCATGATGCTCGTGAGGCCAAGACGAGTTGATTGGTACAATCACAACTAATTTATCATGCCTCTGCTGGATTTTTGAGTTTTACAGGTTTGTAGCTACAGACTTTTGTCTGTAGGTAAAGGTGCAAGAACCTAAGGCGATAGAGAAGGAAGAAGATGGTGGTGTGGCAGCCCATCGTTGGACAATTTAAACTTCGCGCATTTTTTATCCAATTGTCTTGATTTATATATTATGTATTCTTCTTATTGTACTAAGAAATAGTCACAGTAATGCAGTTGGCAAGGGAAATTAGTGGTAAGCGTGAGGACCTGGGTTCGATCCCAGGTCCCAGCAATATTTAGCAACATTTATTTTCTTATTTTCCATTTACAGATCATATGCAATTCTCATCCAAAGGCCTGCCGTGCACGTCCAGTAGCCAACCAATGGATCCATCATTCAGCCAGATCCAATGCTTACCAGTGAAGGACCATGATGCACCCTCAAGTCAACGCCACATGGAATCAAGTGCTGACTGGGCTTGGACGGCTGATGGGCCTGGAGAATTTCAATAACACACCCCCTAGCCTTACTATTCAGCACAGGCCCAATTATTTCTTTTTTTAAAATTTTTTTTAATTTCTTTATTTATTTCATTAATCATTTTCTTTAAAATTTCTTTATTTTATTTACCGCGATATTTTGCGAACAAAAAACGCAAAACGCAAACCAGTATTAAACAGTCGGTTCTGCCACCGTATCACAGAACTGGCGACTCTGCTGGGGATGAATTAAAAGTGGGGTATACCTTAGGATCTAGGTCATTTCAAATTTCTTTCTTGTTTGTTTTCTCTATTCTAAAAGGGATTTTTCTCGGGTTACTGTAGATTCTACACCCGGATCTGGGGGCACTTATTAGGTAAACAGAAATAGATCAGGGAGACTGTACGGTGTAGACCAATATGGTTTAAGCGATGGCTGTATCGGTGTGTCACTTTGGTTGGTACCGGTATCCTTCATGGGGAAACAAGGAGAATACGGGGCCTCCGTGTGGTGTCGTGAAGCACTAACGGACCTTAGAACCTTAGTTGAACAAACTTGGCCATTAGAAAGTAGTGAGATAGCCGGCCTCGGTGTACTGTTGAGGATTGGTTGATACTCGATGCTACACTCATTGAGATCAGACTTTTGGGATATTTCGGCCGCAAGAAAAGATTGCTTGAGGAGAGACAATGCCCGATAAAGGATGGTCAGTGATATTGAGATCCCTTAGAACCCGATTACTTTTTAAGACAGGTTTGAAACCAACTAAACTTCAAGAGGGTATGACCTTTAACCTCATGCAAGCCTTAAACCTAAGAACTTGGTGTGATTTGTCTGTGTTTGTTATACCTGTGGTTTATCATGACATCATGCATCATAACAAAGCATCCATTTTTATTGCACTAACCATTTCAAAGACCAGGGGAATTTATCTTTGTTCTGTTTTGTAGATCATGGCTTTCGTTCGTAGAAACACTATCCGAATCAGCTTTGTGAAGATACCTTCCCAACTCAAAGAGCTAGTATCAAGGGTTTCTGAAACTCCAGCGTTCACTAAGAGACATGGTCAACTTCTTAACCTGGTTACTTCAAACTTTGACGAAAAGATGATGAGTGTACTCTTTCAGTTCTTTGATCCCAAGCACCACTGCTTCACCTTTCCAGACTATCAATTGGTGCCTACCTTGGAAGAATTCTCTCAACTGTTGGATATACCCATTCTTGAACAGTTGCCCTTCACAGGTCTAGAAGAAGTTCCTAAGCCAGAAGTCATTGCCTCAGCTTTGCATCTGAAACTGGCCGACGTGGTATCCAATTGGGAGACAAGAAGCGGAGTCAAGGGTTTTCTAGCCATGTTTCTGATAGACAAGGCCCGGCTGTTTTAGAATGATATGGATTTTCAGGATTTTGAGGAGGTTTTGGCTCTTCTAATCTATGGGTTAGTACTATTCCCTAATCCGAACTCATTCATAGATGTGAATGCTATCAAGATCTTCCTCTCCCGCAACCCTGTGCCTACCTTGCTCGGAGATATTTTGCATACTCTCCATACTCGTACCATGAAGAGAAGATGGGTTCTTATGTGTTGCATTCCATTACTATCGAGGTGGTTTATTTCTCACCTCCCTAAGTCTGTACTGAAGAATGAAGAAGGTCTGGGTTGGTCGCAAAGGATAATGTCACTCGCTCACATGGATATTCTCTAGTGTTCCCGAGCTATGGAAAACACTGCTATTATTGACCGCTGCAGGGAGTACCCTAATGTCCCATTACTTGGTATTAGAGGGGGTATAACCTACAATCCTTGTTTAGCTCTGTGACAATTTAGTTACGCACGAAGAGATGGTCCCCATGAGTTACTTATCGAGGGTATTGTATTTAACTATGAGAATGATGTTCAAGAGTATCGCCAGAGGTTCATACGAGCTTAGGGCCTGGTAAACAGATCTGGCGCCAATGCTTTGGGGCCAAAAGCTTCCATTCCTATGGAATCTTACCTCCAATGGGTACGAGCTCGCGCCCAGAAGCTTATGATGCTCTATGTGTCCGTTTTACCAGTGATTGTAGAACCCGCTACTGAAGGAGGTATTCCTTACACGGTTCTCTATCCTTATATGCCCACTGATCTTGGGGAATTACAGAGGTCTTGGATTCAGTTGATGAAGGAGCAGGATACTTACAGGGATCAGTTCCATGCTCAAGAGAGGAAGGTTTTAGAGCTCACAAAGCAGCTCCAGGAAGAAAGAGGACTCAATGATTATCTCGGCACAAAGAGGAAGCATCCATGAGAATTTTGATGTCTTTTATAATTTTAGATTTGTTTTAATTGTAACGCCTAAAAGGCATTCGAAATTTGAATTCAGCTAATAAAATCTGTTAATTTTTGTTTGCAAATTTAAATTTCCCAAAGTCTTTGAAATCATTTCAGGCGCATCCCATTCATAACATTGCATGTACATGTACCATTACAGGTTTCTCAGCTTCTTCGTTGTTTATTTCAGCATAGATGTATTCTGAACAAAGCATCAAGGACCTTCAGGCACAAAATGCCCAGTTCCAACAAATGTTCATAAGTCTTGCAAAAGGGCAGGAGGATCTAAAAGCCCTCATCCTGAAAGAGAAAAAGAAAAAGAAGAAGGCTGCCGGTATTCTGAATATGGGCAGAAGGTTTGGAGAGTCGTTGAAGCGACAAGTCGATCTGACCTCTTCATCTAAGGAGAGGGAGAATCAAGAAGAAGAGAAGGACCCCCGTCCTGCAGTTTCTGACAACAATACCGACTACAATGATGAGCAATATCCTTCTGCTGAGGATAAATACAAGCATTTGGAAGATCGTTTGAGTGCCATGGAAGTTCAGAGGATACCTGGGCTGGATTTCGAAGAATTGGGATTGGGGTCGGGAGTATTCATCCCACAGAAGTTTAAAGCTCCATTTTTTGCTAAGTATGATGGGGTGTCCTGCCCAAAACTCCATCTCCATTCTAATGTCAGAAAAATCCAGCCCCACACCGCTGATAGAAATTTGTGGGTTCATTTCTTTCAAGATAGTTTGTCAGGGACTCAGTTTGAATGGTTCTACCAACTGGAGGGAGCCAATGTCCGAAATTGGGAAGATCTACCTGCTGCTTTCTACAAGCAGTATCAATACAACGCCGACCTTGCACCTACTTATACTCAACTGCAGAGTATGTCAATGGGGGCGAGTGAAGGCTTTAAATACTATGCACAGAAATGGAGAGACTTGGCTGGAAGAGTTCAACCCCCGTTGTCTGATAGGGAGTTGGTTGATATGTTTCTTGGGACGCTGTCTGGTCCATTGTTCAACCACCTGATTGGTAGCTCCTCAGCTGGTTTCACTGAGCTGATATTTACTGGAGCAAGGGTAGAAGTTGGGATCCGGAGCGGAAAAATACAGAAAGATACCTCGTCAGGTTCAGTGAATAAGCCTTTCATGGGTAAGAAAGAGGTCAGTGCCATCTATAGCCCGAGGGGCCAAAACAGGGTTGAACATCGTCAGACAGTAAGTTTCGTAATGATACCTAGGCCTGCAGTTGCTCCACAACATAACAATCAACAAAGAGTGGAAAGACCACAATGAAAGTTTACCCGAATCAACATGACATTGGCTGAAGTTCTACCTCATCTGCTGAGCTCCAACTTGGCAACCTTGAAAGAGGCTCCCAAGAATCCAAATACTATATCTCCCCGATATAATCCAAATGCTCGGTGTGCCTATCATTCTGAGAGTCCTGGCCACGATACCAATGACTGTTGGGCTCTAAAGAATAAGCTACAAGATCTGATTGAAGCCAAGGAAATTGAGTTCGATGCTCCGAAGAAGCCCAATGTCATAACTGCTCCCATGCCTAAGCACAGCCGTGGAATTAATACTATTGATACCGACTTGTTTGTGACCTTGGTGGATGAAGTTTCTACTCCTCTCATGACTGTGAAGAAGAATTTGATGTTGGCCGGTTTATTTCTGGGTTATGGTGAAGGTTGCCACATGTGTTCGTTTCTACCTTCTGGTCACCGTTTGCTGAAGTCGGGTGTTCAACGCCTGATGGACAGCAAAGATATTTTGTTTGAGAAAACTTTGATTCCCATTGTCCCATCTGAAGACATTGCCATTATAACCATTTCCGCCAATCCTTCCAAGGCCTCCTGGAGAAGACCTGTTAGGATTACATCTGCTCCAAGAATCGCTACATTGATAATCACTATTCCTGGTCCTATCCCGTATGTCTCAGACAAAGCTGTCCCTTGGAAATATGGTGCCGATGTGTACTATCATAACATCAAACAATATTTGAAAGATGAAGAGGTTGATCCTGATATTGGTAACATTGTTGGAACCCGCAAAATCACCCGAAGTGGAAGGGTCTTCTCTCCCGAGATTTCCCCTAAGACTGTCAATAAGCCTATTGTCATTCCATCTGCTATTCCTGCTAGTACATCAACTACTGCTCCTGTTCTTACTCCAGTTATTACCCCTGTCGGTGAATCGTCTGATACCCGCGGTAAAGAAATTATAGGTGAGCCTGCCCGGACGGAGGCGCCTAGAAAAATTGTTGTGGAAGCCTCTAAGCAAGAGATGGAGGAAATACTGAAAATAATTAAGAAGAGCGGCTACAATGTGGTCGAGCAGCTGGGGCATACCCCATCAAAGATTTCCATGTTGTCTTTGTTGTTGTGTTTCGAAGCCCATGCGAAGGCTTTGATTGCATTCCTCAAGACTGCGCATGTGCCGTAGGAAACTTCAGCTGATCAGTTCAAAGATTGTGTGGCCAGCCTGACTGCTGATAATGGGCTGGGTTTTTCAAATGCAGACTTAACACTGAAGGGAAGGAAGCATAATGATGCCCTGCATGTCTCAATTGAATGCAGGGGCACCACTATGGATCATGTGCTGGTAGATACTGGATCTTTGTTGAATGTCTCTCCTAAGAAGGCGTTGGACCGGTTGGATTGTGAAGGTTTGACTCTAAAGCCTAGTAACATTGTAGTAAGGGCTTTTGACGCATTGAAGAGAATGGTGCACGGGGAGGTGGACATCCTTGTCAAAGTGGGTTCTCAGAATTTTGGGTCCACCTTCTATGTGATGGATATCAGGTCGTCGTACTCTTATTTATTGGGTCGCCCTTGGATCCACGAGGCTGGGGCAGTTACTTCCACACTACACCAAATGCTGAAGTATCCGGTGAAAGGGAAGATTGTCACATTATGGGGTGAAGAGGAGTATATGGTGAGCCACCTTAATTCCTTCCACTATGTAGAGATGGATGGGGAATTCATAGAAATTCCTTGTCAGAACTTCGAAGAGGTCCCTCAGATCTTGGCATCAATTGAAACTACTACCAATAACAAACCTCCTCTGAAGATGGCTTCCCTCAAGGACGCTAGGGCCGTGGTTGAAGAAGGTGGGTGTACCAATTGGGGTCAGCTCCCTGATTTCACTCACAAAACTGACAAATTTGGTTTGGGCTTTACTACAGGGGCTCAAAGGGTTGTTCGACGCGCTCGGGATGGAAGACCTCCCCTACACATCAGTAATTGGGGAATTAATGCCATTGAAGACAATGAGGAAGACTCGGACATTGACAGCTGGATCTACCCGACTACCAACGGTGGACCAAGTAACTGGACGGCTAGGGACTTTATACCAGTTTCTTTTATTCCGTAGTAATTGTCTTACTTTGTTTTGAGATTTGTAATAAACAATTTAAAACTTTACGGCCTTGTGCTTTGCCCGAGGCACGTTGGCTTTGCTTGTGAGGGATAGTATTTGTCATTTCATTTATCATTAATAAAGCATTGGACGTTTCTTGCATACAAATTTTGCGCTCTCTGTTTTTGTTTTTTGTTTTCACTTTATCAAAACAGCTATTCTCTTACACACACTCACGTATCATAATGCAGATCCATATCCACTCTGGATCCCATTGATAACAGCTCTGCTATTTCCAGTTATGACTTCAAAAATTCGATCAACCAATCCGAAGATGAAGGTGAGGATGATTGTGAGGTGCCTGGAGAACTTGCTAGACTATTACACAGGAAGAAAGGGCCATACAACCTCATGAAGAGCCGGTTGAGACAATGTATTTGAGTACTGAGGAAGACATAAAAGAGGTTAAAATAGGTGCAAATCTGGAGCTTAGCGTCAAACAGAGGTTGATACAGATGTTGCACGACTATGTTGAGATTTTCGCCTGGTCCAATGAAGACATGCCTGGTTTGGACACTGATATTATGGTACATCGCTTGCCGAATAAAGAAGACTGTCCTCCGGTTAAACAGAAGGTTCGTCGTATGCACCCTGAAATGTCAGAGAAGATCAAGGCAGAGGTCATGAAACAATTCGATGCAGGACTCTTGGCTGTCACTTCTTATCCGCAGTGGGTTGCCAACATTGTCCCGGTACCTAAGAAGGACGGTAAGGTACGGATGTGTGTAGATTACAGAGATCTGAATAGGGCAAGCCCCAAGGATGACTTCCCACTTCCTCACATTGACGTTCTGGTCGACAACACTGCACAACAGAAAATCTTCTCCTTCATGGATGGTTTCTCTGGCTACAATCAAATCAAGATGGAACCTGAAGAAATGGAGAAGACAACCTTTGTTACACAGTGGGGCACCTTCTGCTACAAGGTGGTGCCGTTTGGGTTGAAGAATGTTGGGGAAACTTATCAGCGCGCCATGGTCGCTTTGTTCCATGATATGATTCACCACGAGATCGAAGTCTATGTTGATGACATGATAGTCAGGTCTCAAATTGAGGAAGAACACATTGATCATCTACAAAAGTTGTTCGACAGGTTAAAGATATACAAGTTGAGGTTGAATCTGAACAAGTGCACCTTTGGGGTAAGGTCTGGTAAACTTCTGGGTTTCATTGTCAGCGACAAAGGCATCCAAGTAGATCCTGCAAAGCTAAAAGCTATACAAGAAATTCCAACTCCTCGTACAGAGAAGGAACTTAGAGGTTTCTTGGGACGCTTGAATTATATCGCCAGATTCATTTCCCATCTGACTGCTACTTGTGAGCCAATTTTCAATCTTCTGAAGAAAGATCAAGTGGTAAAGTGGAATGATGAATGCCAGACCGCTTTTGAAAGAATCAAGGAATACCTTCAAGAACCACCAATTCTGATGCCTCCAGTTGAAGGAAGACCTTTGATATTGTACTTGACAGTGCTAGACAATTCAATAGGGTGTGTGATGGGGCAGCATGACGAGTTTGGTCAAAAAGAGCATGCAATATACTACCTTAGCAAAAAATTTACCGACTGTGAGACACGATACTCATTGCTCGAGAAAACTTGCTGCGCTTTGGCATGGACTGCTCATCGATTGAGATAGTATATGCTGACTCAGCCTACCTTGTTGATATCGAAGATGGATCCGATCAAGTATATTTTCGAAAAGCCCGCTCTCTCCGGAAGGATAGCAAGATGGAAAATGATCTTAACCTAGTACAACATACAATATACAACCCAAAAAGTAATCAAGGGAAGTGTATTGGCTGATCATTTGGCTCATCAGGCCGTGGATGATTACCAGTCCATGAATTTCGAGTTCCCGGATGAGAATATTATGTTGGTAACTGACTACGAAGAACCTGGACCGGATGAAGGACCTGAGGAGGGATCCCGATGGTCTATGTATTTTTATGGAGCCTCAAACACACTAGGTAACGGCATTGGCACTGTAATCATATCTCCCGAGGGCTGTCATAATCTGTTCACTGCCCGATTATGTTTCAACTGCACCAACAACATGGCGGAGTATGAAGCATGTATTATGGGTCTTCGAGGTGCTATCGACTTAAGGATCAAGTTCTTGAGTGTATTCGGGGATTTCGCTTCGGTGATAAGTCAGATCAAAGGTGAGTGGGATACGAAGCACCCGAACCTTATTCCTTACAAAGAGTGTGTACTGACATTGCTCCCACACTTTGAGGAGGTAACCTTTTAACATTTCCCACGAGAGGAAAACCAATTAGCGGACGCGCTAGCTACCATGTCTTCTATGTTCAAGGTTAGATGGGACAATGAAGCTCCCCAAATTACCATTGAGAGGTTAGATGAACCAGCACACTGCTGTGAAATCGATACCGAAGAAGTGGCAGACAAACCTTGGTTTCACGGAGTCAAAAGGTATCTCGAGGCTCAAGAGTATCACGAAGGGGCATCTGTCAACGATAAGAAGTTTATGAGAAGGTTTGTTGCAAAGTTCTTCCTCAGTAATGGAATCCTCTATAAACTCAACCATGACTCCACACTACTACAGTGTGTAGACAAGAGTGAAGCAGAGAAGATCATGACAGATTTACATGAAGGCACCTTCGGAACTCATTCTAGTGGACATACCATGGCTAAGAAGATCCTACGGGCAGGATATTATTGGTCCACTATGGAAGCCGGTTGTTATCAGCACTCTTGAACTTGTCATAAATTCCAAATCTACGCTGATAAGGTGCATGTGCCTCCGGTCCCCTTAAACGTCTTGACGACTCCGTGACCCTTTGCAATGTGGGGCATCAACATGATCGGAGAAATCAGGCCTACCGCTTCCAACATACATCGCTTTATCCTAGTAGCCATTGATTACTTCAAGAAGTGGGTTGAGGCAACTTCCTTTGCTACAGTAACCAAGAATTTCGTAGCGCGATTTATCCGAAATAATCTGATCTGTCGATATGGTGTGCCAGATATAATTATTACTGACAATGGTACAAATCTCAACAACACAATGATCACCGAGCTCTATAAACAGTTCAAGATATAACATTATAATTCTTCCCCTACCGACCGAAGATGAATGGCATTGTTGAAGCAGCCAACAAGAATATCAAGAAGATTGTGCAGAAGATGACAGTGACATATAAAGACAGGCATGAGATGTTACCATTCGCTCTTCATGGGTACCGTACCTCAGCACGGACGTCGACAAGGGCAACCCCCTATTCTCTCGTATATGGCATGGAGGCAGTCCTTCCCATCGAAGTCCAGATACCTTCTCTCAGGATTATGAAGGATGCAGGTTTAAACGAAGACGACTAGATCCGAACCCGACTTGATCAGTTAAATCTAATTGATGAAAAGATACTTACTGCTATCTGCCATGGTCAGACGTATCAAAAGCGAATGATCAAGGATTTTAACAAGAAAGTCAGACGCCAAGAATATCAAGTCGAGGATTTGGTAATCAAGCGCATCATACTGCCGCAAGGTGATCCAAGGGGCAAATGGACCCCCACGTACGAAGGTCCATTTATGGTTAAGAACATTTTCTCGAGAGGAGCTATGATTCTAACCACCATGGATGGTGACGACCTTCCTCACCCTGTCAATGCAGACATAGTGAAAAGATACTACACCTAATCAAAGACCAGCTGGGTTGACTGGTCTAGGCAAAAATAAGGGCTTCCCGGCGAACCAAAAGGGTTCGGGCAAAAGTAAGAGATGAAAATGAAAAAAATCTGTACACCCGGCAAGTCGAAACCCCGAAAGGGCGGCTTGGGAAAAAAGGGTATCCCGGTGGACTGAAAACCCGAAAGGGCAGTCCAGGAAAAATTTAGGGATATGAAGCATACCACTATGTCTCATTGGATCATCTTGCGACCAGACTTCGGTATCAACTATCAAGCTCGAACGACACCAATCAATCTGATCAACTTTCACATAACTGTTTTTCTTTCTTTTACACAAATGGTATAGTTCCTATTTTTTCGGCGGCGTTCTCTTACTAGAGCGTCATCCTCCTTGTACAAAAACGCCTATTACAGGCCGACTACAAAAATAAATACAAAGTTATTTTCACTTCGAGTTTGTTTTCTTTTTGTTTTGTTTTACAAGAACGTCCAATGACTTATTTTTTTATATATGCATTTGAAAATTATTGTTGCTCACAAACATTTACATAAGAAACAAAAGACAATTACTCGTAATTCCATAAACAGGGGCAAAAACAAGAAGTGCCAAACCCAACAGTTACTCCGCCCAGCAGGTGCCGGCGTAGAGCCAGCTTCGGAACATAATCACGGGTACATACACTCCCTGCCAAGTAAAAGTATTCAAAAGCATGAATTTCAGCTTTCCCGAAATAGGACGTAACCACCCCAGCTGAAGTTCATAATCGCGGGCGAGTCAGTAAAATTCATCCCCCAAGAAGAGTTTATTTCTCTGGGAACAGAGGCTCAACCCCCGACAGAGTTCATCACTTCAGCTACAAAAATACATTTTCTAAGTTCATTCCCCGTAGAGTTTATTCTCAAGCAGCATCTCCTCCCGACAGGGATTTATTTTCCCAGACGCAAGCATACCCCGAAAGCATTTCGTGAACATACATCATGACATACACATACATATCATATACAACATAATCTCATTTATTTTGAGAACATCATCTCACCCTGCATTTCATGCATCACATATAACTAATCCTGATATTTTTTCTAGGAAAAAAGGATTAGTTTCAACAAATTCAGCAGTTATGCAAGTCACATCCGCAGACGACTAACGGAAACTCAGTTCCCGAAACCAAATGGGTCAACTAATCTACATTATCGCTTCGAAGTAACCCTACTATCAAGGTTCCTTCCCACAAGCCCTACTATCCAGGCTTTCATATCGAAGAAACCCTACTATCCAGGTTCCTTCCCACAAGCCCTACTATCCAGGCTTTCATATCGAAGTAACCCTACTATCCAGGTTCCTTCCCACAAGCCCTACTATCCAGGCTTTCATTTCGAAGTAATCCTACGACCCAGGTTCCTTCTCACAGCCCTACTATCTAGGCTTTCATTTCGAAGTAACCCTACTATCTAGGTTCCTCCTCACAGCCCTACTATCCAGGCTTTCACATCGAAGTAACCCTACGACCCAGGTTCCTTCTCACAGCCCTACGATCCAGGCTTTCATTTCTAAGTAACCCTACTATCCAGGTTCCTTCTCACAGCCCTACTATCCAGGATTTCATATCGAAGTAACCCTATTATCCAGGTTCCTTCTCACAGCCCTATTATCCAGGCATTCATATCGAAGAAACCTTACGACCCAGGTTTCTTCTCACAGCCCTACTATACAGGCTTTCATATCAAAGAAACCCTACAACCCAGGTTCCTTCTCACAGTCCTACTATCCAGGCTTTCATATCGAAGTAACCCTACTATCCAGGTTCCTTCTCACAGCCCTACTATCTAGGCTTTCATATCGAAGTAACCCTACTCTCCAGTTTCCTTCTCACAGCCCTACTATCCAGGCTTTCATATCGAAGTAACCCTACTATCCAGGTTCCTTCTCACAGCCCTACTATCCAGGCTTTCATATCGAAGTAACCCTACTATCCAGGTTCCTTCTCACAGCCCTACTATCCAGGATTTCATATCGAAGTAACCCTACTATCCAGCTTCCTTCTCACATCCCTACTATCCAGGCTTTCATATCGAAGTAACCCTACTATCCAGGTTCCTTCTCACAACCATATTATCCAGGCTTTCATATCGAAGTAACCCTACGACCCAGGTTCCTTCTCACAACCCTACTACCGTGGCTTTCATATCGAAGTAACCCTACGACCCAGGTTCCTTCTCACAACCCTATTATCCAGGCTTTCATATCGAAGTAACCCTACAACCCAGGTTCCTTATCACAGCCCTACTATCCATGCTTTCATATCGAAGTAACCCTATTATCCATGTTCCTTCTCATAACCTTACCATCCAGGTTTCTTTTCTGTTACCTCCAGACAGCAGTCCACAACACTGTAAGACCTAGACCTGATCAAACATGATTGGTTGTGCATTTCCCTAGTAAGTCGCGGTGCAGCCTGTACCCTGACCAGATATGCAGTTCACTTCCGCTTCCTCAAGCAGGAGTTATTCCCCAGTAGAGTAACGGACAACTGAAGCTCCTAAAATTCTATATCTCCCTAGACAAATACCAACATTCCTCAGCAGATTCCTCATCAACAACAGGAACAGGAATTCTCATCAAAGGAATATATTAGGAAATCAACAGCCTCTAGATGGCATCTTCAAGCCCATCTCCGACGAAACTCCGTCACATCTTGGATGCCATCTTTAAGCCCATCTCCAAAGATTCTCTAGCAACTTCCAAATGGCATCTGTAATCCCATTCCCTATATCACAAATCAAGTATCACTTCATGCGAGTGCAAATTTCTGGGCACTCTAGTGTTCAATCATCTTCCACCTTCAGATCACGAAAGGCAGACGAGCCAATCTACATCCTCAGGTTTAAGAAGATTGAATAGGGGCAGCTGTTGTACCCCAAAATTTTCTCTCTCATTTTACTCAATACATACTCCTAGAGATCCTCAATTTACTCAAATTTACCAAGAGTTGACCAGACAAACTCTCTTCTAAGGCAATGTGTCTCAAATTAGGGTTTCCATTTTCATAAAGATAGGTGAACTCCAAAGTCCTCATATGCTCTCCATGGTCCTAATATGTTCTCAATACCCTCCATGTCAAATTTCAAGCATTGCACAAGAAGTTTGCTCAGTCAACTGCTCAGATGCTTGAGAATCGACTATATTAGGTCAAAAGTCAATTGTGGCCCACATACAGTCAAACTTCAAAAAAATTTGTCAACATAAACATTTTGAAGTGATATCCATCATTTGATCAAGGGTTGATCATGATTCCTCAAGGAATGCCCTAAATTCATCAAAACCCAAAAGTTGCTAAATTAGGGTTTCTTAGGAAAAAGTCAACCAAACTTTGACCAAGCATAACTTCCACATACGTTATTAGAAATTTTCCATCCAAGGCTCATTTTAAATAGGATGCAATTCCCTACAATTCATATTCATCCCCCAAGTTCAAAATATGCACTCACAAAAAGATATGAATTTCCATATTATGGGTCCTTTTGAAAAGTCAACAAAAATACTTTTTGGGTCAAAGCCCCTTACATGTACATGGAAGACTCAATTGAGATGATACTAAAAGGGTTGCTTAGGGGACATCCTAAGATTTCTAAAAAGCCGAAGAACACCTCCCTAGGGTTAAAATTGGAGGAGATATGCTTTGTCAAAGTTGACATTTTTTGCAAAAGTACCAAAAGTCAAATATGCTCAAAAGTGCATTTTTTACCAAATGGGCCTAGCATTTCATGATTGCACCTCACTTATAACATTGTCCACGACCCAATTACTTATCCACATGTTATTTACTTCATTTTCCAATTTATTTTGATTTTTTATTAATTAAAAATTGAATTAAATCAAATAATTGGTAAATAATATCAAAGATCTATTTTGATATGATTTTTTGACAGGATTGCAATCAAAATATGCTGAAATATCAAGGCCAAATCGAATCAAGCATGATTGGTACAAGAAAGGGATAATTTGGCTCAATATAGAAAGTTTGCATATGGCATGGAAATCAAATCAAATCTTCCCTAATTGCAAAGATACATATGGTTTTTAGAACCCTAATACGTTCTAGCATATATAATGAACAAGAACCAAGTGTAAAACAAGGTTTTGCAGGCGTGAAAGTCGTAGAACAAAAAGCTCAAAATTGGACAAAAGTGGTGAATCAGTTTCAATCATACAGGCCATCTCAAGCCATCCTAGCATTTCCAATCGATTGTTAGACGTCTCAGGAAGCTATTCCAATCAATTACAAGTCCTTTCACACTCAGAAACAACTTGTATGAACATTACGGTTTGCCATATTTTTCAAATTCGATTATCATGATTTATACATTATGAGCATGTTTTAATGGAATATACGTGTTTGTTATCATGTTTGCAATATGTTGGTTTGGTTTAATTAACGTTTTGATGCCCAAACTGATGAATGCCATAACTAGGGTTTGAAGCCACGTTTTGGGGCTTTTTGACACATGTAAAATTAGGCCACGAATAAGGTACCATGATGCTCGTGAGGCCAAGACGAGTTGATTGATATGGTCACAACTAATTTATCATGCCTGTGTTGGATTTTTAAGTTTTACAGGTTTGTAGATACAGACTTTTGTCTGTAGGTAAAGGTGCAAGAACCTAAGGCGACAAAGAAGGAAGAAGACGGTGGTGTGGCAGCCCATCGTTGGACAATTTAAACTTCGTGCGTTTTTTTAATCCAATTGTCTTGATTTATATATTATGTATTCTTCTTATTGTACTAACAACTAATCACAGTAGCGCAGTTGGCAAGGACAATTGGTGGTAAGCGTGAGGACCTGGGTTCGATCCCAGGTCCCTGCAACGTTTATTTTCTTATTTTCCATTTACAGGTCATATGCAATTCGCATACAAAGGCCTACCGTGCATGTCCAGTAGCCAACCAATGGATCCATCATTCAGCCAGATCCAATGCTTACCAGTGAAGGACCATGATGCACCCTCAAGTCAACGCCACATGGAATCAAGCGCTGACTGGGCTTGGATGGCTAATGGGCTTGGAGAATTTCAATAACACACCCCCAGCCTTACTATTCAGCACATGCCCAATTCTTTCTTTTTTTTTAAATTTTTTTTAATTTCTTTATTTATTTCTTTAATCATTTTCTTTTTTAATTAACACAAAATTATTTTTTTAAATTAAAAACCACAGAAAAACACAAAAAAAAAATCATTTTTCTCATGAAATATTTATTTTCTTTAATTAATTAATTTAGCTTAAATTAGGTTAATTTCAATTTCTTTTGAGAATTAAAACTAATTAGAAATTAGGGTTGTAAATAATTAATTTTTCTCCAAAAAATAACCAAATAATTTTTTAATTAGATTTTAGGTCTCTTAATTAATTCTTTGCATTTAATTCGTCGCGCGTTTTAATTACCGTTCCGATTATTATTTATGTAATTTTTCGAGGTTGTAATAGATTTTAATTAGGGTTTTAATTGCCGCATTTTATTTTCAGTTAAATAATTCTGTATCTGCGAAAGCCAAGTAATAGTTAGGTTTTATATTTTCGCACTTTAAATTCCCGCAATCTTTAAACTGTTAGATGCATGGTTAATAGGATTGTTTGAAAATTAAAACGGTAGATCACCTAATGTTGCAAAGACTAAATTAACTGAAAAATTCACGTGGACATATTCACTGCTAGGGTTTGCCTCACTTCGGTGCCTTCGGTAAAATAGTCATTAAGCATAGGAAATTTTAGTGGTTTCCCTCTAGTCTAAAAGATCAAATATCCCATTCGAATGTTGCCTCAGAAATGTTTCCTCAGAAAGATCTTAAGACTCTAGGGTTATTACTAAGGTTTCCTACCCATTGATTTGGTGACTGTACTTGTCCCTTTCGAATGTCCCTTACAAACTCCAACTAAGGGGATACCTACTCCTTAATAGTAGGATAGCTTTGTCTAAAGGAAACGAGAATGAACAATCATTTTTTCGAGTAGGTAGAATCTTAAGTACTTTCTCAACAAAACTTTTCACACAAACACCTTTCAAAACAATTTTCAAAACAAACTTTGTCACACCCTTGAGGACTGATACAAGGGTTATCATGAAGTAAAACCTTTTCAAGCAAACACATACACAAGCAATTTTAAAAGATGAGCAAGTACCTAAGAGCCCATGGAAAACCATGGATAGAAAGGATGCTAACACCTTCCCTTTATATAATCTACCCCCCGTACTCAGAAATCTCGAAAAAAAGGTTTTTTCTATTCTTTTTCCTTTTCCATGATTGGATGAAATAAAAGTCGATGGAGACTCTTGCTTACCGCGACATTTTGCGAACAAAAAAAATGGAAAATACAAACCAGTATTAAACAGTCGGTTCTGCCACTATATCATACTAACCATATAATTATATTCAAGAATCGTGCCCTATATTGCTCTATAGAAGTCCAGTTTCAGAGCTCTGCAACTCAACTTTAATAGGTAGATTCCTTCACCAATTCTTCAAAACTTTGATATCATTGTGATGCTCTCATTGCTCTGGTTCTAGTCGCAACACTTGCTTTTTACCGGAAACACGTTTTAACCATGAAATTTTAAATCCCTTTTAAAAACTTTCCTTCCAAATTGCTTGAGCTACAGTTTAAATAAATTTGGCGCGGGGGTGTGGTTGTCTTCATCTTGAAGAGACGAAGCGAATGGAATAGGTCTGAGCTTCTGATTTTATAGTATGAGAGACCTGCTATTCACGTTGGCTGGATGTTGAAGATGACCAACGTGTCATCTTCCAACCAATGATGGTGTGCCATTTGTTTTTTTGAATTCTAATTTTATTTTTGATTCTATGCTTTATTCACTAATGACCATGATATGCACAACACACTAGATCCTTTGGATCTGATTACTAACGCTTTTAACTCTCATCCAATGGTCCACATATTTTTTACTTTTATTTTCTTTTCAGATTTTTATATTTAATTGTTTTAAACTTCAAAAATTCATAGAAAATTCATTTTAAGTCCAAAAAATCTGAAAAAATTATGAAAAATATTTTTTATTATTCTCTATCTGATTTTTATTTTTTCACAATTAAATTTTGTGTTTTGGTATTTTTTATAAATTTACACTTTATTTGAATTGTTTTAAATGTTTAAAAATACTTTTATGCATTTTTAAATTCTGAAAAAATTATGGAATGATCCAATGATATTGTAACAAATATTGGTGACCTTATTTTATTTTTGTTTATGACTTTGTTATTTTTTATCATTTTTGGTTTATTTTACCCCTTTCTTTTAATTTTAAAAACAATTTCTAACTTTAAAATATTACCAAAAAATTTATAAAATCATTTGAGTCCTTTTCTGATTTTTCTTTGGTCTTACTTTTTATTTCTTGATTAATTTGAATATATTTGATATTTTTCTCTTTTATTTCTATTTTTAAACATGATTTTTAAACCTTTTTGTATATATTAAAATGTGATATTATTTTGTGACTATTTTCTGGTTGATCTTAGGTTAAATTTTTGATCATGAACTTTATTAACATCATTGGATCCATGGTGTTGAGTCTAACTCCATAAAAATGGATGAATGATTTTAATAATAGTTTGATTAAATTTAATCCAAAAGTGGTTTGTATATTCTCTCTCACCCCTCTTTATCTCATCCCCTTCTTATTGCACTAAATATTGTTGGAGCATGATCTCTATATAATATCTCAAAACAAATGGTGCATAGATTGCTATTGACCGGCCTCAAAATAGGTGCGACTTCTATATAAGTCCACTTACGATTGCTTAATATAGCGCTAAATTTTATCTCGATTCGAATAAATGATCATTTGTGGCCCAAACTTATGTTTGCAAGCCCAAGTATGTTAATTTGATCTCTTTGATCCAATAACCTTGAGATTCATTGTGTGGAGGCTTTGGTTCTACCAATCCTCTAATGGATCTACAACACCTTTGGTCAACGCAGATCACTTAAACATCATTGATTATTAAATGATACTCATAAGGATTCCAAATGGATGATATATTTGACAAAAAGAAAATGCAACTTGTTGTGTGGAGGCTTTGGTTCTACCAATCATCTAATGAGTTCCAAATGCAAGTTTCAAGATGATCATCCAACTAACCACTAATTACTAATAATTGACTTTATCCTGTATTTTTATTATATGCCCCTTTTTATTTTTATGCACTATTTAATTTTAGTATTTATATTTTATGCCATTTTTATCTTTGCTCATTTGAGCATTTACTTTCTTGTCATTTTTATATTTTCTCACTTGAGCTTTTCTTTTCTTTTTAAAACACCTAATAATCAACACAAACCCTAAAAATCTTCAGGACTATTTGGTTACTATCCTTGACATTATGGAGCATTGGACTTTTTGGACTTAGGATTAGAAGCCTTGACCTATGATTAGAGACCTTGTGATCTTATCTGATTATTTTGTCTGGAGCTCTTGAGGTTTACCTCAAGACATTGGGTTGTTTGTTTGTTTTATGTGCAGGTTATTGTGATTACACCCTTTGTTTGTAATCTGGAATTTACCCGTATACAGTCGTTACTCTGCCCAATTTTTGTGAAGACTTAATACACTTGAAGTTTGGTTCTCTCAAGAGGTCTAGTATTTTTGCTTGTTTGGTTTCAATCCAAATAATGGGAATTCTATCTTGGCTCTTAGTGTCAATTATTGGCTTCTTGTTAGTTAGGTGGTTCTTATCCCTAGCTTTTACCTTATGCTTTAGGATAGCCTCTTCTTCTCCTCCCATCTTATTTAATTTCAAAAATCCTCTCCCTCCTTTTGAAAACTCTTCTTGTTTTAAACTTGAACCACTTTCACAAAAAACTTGGACTTAGGTCCATACATTTTCAAAACATTTTCATAAATAAACTTCAATAAACTTAATAATACTTTGACATTTTTGTGAGAAGACTAAAAGTCAATCAATCTCATTTCAAACCATTTTGCCACTTTGGCTTTTATATTTAAACTTTTCTCAAAAGATTGAACTCTTGACAATCCTTGTAGTGATTCAAACAACTATACTTCTACAATATATAGTGAAGAGAGATATTTTCCACTTGGGTGTTGAGTTAGGCATTGTTGATTTTAAAATCCAAGCCATATTCTCCACTTTGAGATGATGCAAATTCTCCTTTTTCATGATTGTGGGTAATAGGTATATTTTCCACACGGACAATGACAATGATGTTTTATCTCATAAAATTAACCAACACATTTGTGTTTTTTTTATATTTTTAAAAAGAGGAACTACGTGTACCCTGATCCCCTATTGCACGAAAAGGTGGTACGTAGGCACTAAAGATTCACAACCGCGGCGGGTGCAAAAATCATAAAAAAATATATTTCTTTTCTCACCTCCACCATCTATTTTTACATAACATTTTATAACCAAAATATACAGATTTTTCAAAGAGGTTCCTACAGAGTACCGTAGATGTTTAGGGTGTTAATACCATTCCTTTGCATAACCAACCCCCTTACCTTGAATCTTTCCCCCTCTTTTTGGGTTACTCGCTCTTTTCCCATTCATTTGGAAACAATAAAGCACGATGACGATTTTTATTTTAATTTGTATAAGTCTAGTCAATCCAATGGCTTAGTCTTAAAACATTTCTACCGCTACAACTTGGTCCCCAACCTCGACTGTTTGCTTCACACGGTTGCATCCGTCTTGATGTAGCTTGTTGATAATTCCTCTAAGCTCTTCTTGTACCCGGGCCAAGCCTTGGATAAGAGCCATCTGCCCCCAACATCTGGATTCTCATTGCTTCAACCTCAGCTTGGAGTTGTTCCAACCATTCGTCCTTATTGTCTTCAGGATTTTTCTTGGCCAGGTTCCTAGCGAGGAGTGTTTTCAACTCTTCCTGCCCCTTGGATAGGTTTAGGAACATTTCAATGAACTGAGCCTCTTGAATTTGGAGATCTTTGTTGTCTTGTTTGAGAGCCATTGCTGAAATAAATAGCGAGAACATGAGAGACGTGTTATGAAACCTGTTTATGCAATGATATGTATGATATATGTATTTTCAAGGATTTATAAGACTTAAAATTTCTTAAATAGAAAGAGAACAAATGTTAATTGCATTAAGAAGTTTTATCGATCACTATGATGCCTCTTGGGCTTACAAAGGAGATAACAAAGCAAAAATAACTCTCTAAGCAAAGAGACTCAAGCTTCCCACCGGCGCATCCTCTTTGGTGCAATGTAAGCGTTTATACTCTTCTCCTCGTGAAGTAACCTGGTGAGCTCTAAAACCTTCTTCTCGCTGGCGTAGAATTGGGTTTCGAAAGTATCCCGTTCTTCTTTGAGTTGGATCCAGGATTTTCGTAGCTCCTTAAGGTCAGTTGGAATGTCAGGATGAAACACAATGTAAGGAGTGTCTCCCTCGGCAATTGGCTCCATAATCACAGGTAAGATGGCGGGGTAAGGCATCATAAGACATTGAGAACGATCTCACACCCATTTGAGGTAAGGCTCAAGAGGGATGGAATTCTTGTGCCCTAGTGTCTTGCTATAAACTCTTTTTATCATGTCCCAAGCTCGAATGAACCTCTTGCGATAACCCTGAACATCATTCTCATAGTAAAATGTGATTCCTTGGACGAGTGTGTCGTGAGGACCATCCCTTCTAGCATAACCAAATTGTCCCAATTCCAAACAAGGATTATAAGTGATTCCTTCCCTAATGCCTAAGAGAGGGACATTAGGGAATTCCCTACAACGATCAATGATAGTGATTCTCTCTAAGGATCTGGAACAACAATAAATATCCAAATGTGTAAGGGACATCAGCATATGAGACCATCTCATACCCTGCTCATTCTTCAAAATAGATCGGGGTAGGTGTGAAATAAATCACCTAGCCAATAGAGGAGTGCAACACATAAGGGTCCCTCTTCTCTTTAGAATGCGAGTATGCAGAGAGTGTAGAATATCCCCAAGTAAAGTAGGTACCAGATTATGAGACAGAAAAATCTTAACCGCATTCACATCTATGAGTTGGTCCGCGTTAGGGAATAGTACCATCCCATAGATGAGAAGGGCTAACACTTCTTCAAAAGCTTGTAATTTCAGGCTATCCCAAAAATGGCGAGCTTTCTCAAATAAAAACTTAGCTGGAAATCCTTGGACACTTCTTCTGGTTTCCCAATTTACCACTACATCAGATCTTTGTAAATACAGAGATTGAGAAATCTCTTCAGGCTTTGGGTCTCTTTCCATACCGTTGAATGGTGGCTGATTAAGGAAAGGTACCCCCAATAACTAAGAAAACTCCTCCATAGTAGGCACTAATTGGTAATCTGGAAAACCAAAGCAGTGGTGCAATGGGTCAAAGAACTGAAAGAGCACCTTTAACATTTCTTCATCAGGGGTTGAAGTGACCAAGTTGAGAAGCCGACCATGTTTTTCAGTGAAGGGAGAGCTTTCAGGAATCCTTGATGCTAATTCCTTGAGTTGAGGAGGTATTTTCACAAGGTTGATTCAGATAGTGTTCCTGCGGGCAGATGTCATGTCCTACAAAACAAGTCAAAGATAATCCCTAGAAAAACCTTGAAATGGTTAGTATGATATGCCATGTTATGATGTCATGAATATGCTAAGAAATCACCGATATAGAAAGCACAAGCATATCACACCAAAAACCTTAGGTTTAAGACTTGCATGGGTTTTAAGGTCATACCCTCTTGAAGTTGGATTGGTTCAACATGTCCTATAAATAGTAATCGGCTTCTAAGGGATCTTAATATCATTTATATTTCCCACAAGTTTCGTTTCGATAGGCGACTGACTCGCAACCAAACAAAACTCGGGAGTCAAATCTCAATGAGTGTAGCATCGAGTATCTACCGACTTTGGGAATACACTAAAGACGATAATCTCGCTACGTCTTAATGGCCAAGTTGTTCATTTAAAGGTTCTAAGGTCAGTGGACGCTTCATGACACCACACAGCGGCCCCATATTCTCCTTGATTAACTCAATGGCTACCGATACCAACCAAAGTGTCTCATCAACATAGCCATCACTTCAACCGTGTCGGTATACCCCGCACAGTTTCCATGATCTATTGCTACTTACCTAAAATGTTTTCCCAAATCCAGGTGTATGATTTATAGTACCCAAACAAATACCCTTAAAAGTAAAGCAAGCAAACAAACAAAGAAGCAAAATGATCTAGACCCTAAGGTAAACCCCACTTTTATCATTCCCCAGCAGATTCACCAGTTCTGTGATACAGTGGAAAAACCGATTGTTTAATACTGGTTTGTGTTTTTTGTTCACAAATGTCGCGGTAAGAAAGAGTCTCCACCGACTTTTCTTTTATCCAACAAAGGAAAGGATGAAAAGAACAGAAAAAGACCTTTTTCAAGATTTTCTGAGTAAGGGGGTAGATTATGGGAAGGGAAGGTGTTAGCACCCTTTCCATCCGTGGTTTTTCACGGGCTCTTAGGTACTTGCTCATTTTTGAAAACTGTTTTTGTTTTTGTGTTTTGAAAGTTTTTGTTTGCTTTATGGTAACTCTTGTATCAGTTCTCAAGAGTGTGATAAAGCGTTTTTGAAAATAGTTTTTGAAAAGTGGGTAAGTGTGAAAATTCATTTTTGAGCAAGTACTTAAGAACTGCCTACCTACTCAAAAAAAGATGTTCTTTTCCTCCTTTCCTTTAGATAGTGCTATCCTACTATTAGTGAGTAGGTAGCCCTATCGTTGGATGTTGAGGGACTATCGAAAGGGACGTTATGGTCATCGAAGGCGACATGTATGGATATCTTAGCGTTCGAAGGGACTGTCATCATATAGGCAACATCGAGGGACATTAAAGGACTATGATCTTTTATGATTACTTTTAGATTGAGGGTCTTTGCTAAGATATCCCTACATTCGAGGCACATGACCATTTCCGAAGGCAACCAAGTGAGGAGTACCCTAAGGGTGCAAGTGTGCAATAATGTGTTTTTTCAGTTATTTATCTTTTGCATTAAGGTTTCCTAACGTTTATTTTCAATCTTTCCATGCAATCCTAGTTACTAACAGTAATATTGTACAGGAAATATAAAGTACGGAAAATAAAAGCAGAAATATAAACCCTAAACTATTACAACATTTTGGGACAGTTACATAAAAAAGAGATGCAAGAAAATAAAAGTGCGGAATTTTAAATCTAAAACTATTACACCCATGATCAGTTACAAAATTAAGAAAATGCGAAAACGATAAACGCGCGCGAGATAAAAATGAACGTCTAAAAACCTAAGAAAATGCTAAGTAAACAAAAGAGAATCTTTTTTTGGGTTTTTTGCTTTTGTTAAGAAAACTATTAAATAAAAATGAGGAAGATTAAGTTTTAATCCCAATTAATTAAATCAATGCAAACAAAGACTAATCCTAATATTTTCTTTTTGTGATTTTTAAGAAAATATATAGAAAAAAAGAATCTAAGTCTAATTAATTTTTAGATTAATAAAAATAAGGTCTAAATAATTAATTAAGTTAATTTACAAAGTTAAGGTTAATTTAAGAAAAAAAACCTAAGTCTATTTTATTTTAATTAAAAAGAAAAGTTAAAGTTTAATTAATTAATTGATTAAAGAAATTAATTACATTAAAATATATAATCCTATTTTTTGTGATTTTTTTATTATTTATTTTTATGATTTGTTAAAAATGAAAATATAAAATAAACAAAAATACTAAAAGAGAAATAAAAAAACATGACATATGGGCCTGAATGTGCAAAAAGCTGAATGGGGGGTGTTAATTAAAAAACGTTTCGCCCAATTATGAGAAACCTAGCTTACTTATGGATTAAGTGCGGATGTGCCTGGAGAGTGCATGGTGCTCCGCGTATTCGCAGGCAGTGGATCTGAATTAGCTATGATCCGATGGTTCAAATTGGTGGTCGATGATGCGCGTGTAGGATGTATCAGCACCGGATCTTGAAGGGAAAAGTATGAGAAGAAATGCCAAAACCTGGGGATCGAACCCAGATTCCTGAACTTCATACACGCACGCTTCACCACTAGGCCAAATCTGTTCAATTGTTAGTATAATGACAAGCAAGCAATATAATGAAGGGGTGAAAAACACAAGAAGGGGGGGTTGAATTGTAAAACTGGAAACTTAAAGCAAATAACAAGGTATTTTTATCCTGGTTCGTTTGATCTCAAACTACTCCAGTCCACCCGTTCAAGGTGATTTCGCCTCTCTCCAACGAGGTCTTAATTCACTATATTCAACTGAATACAAATCTGCTTTAGCAACTGCTAAAACCTTCTTGATTCAAACCACAATCCGGTTTGTCAAGGCAACACTTTCTTACAAAGGAATGAACAAGTGTGTATGAATGTTTTCTACAAAAACTATATCACAACTGTGATTTTTACACAAATGAAGCTTAGAATACTAAGATGCTAAACGCTAATAAAGTATCAGAGTTTGTTGGTTTAGCAAAACTTGGAGAGTGAAGATTATTGATCAGCTTTGTGCGTGTAGAGAGTTTGGAAGCATTAGCCATTATAATCTTCAAAGCTTGGTTTATATAGCACTTGAGAAGATGAACGTTGAAGCAAATATTCTTGATTCAATGCTATTAACAAGCTTTCCTTTCTGAGCAGATCTTGTCTAGAATGATGTCGTTGGTATTGATTAGCTTTCAATGCACAGTACCGTTGCTTCTTCAATGCACGTTCTGGCTTGGCTCATTCTGATTCTGCTTTGCTGCTGATGAACTGATTTGATTCTGTATCAGAGTATTTTACGCGCAGTTCTGTTCATCAAGCTTCAGCATGTGCAAGCGTTGATCATCTGATCTTAACGTTCTGATTCAGCAACTTCTGATGCTGGTGTGCAAACTCATATTCTGATGCTGAGAACGTGATCTTGCTTATTTTAATCAGCATATCTGCAAGTCAGAGCATAGTAACTTTAAGTAGCATATAATTCAATCATGAAATATTTAACTACTATATCTTTTCACTTTGTTATCATCAAAACTTAATTATAGGGTACTAGATTCAAACATTGTTCTAACAATCTCCCCCTTTTTGATGATGACAAAAACTAGATATTTTAAATGAAAAAATAACGTGAAAAGTTATCAGATCTATGTATCAGAATAAGAAGTACGGAGAAGTCAGAGTTAAGAAATACTCCCCCTGAGTTTGTTACTTCCCTTTGATATGCGTGTTCTTCAGAGTCAGATCTTTTTCTATCTTTGAGCATCAGATTGTAAGTCTTTGACTTATCAGAGAGCAGAGCTTCAGAGCTTTTCCTGTCAGAGCTTTGCTTCAGATCAGAGTGTTAGGTCGATCAGAGCTTCATATATCAGAACTTCATATTTGATCAGAGCAACATGAGCTTCTACATTTTGATCAGAGCTTCTAGTCTTCATTGTGCCTGTAGACTTAAAGACAAAACAGACAAACATTTCAAGTAATAGAGTTAGAATGTTTGAGAATTTCTGTCTAGTTAGCCGTTATTGATTTTAAATATCATTCTTGTTCTCCCCCTTTTTGTCAGCAATCAAAAAGTGCTGGTGATGTGCTAAAATGATTTAGATCAGAAAAACTAATATTAAAGATAGTTCAGAATCAGAGCAAAATAGCATTACAAACCATAGTCAAAACATAGTCAAAAGTACATCAGAAAATGAAGAAAATATAGAGAATGTCATGCATGAAAAAAAATTTCAAGGTTGTGGGGGCATGCGTGAGAACAGGCTTTCCAGCATTGCCTGAATCTTTTCAGAAGTTGCATTCTGCTTCTGAACCATGGTGACAACAGAATCAATCTTGCTGTCCTGGACATTCATTCTTGCTTCCATCTTCTGATCATTCTCTTCCATCCGCTGCTGTAGACGCAAGTCATTCAGCCTTAATTCTTCCAGAGCCTGCCTGTCCAAGGCAGCTTGAGAACTTTCAGCAGGAGGAAGCTTCTCAGAACTTTCAGCTATATCTTCTGCTGGATTTTCTTCTTGAAGAGACTTGTCTTCTTCTGCTGGTTCCACCTGTGCAGCTTGCTCTTTCTCAGCCCAAGATTCAGAGTCCAGAGGCAGCACAACTTCTTGAGGCAGCTGACTCTCAACTTCCTTCAGCAGCTTGCTAAAGTTCTGTTGAGCCTGCTCATAGTTGACGTCCTGCAGCTTGAGTGCTTCAGCACGAACCCATATTCTGAACTGAGACCAGAGCTGATCAGAAGCAGCTGGGTCGATCATCCCCGGACAGACTTGCTTCAAAGAAGCAATCCACTGCAGCATACCTGTTTCAAAGTCCAAAATACCAGAGCCAACATCTAATTGCTTTGGTTTGGGAATGGCCAATTTGTGTCTTAAATCAGCAAGACGTTCAAGACTTGTTAAGTCAATGAATGTTCTGCTGGGGTTTTCAGATGATTGGTTTTCAGAGGTGTGCTGAGGTGCTGTTTGTTTTGGTGGATGGTTATCAGAGTCAGAGGATATATCTATTGGAGTGGTTGGAGTTTTTGGAGGTGTTGATTCCTCTGATGATGGTAACTGGGGTCTGACAATGGTGGTTCCACATGGCAACTGTATTGCCAGCGGTGAAGGTTGAGGTGAGTGGGGATCAGAATGATGAGGAGATGGGGTTTCATAGCGATGAAACTCTGTTGGAGGTGAGGGAGGATTATTTTCTGGTTGAGGGGGTGGAACTTCTGATTGTTCATGGATCAGAGGTTCTTCTGTGAGAGGTGGTTCTGGTTCTTGTTCTGGTTCTGGTTGTGGTTCTGGTTGTGGTTGTATTTCTGGTTCAGGTTGAATTTCTGGTTCAGGTTGTGGAGGAGGAATATTTAGTGGTTCAGAGTGAGGTTGAACAGAAGCATGTTCACGCTCAATGTCAGCTAGCACTCTATCAAGTGCTGGTGTTGTTGAAACAGTTGGTTGTTGTTTGGTAATTTTGAGAGGAATTTTAATTCTGGTTCTTCTGAGTTGTAAGGCCTCAGAAGGGTCTTCTGGTATGTTTTCATCAATAGTGGGGATTGGAATGGAAATTCTGTGAGAGGTTGGAGGAGAAGCAACAGATGTTGGAATAGTAGAGGAAATTGAAATAGGAGCAGCAGATGAATTACCTCGTTTCTTTGGAGTCTGGTGAGATGATCCTTCTGCTTTCCTCTTCTTTGACTTCTTCTGAGTCACTTCAGGTTGAACTTGACTCAGATCTTTGATCTTCAGCTTTGAACCTGCAACTTCTTCCTTGTATGAATCTGGATACTTGGCAACCATATCAGGGTGGGATTCCATCTCAGAAAATCTTGGGAAATCACTCAGAGGCACTCTTCTTCTGGAGATGTCAGCAGTTGAAGAAGCTCTGGGTTCCTTCCTGATATTGTCTATTAGCTTCATCTTTTTCAGGTTCTTAGCATTCAGCGCTTTTCCAACAGTTGGTTCAAAATTGCCCAGTACTTTAGCTTCGCTCAGATAATCTATCAGCTTATTCTCTGTCAGAATATCTGATATGAGCCTCCCAAATGGTATCCAGTCTCTTTTGGTCCTTTCTTCTTCTCTAGTCTCTTTCACACTAGTCTTCAGATGATTGAACAGGAAGTGTGCCAAATTGATCTTCACCCTCTGATCAATAAAGTAGATCAGAAATTGCTGATCCACGTTTATATAGTCAGGAGAGCTTGTTGGCTTCCTGTGATTGAAACAGCCTAGAACAATCTTGGCCCACACTCTGCAGTGATCCTTCAGATCCTTGATTTTGCTGCTGGGAAAACCAAGAGTGAAAATGCAGTTTGCTACCACACCAATATCAGGGCACCTATCAGCCATGTCCACACAACGGACTCCACCACCACTCTGACCAATTAACCTAGCAATGAGGTCTTCAGAAATTATTATCTTCTTTCCCATAACAGAAGAGACGACTAGATGTTTATCAATCTTGGCATGAATCCAAAATTCTTTGACAAGCTCTGGGAAGGTTGGTCCAACCAATCTATCAAAGTACCTCTCCCACTTTTGAGTTTTGACTTCAGCAGTTAGGTCAAATCCATTTTCCTTCAAACTTTCGAAATCCACGATTAACTCAGAGAGAACCTCAAGATTCTTTACTGGTGTGAGAAGAGTTCTGGTAGGCGCTTGATATTGCTCAGAGGTTTCCTTCTTCTGATTTCCTGCAGAAATGCTGGAGGATGCCATTGTTCTCACACAAAAAGCTTGAGAGTGATTTGAGAAAAGCTAGGGTTTTGAAGGAGATATGCAGAAAAATTCTTAAGAGATTATGAGTAAGCGTAAAGATTAAGAATGAAGAGTAATGTGCTTAAATAGGATTTTCAAAAATTATTTTGAAAAATAAAACGTTTTTAAGAGAGAGAAAAAAAATAATGATTGCAATTAACAAGCGTGATTACTTTTGCATTTAATGCTTGCTGATTTTGGGGGATTTGAGAAAGATACTTAAAAACGGTTACCAGACATGTGTCTCAATGCACCCAATCAGCGTTTTCCTTTCTCATAAACGTGCACGCGTTCTGCTTCAGGGATTTGCTGATGATTGGATGACACTTGTTTGATGTAGTGATCAGCACGTCTGTATTTGAGATTAGACTCTCAGATCTTTAGACTTGCCTCTGATACAATCTGCATGTTCTAACTTTCTGAAACAAAGATTGATCAGAAGTTCACAGTAATATAATTACATTCTGAAAGATAAACATATGGAATTAAAGCATTTTCATTCTGGGCATACTTTCATGCTGAGATGTTTCAGAATGAAATTAAACCTATCTTCTGAAAGGGGTTTAGTAAAGATATCAGCCCATTGATGGTCTGTATCTATAAATTTCAAGTTTAAAATTCCTTTCTGAATATAGTCCCTAATGAAATGATGTTTTATTTCTATATGCTTAGCTCTAGAATGTAAAATAGGATTCTTACTTAAGCAAATAGCAGAAGTATTATCACAAAGAATAGGAATGTTACTCTCAAAAATCTGGAAGTCTTCAAGCTGACTTTTCATCCAGAGCATCTGTGTGCTACATCCAGCTGCTGCTATGTACTCAGCTTCTGCTGTTGACAGAGCAATTGTTGATTGCCTTTTGCTTGACCAAGAGATCAGATTTTCTCCTAGAAACTGGCAGCTTCCAGAAGTACTTTTACGTTCCACTCTGTCTCCAGCAAAGTCAGCATCGCAGTAGCCTACTAAGCTGTAATCACTAGATTTTCTATAAAACAAACCCAGATTAGTAGTACCTTTCAGATACTTGAAAATTCGCTTAACAGCTGTTAAGTGAGATTCTCTAGGATCTGATTGGAATCTAGCACAAATACAAACGCTGAATAATATGTCAGGTCTTGAAGCAGTCAGATAAAGAAGAGAACCAATCATACCTCTGTAGACTTTCTGTTCTACCTTTTTGCTTACCTCTTCTCTTTCCAGAATGCACGTGGGATGCATTGGAATCTTTGATGGCTTACATTCTGAGAGGTCAAATTTCTTCAGAAGATCTCTGATGTATTTGCTCTGATGAATGTAAGTTCCCTCTGGAGTTTGATTGATCTGAATTCCTAGAAAGAACTTCAGTTCCCCCATGAGGCTCATCTCAAATTCTGCCTGCATACACTTAGCAAATTTTCTTCCAAGAGAAGGATTAGTAGAACCAAAGATTATATCATCAACATAAATTTGACAGACTAAAATGTCACTCTTAACTGTTTTACAGAATAGAGTGGTGTCCACTTTCCCTCTGGTGAACTCATTTTCAAGCAGAAAGTTACTTAGCCTTTCATACCAAGCTCTGGGAGCTTGTTTCAGACCATACAGTGACTTTTTCAGTTTGAAAACATGTTCTGGATGTTTTGTATTTTCAAAACCTGGGGGTTGGTGAACATACACTTCTTCTTCTATATAACCATTTAAGAATGCACTTTTGACATCCATCTGATACAGAGTGATGCCTCTATTAACAGCAAATGAGATTAAAAGTCTGATAGATTCTAACCTGGCGACTGGGGCAAAGGTTTCTGTATAGTCTATCCCCTCTTGCTGACTATAACCTTGTGCAACCAGTCGTGCCTTGTTTCTGACGACTTCACCTTGTTCATTAAGCTTGTTTCTGAACACCCATCTTGTTCCAATGACGTTGAATCCTTTTGGTCTTGGAACGAGATCCCATACGTCGTTTCTGGTGAATTGATTCAGCTCTTCTTGCATCGCCAGAATCCAGTCATTGTCCAGAAGTGCTTCATCAATAGAAGAAGGTTCAATCAGAGACACAAGTCCCATCAGAGTTTCTTCAGAGTTTCTGAAGCTTGCTCTTGTTCTGATTGGATCTTCCTTTCTTCCTAAGATGGTTTCTTCTGGGTGATCCAAACTGCTTCTGGGTAATCTCTTCTGAGGTTGATCAGCAGCAGTTGTAGGATTTCTAGCATTGCTTCTTTCAGACGTTGAAGGAATGTCTGTGTTGAGAGCTTCTGATGACTTGTCTTCAGAACCTGCAAATTCAATTTCTATACCTGCAAGATTTTCATTCTGCTTTGGCTTTTCAGAGTCAAGCTTGTCATCAAAACGAACACTGATTGATTCTTCCACAATCTGTGTTTCTGTATTGTATACTCTGTACCCTCTTGAGCGTTCAGAGTATCCTAACATAATACACTTCTGTGCCTTAGAATCAAACTTGTTCAAATAATTCTTAGTATTTAACATATAGCAAGTACATCCAAATGGATGAAAATACGAAATGTTGGGCTTTCTGTTCTTCCACAATTCATATGGAGTCTTTTCCAGAATAGGTCTTATTGAGATTCTATTCTGAATGTAGCACGCTGTGTTTATTGCTTCTGCCCAGAAGGTCTTAGCAACGTTTGTCTCGTTGATCATGGTTCTGGCCATTTCTTGCAATGTTCTGTTCTTTCGTTCTACAACTCCATTTTGTTGGGGAGTTCTAGGACAAGAGAAATCATGCAGAATGCCTTTGTCATTAAAGAATGACTCAAAATCTTTATTTTCAAATTCTCCACCATGATCACTTCTGACTTTAACGATTCTAAGATCTTTTTCATTCTGAACTTGGTTACAGAAGGTAACAAACACAGAGTGTGACTCGTCCTTGTGTCTTAAGAACTTTACCCATGTCCATCTGCTATAGTCATCTACGATTACTAACCCATACTTCTTGCCACTGACAGAAGCAGTCTTAACTGGTCCAAATAAGTCAATGTGCAGAAGTTCTAATGGCTTAGAGGTAGAAACAACATTTTTGGATTTAAAAGATGGTTTTGCAAATTTGCCTTTCTGACATGCTTCACACAGAGCATCTGAATTGAACTTCAAATTTGGAAGTCCTCTGACCAGATTGAGTTTGTTAATTTGAGATATTCTTCTCATACTAACATGCCCCAATCTTCTGTGCCAGATCCACTGCTCGTTGTTAACAGACAGAAGACATTTTACGTTCTGACTCTTTAGTTCAGAAAGTTTGATTTTGTAAATGTTGTTTTTCCTCTTACCATTAAATAGGATAGTCCCATCTTTCTGACTAACAGCTTTACATGATTTTTGATTAAAGATTATATCATAACCGTTATCACTTAATTGACTTATGGATAACAGGTTATGCATCAATCCATCAACAAGCAGAACATTATTAATAGAGGGAAGATTTCCATTACCTACAGTTCCAGATCCAATTATCTTTCCCCTCTGATTGCCTCCAAAGCCAACGTGGCCTCCAGGCTTAAGTTCCAGGCTTTGGAACATATGCCTTCTTCCCGTCATGTGACGTGAGCAGCCAGAGTCCAGGTACCATGACTGGTGTTTCTGACTTGCTGCTAAAGATATCTGCAACATGTATTATTTTATCCTTAGGTACCCAGATCTTCTTGGGTCCTGATTTGTTAGTTTTACCAAAACTCTGGTTGAATTTTGGTTTCACAAAGTGATTACTACTAGTATATTTGATGTCATGTGTGTGACCATACACAAAGTGTGAATTTAGAGGAGTGTATTTAATTGTTAAATCCATGACATTTTTAGGTGTAGGAACCTTACCTAGGTATCCTATTCCTTTCCTGCCGTTTCTGCTAACTCCATAGATCATTGAAGCCATTCTGCTTCTATCTATGCTTTTAGCAAGGAACTTCTGGAAACTATGATCATACTCCTTGATGATCTCATCAGCGTTGCTGGGAGTTTCAGCAATTGGTTCCTTCTGAGAGTTTTGTAAAGAGTTTTCTAATTTTAAAATTTTATCTCTCAGCTCAGAGTTTTCCAATTTGAGACTCTCAGACTTATTAGAGTCAGATTCAAGAGTCCTTTTCAGGTCTCTGAATTTAGCTCTAATCTGCTGATAACGTTCCAGAATTTCATTTAGGCTTTCAGCAAGTTCAGCCTTTGTAAAATTAACAGCGAAGTTAGGGAATACCTCTTCTGTGTCTGATTCTGAGTCTGAGTCAGAAGCTTCACTGTCATCTGGAATGTTAGCCATAAGCGCTATGTTCGCCCTTTCATCATCTGATTCTGAGTCAGCTTCAGACGAGTCAGAGTCATCCCATGTGGCCATGAGACTTTTCTTCTTCTCTCTTCCAAACTTCCTTTTGGGCTTTTCCCTCTGAAGCTTTGGACAGTCACTCTTGTAGTGTCCTTGCTCATTGCACTCGTAGCAGATGATGTCTTTTGTATTTGGCTTCTTGCTACCTGAGGAGCCTTCAGATCTTCTGTATCCAGAGGAAGAATCTGTCCTTCTGTATCTGGAAGAAGACTCGTTCTGATCAGATCTTCTGGGATTCCTGAACTTCTTTTGTCTTTGCTTCCACAGTTGATTTACTCTTCTGGAGAGAAGAGAAAGCTCGTCTTCTTCTGATGAGGATCCATCAGATGTTTCTTCAACTGCCTGCAAAACTTTAGATTCAGATTTTCTGTTAGATTTTAAAGCTATAGGCTTACCTTGCTTCTGAGGCTCGTCAGCTTCCAGCTCTATCTCATGACTTCTGAGGGAGCTTATAAGTTCCTCCAGAGTGATTTTGTTGAGATCTTTCGCCAGCTTCAGAGCAGTAACCATAGGCCTCCACTGCTTGGGTAAACTTCTGATTATCTTCTTGACATGGTCAGCAGTAGAGTATCCCTTGTCCAGAACTTTGAGACCAGCTACCAGAATCTGAAATCTGGAGAACATAGTTTCAATGGATTCAGATTCTTCCATTTTAAACGCCTCATACTTCTGAATGAGCGCCAGAGCCTTTGTTTCCTTGACTTGAATGTTGCCCTCATGCGTCATTCTGAGAGAATCAAAGATGTTCTTAGCTGTGTCTCTGTTGGAGATTTTCTCATACTCAGTATAAGAGATAGCACTGAGAAGGATGGTTCTGGCTTTATGGTGATTCTTGAAATCACGCTTTTGTTGATCAGTCATTGATTTTCTATCAATCTTCTGACCAGTTGCATTAACAGGGTGCGTGTATCCATCTGTCACCATATCCCACAGATCAGCATCATGTGCTAGAAAGAAGCTTTCAATTCTGTCTTTCCAGTAGTCAAAGTTTTCTCCATCAAAGACTGGAGGTTTGCCGCTGAATCTGTCTCTATCCTCATTGTTGTCATTGCTGAAATGAGAGTTGTTTCCTGCCATAGTGTTTTTCTGACGCTGGATCTTTTACTGACACGGTTAAGTGTTTTAGCTCAGAACCAGGCGCTCTGATGCCAATTGAAGGGGTGAAAAACACAAGAAGGGGGGGTTGAATTGTAAAACTGGAAACTTAAAGCAAATAACAAGGTATTTTTATCCTGGTTCGTTTGATCTCAAACTACTCCAGTCCACCCGTTCAAGGTGATTTCGCCTCTCTCCAACGAGGTCTTAATTCACTATATTCAACTGAATACAAATCTGCTTTAGCAACTGCTAAAACCTTCTTGATTCAAACCACAATCCGGTTTGTCAAGGCAACACTTTCTTACAAAGGAATGAACAAGTGTGTATGAATGTTTTCTACAAAAACTATATCACAACTGTGATTTTTACACAAATGAAGCTTAGAATACTAAGATGCTAAACGCTAATAAAGTATCAGAGTTTGTTGGTTTAGCAAAACTTGGAGAGTGAAGATTATTGATCAGCTTTGTGCGTGTAGAGAGTTTGGAAGCATTAGCCATTATAATCTTCAAAGCTTGGTTTATATAGCACTTGAGAAGATGAACGTTGAAGCAAATATTCTTGATTCAATGCTATTAACAAGCTTTCCTTTCTGAGCAGATCTTGTCTAGAATGATGCCGTTGGTATTGATTAGCTTTCAATGCACAGTACCGTTGCTTCTTCAATGCACGTTCTGGCTTGGCTCATTCTGATTCTGCTTTGCTGCTGATGAACTGATTTGATTCTGTATCAGAGTATTTTACGCGCAGTTCTGTTCATCAAGCTTCAGCATGTGCAAGCGTTGATCATCTGATCTTGACGTTCTGATTCAGCAACTTCTGATGCTGGTGTGCAAACTCATATTCTGATGCTGAGAACGTGATCTTGCTTATTTTAATCAGCATATCTGCAAGTCAGAGCATAGTAACTTTAAGTAGCATATAATTCAATCATGAAATATTTAACTACTATATCTTTTCACTTTGTTATCATCAAAACTTAATTATAGGGTACTAGATTCAAACATTGTTCTAACATATAATATAAAACATGCGCTAATGCCAGCTCATCAACGTGCACCTTCACTATGGGTCTCTGTATTTTAAACGGGCGAATCAATGATCACAGTCTAGCCATGTCAGCCGCTGTCAGAGTCAGCTGAAGTCAAAAATGTCGGAGCCAACTCCGGTCGTCTTCTTCGGCAGCCCCAAATCTTGACCTACAAAAAACACAAATGTTAATGGGTGGTAGGGACCCTACCCCCATAAATTGGTGGCCCTGAGTTCAATGGTGGCCTTAGATTGGCCTGAAACGAGCTACAAACGGAGCTATGACACAAATGTGAGAAACACGATCAAAAATGGCAAATGGTCATGCACACATCCAAGCTAGCGTATAAGGCTCCTTTTCAGATCTAATCATCATCCTGATCACATCTAAGCACAAAACATCAATAACAAACGTATAAATTTAAGGTTTCGAAAATAAGAATTTTACCAATCGGAGGGTGAGAGTTTGGCTGCTTCTGGGCACAACGAGGAGTGTAATTGGTATGGATCTGCTCCTGGTAGAGTCAGGAAGGAGGATGGACGCTTGGAATTTATTGAAAGTGGCTGGAGAACCAACTTTCCGATTGCCCTAACTTTGAGAAAAATGGAGAATTTTGAGAACTTCTTCTAGATAGCTTTTTTCGTCCCTTATGCTGGCTTTATATAGAGGAAGAGAGAGCTTGCAAATAAGGGAAGAAAATCACACAATAACTATTCTGTTTAAGGCCATGATTCAAGATTTGAAAATATGCCAAAATGGACATTTCATGTCATGTTGGGACTTAGATGCATCTGGGCACATTTGCACGAAATTATGGGCCTCCAAGCAAACGAAAA
The DNA here is from genome assembly GCA_948472305.1 of Vicia faba. Classification (NCBI taxonomy): domain Eukaryota; kingdom Viridiplantae; phylum Streptophyta; class Magnoliopsida; order Fabales; family Fabaceae; genus Vicia; species Vicia faba. Next base: position 637,754,730 of record OX451735.1, on the reverse strand, counting down.
CACTAGCCCACACGCCTAAGCCCATTTCAAAATATTTTATACCATTTATTTTATATTTACTTGAAATAAGTTAAAATAAATGTGTAAAAAATAGGGAGAAAATATAAGACCATTCCAAAATAATATTAGAGGTCCTCTATGACCTTAGAAAGATATTTGAATCTTAAAAAGTTAGGCCATTGACTCAAAAATCCAAATTTGCTCAATGCACCATACTTGAAATTTCCAAATTTTCCCAACTTGGGAAAGCCATAACTTGCTCAATTATTATCTCATGATGATGATCTTTTAATTTTTGTAAAGCCCAAGATGTCTACTTAAATCCCTCTTTTGATCAATTTTGTATTTGAAGATGTTATCTTGATGTAAAAGGTCTTGGCAAAAAGTGGCTTTTGTTGACTTTCTAAAAATGACATGTACTGTGTGAACTTGTATCTTTAAATGGTGCATTTCTTGAACTTGAGAGATGAAGATAAGTTGTAGGTCATTGAATTCTCTTCAAAATGAGATTTGGTTGGAAAATTTCTGATAAAGTATGAGAAAGTTATGCTTGGTCAAAGTTTGGTTGACTTTTCCTATAGAAACCCTAATTTGCCATTTTTGACTTTTGATGAATTAGGAGAATTTTTTGAGGAATCATGATAAAACCTTAATCAAATGATGGATATCACTTCAAAATGTTGATGTTAACCAAAAATATTGAAGTTTGACTGTACATGGGCCACAATTGACTTTTGACCTAGCATAGTTGATTTTCCAATACTTGTGCAATTGACTGAGCAAACTTATTATGCAAGGCATGATATTTTCCATGGATAATATTGAATGCATATTAGAACCATGGGAAGCATTTGATACCATTGGAGCTCAACCATCTTGATGAAAATTGGAACCCTAGTTAGGGGTTCATTGCCCTATGAGGAGAATTTCTCTAGTCAATTCTTGGTTAACCTTGAGCAATTGAGTACCTCTAGGAGTATGTCTTGTGTGAAAATGGGAGGGAAAATTTTGGGGTACAATAATTAAGTTTGCTGTTGAACACGCCGAAGACTCTAATCGAATGAAATGTCCAAGCTTAAGTTGTTGTTTTATGGGTCGGGTTGACGCAGTTGGGTTGCAATCGCATTTACTGAGGCGTGAAATTGATTGAAGTTACACATGTTAAATATTCCACGGTGAGAAAATTTACGAGAATGTTGAACCGGTGGATAGTATGACATATGCTTCAAACGACAATGACACAGATACATATACTTGTGATCGAGTCGAAGAGATTGCAGAAGCACTTGGAGAAGATCTTCAGGATTGTCCCAAGATGTTTGAGAGGTTGATAAGCAATGCACAGAAACCGTTGTATAAAAGTTGCACTAAATTCACAAGATTTTCTGCGGTATTAAAGTTGTACAACTTAAAGGCGAGCAATGGATGGTCGGATAAAAGTCTCAGAGTTATTAGCCATTATGAGAGATATGCTTCCAGAGGATAATGTTCTTCCTAATCGAACGTATGAGGCCAAAAAAATGTTGTGCTCTATTGGCATGAGCTATGATAAGATACATGCTTATCCAAATGATTGCATTTTGTTTCGAAACGAATATGTATCGTTAAATGAGTTCCCTAAATGAGGTTTATCTTGATATAAGAAAATATTGTCTCCAGCAAAAGTCTTATGGTATTTTCCTATAATTCCCTGATTTAGACGCATGTTTCATAGTGAAACTAATGCAAGACACTTGACTTGGTATACATATGAAAGAATTATTGATGGAAAGTTTCGACATCCGGCAGATTCACCACCATGGTCGAAAATTGATAATGATTATCCTAATTTTGGGAGGAGAAGCAAGAAACCTTCGCTTGGCATTATCTACTAATGGAATGAACCTGTATGGTCTTCAAAGTATCTCACATACCATATGGCCTATGATTATTATGATTTATAACCTACCTCCATGGCTATGTATGAATCGCAAGTACATGATGTTATCTATGTTAAATTCTGGACCTAAGCAACCAGGGAATGACATAGACGTTTACTTGAAACCGTTAATCGAAGATTTAAAGATTTTGTGGGAGAACGGTGTGGAGGTTTATGATGGATATAGGAAATAAAGTTTCAATTTGAGGGCGATATTGTTTGGCACAATTAATTATTTTATGGCATACAGAAATCTATCAGGGTATAGCATTAAAGGTCAAAAAGTGTGTCCTATTTGTGAAGAACACACAAATTGGAAGCGATTGGAATTTTGTTAAAAGAATGTATTTCTCGGTCATCGTAGATTCTTAAATTCTAATCATCAATACCATGGGTGGAGAAAGGAATTCAATGGAAATCCAGAACATGATAGAGCTCCACCTATGTTGACAAGTGACCCAGTTTTTGAAAAGGTGAAAGATATGAGTACCCAGTTTGGAAAGCCTTTTGTACATACGCTTGTCAAAGGTGGGTGGAAGAAGAGGTAATTTTTTTTAAATTACCATATTAGAAGTTGTTTTATGTAATACATATTCTTGATGTTATGCATTTTGAAAAAAATGTATTTGAAAGTGTTATTGGTACGTTACTCAACATACAAGGAAAGTCTAAGGATGGCCTTAAAGAAAGAAAGGGCTTGATACAAATGGGAATAAGAATTGAATTAGGACCCATGAAGAAATGAACACGAACATATCTGCCGCATGCTGCTTATACTTTATCTAGAAAGGAGAAAAAAATATTGTGTAAGTTTCTAAGTGAAGTAAAAGTTCCAGAAGGTTACTCTTCATATATCAGAAGACTTGTGTCTATGAAATACCTCAAGTTAAAGAGTTTAAAGACACATGATTTCCATGTTATAATGGAGAATTTTCTACCAATAGGTATACATTCTATTTTGCCAGAAAAAGTAAGAAGCGCCATAACTAAATTGTGTTTTTTCTTCAGGTCAATTTGTAGTAAGGTGATTGATCCTGATATCTTACCAATATTGCAAAAAGAAATAATTATTACTTTGTGTGAGCGTGAAATATATTTTCCTCCCTCAAATTTTGATATTATGATACATCTTGTTGTTCATCTTGTGAAAGAGACATAATTATGTGGACCAGCTTATATGAGATGGATGTACCCTATTGAGCGTTATATGTAAATATTAAAAGGGTAAGTGAAAAATCAAGATGAGAATATTATAGCGGATGAATCATATATTAGAAATGATCATAATGAGAAAATTTGGATCAATCCATCCGTATGAGTTGTTAAGAGCCAAGTAATTCATATTTCAACCAAGAAACAAAAGAGATGTTAGTGGAAAAGGTAATAGTGAAATGTTATATGTTCTATCATTCAATAAAATTATGTTTTTGTTTTTATATTGTGTTTATGGTTTTATTTATTGTGTTTATGTTTTTATTTTTTGGCTATTCATTCAATTCTACTTGAATTTTATATGGTGTTTATGTTTTTCTTTAATATTACAGGTGAAATGGCTTCTAATGAGGAAAAAGATCATCCCGCTTCTAATATTGATGAAAATGAATCAGGTTGTGATGTGGAGAGTGAGATTAGACGAGGAATAACAATTATGAAGTCAATAATTTGTGAAAGAGATAAAGGTATCAAATTTGACGTACATTGGAATGAAGACAAACAGCTAATTAAGCCTAACGATTCAATGTTGACAAGTTACATTGGTTCCATTATGAGGAGATAAGTTCCAACCACTTATGATGATTGGAGAAGGCGTGAGCTGAAACCCATTAAAGAAAAAATATAGATTGAAATACAGGTGCGATATGTGATGTCTTTCATTTTTGTTGACGCTTATGTATATAAATTACTAACGCACTCTATGTATATTTTTTTGTAGAGGTCTTTTAACATTGATGATGATCAAAAATCATATTGTCTTGAATTGGCCGAAAAAGACTAAGAGGGTTTCAATATTTTTTGACAAAGAAGTTTCTTAGGGATTCCAATAACAATTTTATCGATGCAAAACTTCCAAAGGCGTATGCGTGCTTGATTTCGCCTGAAGAATGGGAAACCTTCAAAGAAAAAAGAAGAACCTCAGATTTTCAGGATGTGAGTGGCGTGAATCGCCAACAAGCATCAAGTCCCCCGTATCCATACAAAAAAGGGTGTATGGGATATGCATGCTTGCAACAATGATTGGTAAGTATATATAAATGATATGATATACTTATTCATTAAGTGATATTATCAATTTATTATTTCTCTTAATGTGTAGTTAGAATAGGAGAAAAGTCAAGAAACATCTCTTCCGGAACATGTTCTGTGGAAGGTTGCCCAAGTGGTTAAGGATGGAGTTGTTAAGGAAGTTGTGTATGAATATGAGTTTCAGGAGAGTCTATCTTAAACTCAAGCTGAAGACCGGGATTACAGGAGCAAACTTATTCGAGCATTAAATGTTCCTGAGTATACCGGTCGTGTGAGGGGTAAGGGATTCAGGGTGACTCCAACATCTTTGGGTAGTCATCAAAATAAGAAATGTCATAGCAATAAAGAAGTGATGGAAGAGTTATGAAACTTAAAAGCTAAAGTTCGTGAGTTGGAAAAGGACAAAGAAAAATACATGTTAGAAAGGCAAGGGTCAGGGTTCAAGGATACTAGTGACAAAGATAGTATCAATTGTGATTTCCAATAGAAAACCCGAGGTAACATATATTATTATGAATTAGCACAATTTTTTTAATTGACATATATAAATATTAACAATTTCATATTTGTTATTTTTTTAGGGTATTTCACCTTGTCAGCTATATTTATCGTTACTGACTTATCGCATGGTTGGCAAGGGAAAAGTGCATAACACCTTGGGAGAAGTACTTCACCATAAACCGCTCCCTATTGGATTTTTGAAAGTATCAATTTAAATTGCAATGGATATGGATGCACCATTACCGTTGCCTTATGATATTTCAGATGCAACATTGGTCGGAGAGGCAATAGGATCTTATGTTGCATGGCCGTCAAGTCTCATTTGCATAGATTATGAGGCATGTTAACATTTGTAGAGTTGAAAACTATCATGAAAACTATTATGACCATTTAACATACATTTTTTTTCATGGTAATGTTAAACTCCCACGAAATCCAAATAAAAAGATAAGGGGATTAAGCCGCAGACCGAGTCAGTTGCATCCAAAAGGAGGTAAATTAATATATATTTTGCATAGAAAAGGTTAATTCACGATCTTATACTTCACCTAACTTATTGTATGCATTTGATCTTTAGATCCATGTTAAAGACATGTAACAAGTCCCTATGAGTAACATGTCCGCACAAAAAAGGGTTATGGCAAAGTCTGCGGCTAGAAAAAGCTTACTTCTCGGTATAGGTCGTGCCTTCAGACATTAATGGGAATTTCATATTTGGCCGACGGATGTGCTGTAATATACCTATGGAGGAAGGTATTTTTGGTTTTTCCTATTACGAAACAATAAGTAGAGAGGATGTAGATCAAATTCTTAAACATGAAGAATTAGGCCTCGATGTTTTCAATACATACATCAAGTATTATCCGATCAACTTTATTTCGTTTTTATTGAACAATTTATCTACTAATTTAATTGAATGGTCTTAATGTTATTGATGTATTTATTTAAGCTTCACGTATGCCCACTTGATGCGCCCACATCAATTGGACCAAAGATTCTCCTTCTTATCTCCAAGCAATTTCAACGCACTATTAATCCAACAACGACTAGATGACGTAAAAGAATATTTTCTCAGTACATTTATGGCCAACATAGATACAAAGAAATTGTTTTTTTTCCATTTAATACGGGCAAGGGGTAAGATTTTTTATTCAAACTTCATCTATTATAATTTTTCGTGTTTTGACGTTTCATAGAAAGTTTCAATCTAAACTTTGTTAATCTTAAAGTGGACACTGGTTGTTAGTTGCGATCAATCCAATAAGAGAAGTTGTATATTATTTGGATTCGTTAGAAGTAGATTGGAAAAAATACCCATACATGAATGAGATGGTTGATACGTAAGTTAGATTGTTCTAAAACTTCATTTGTATACTTATTTATTTTTTATGTGAGATTGTTCTAAATCTTCATTTATATTTTGTTAGGATTATACAAATTTTTAGATCACAAAGAAATATTCAAGTACCAAAGAATAAGAAAAACAACATTACATGGATTAGAGTGCATGTATATTTTCATAACTTTGATTATATTAGTGATGCTACTTGATAAAACAAGTTAAATTATATGAGATGATATATATTTGTATATTTTTCCATGTGTAGTATCCTCACCAGCACAATGATATAGATTGCGGTTATTTCATGTTGAAGTTTATGAAAGAAATTATTCTTTTGAATCAAACAAAGATTCCATCCATGGTATGAGTTTCTAACTTATGATTTATTCTAATATATTTAACACATTTCATCTAATTACTTTGTTTTAACTAAATCATATTATATTATATTATATTATATTATGTAGTACTTTGATGAATACAAGTGTTCTACTTATTCGAAAGATCATTTGGACGAAATTAAGGAGGATTGGTGTCAATTCATTATTGAGATGAGAATTTTATAAGGTATTGTGACACTTTCATTGATCATGATTTTGAGTATATATAAGTTTGAGTTAATGAGATACTATGTCATCATAGTGTAGTAAATTGTTGCAATGTTGTTGTTGTTATTGAGATGAAAATTTTGTTTGTATTTGAAAGTGTATCGAGGAATTTTTAATGATGGATTATAACGGAATCGGGGAATTTTGTTTGTATGTATGAATCGGGGAATTTTTAATGGGGGATTATAATGAAATTTTGTTTGTTTGTATGGATGAAATCGGGGAATTTTATTTGTATGCATGGTATGAATCAGGGAATTTTGTTTGTATGTATGAATCGGGGAATTTTTAATGGTGGATTATAACGGAATTTTGTTTGTTTGTATGGACGAAATCAGTGAATTTTGTTTGTATGCATGGTATGAATCGGAGAATTTTGTTTGTATGTATGAATCGGGGAATTTTTAATGGTGGATTATAATGGAATTTTGTTTGTTTGTATGGACGAAATCGGGGAATTTTGTTTGTATGCATGGTACGAATCGGGGAATTTTGTTTGTGTGTATGAATCGGGGAATTTTTAATGGTGGATTATAACGGAATTTTGTTTGTTTGTATGAAAGAAATCGGGGAATTTTGTTTGTATGCATGGTATGAATCGGGGAATTTTGTTTATGTGTATGAATTGGAGAATTTTTAATGGTGGATTATAACAGAATTTTATTTGTTTGTATGGACGAAATCGGTGAATTTTGTTTGTATGTATGGTATGATTCGGGGAATTTTGTTTGTATGTATGAATCAGGGAATTTTTAATGGTGGATTATAAGGAAATTTTGTTTGTTTGTATGGACGAAATCGAGGAATTTTGTTTTTATGCATGATATGAATCAGGGAATTTTTAATGGTGGATTATAACGGAATTTTGTTTGTTTGTAAGGACGAAATCAGTGAATTTTGTTTGTATGCATGGTATGAATGGGGAGTTTTGTTTGTATAAATCTTGATTTGTTTTTGTTACATTGATTTTTAAGTGTTATATATATAACTTGATTTTAATATATATATGTGTTTGTTTGTTTTGTTTCAGGTAGGTGCATATATTTGTAGAAGATATATAGATTCATTTAGGATTATTCATTGTTGTTATTTGTAGAGAAGATAGTAGAATATAGCAGCTCTAGAAGATAACAATATTGAACACTTTAAGTTGTATTTATGTATAATTAAATGATTAGGTTAAAGTTGTATATATAAATATGTAAACTAGGTGCATATTTATTGGATTGAAGCTTCAAATTTATAAATTCTGGTGCAAATTTGAAAGACAGCGCTTAAATTTTAAGTAATTATGTGTACAGGACGCTTAAAATATAAGCTGAATATATTAAAAAATATGTTAACATTAGACAGCTCTTTAAACCAAAAAGCGATGCCTATGACATAACAAGCGCTGCCTAAAAGGGGACATTAGACAACGCTTAACTAAAATATGAAAAAAAATACAATAGACAGCTCTTTTTCTATAGTGTGCCTATAGCAGCGCTTTCACTTTAGACATCGCTTGAGGAAGCGTGTCTAAAGTGAAAGCGCTGATATAGGCACACTATAGAAAGCGCTTACATTGTTAAAAGTGTTGCCTATATGGGCCTTTAGAAAGCGTTTATTCAATAAAGCGTTGTGTAAGGTCTATATTAAGCAGCACTTTCACATAGACTAAAAGCGTTGCCTAAGGTTACAGCAACGCAGGAATAGGCAGTGCTTATAAGGGTTGTCTATGGCCAAAAAAAGAGTTGTATATGTGCTTGTTTGGCATAGTGAATTGGAACTTCATTCCTTACAAGTGCACCAATAAAAGTTGTCACTGTTGAACCGTTAGGTTCAATTAGTTGGCCACTTTGGCTCTAATGTGCATCTAATTTTATGCCCCAGTCTCTATCACGAATGACTTTCTTTATAACTGTTATTTCCTGTCTAATTTCCGCTTCCTGATTAATAAAGGTCTCATGACCTCTATCATCAATAGCATCATCATGTGGGTGATCCTCGTTACTAGCTATCCAACCTGTAATAAAGAAAAACATAAACCCAATATAAAAATCCATAATCAATTGAATATATAACAAATGACAAATAAAGAAGAGCATATAAATTTATTGAAAATGACATAATATATAACATTTTACTATATTACCTCTTTCACTAACATCTCTTTCTTTTCTTGGTTAGAATGTGAATTACTTGTTTCTTAGAAATGCGGACATCGGAATTGATCCAAATTCCCTCGTTATGATCATTTCTAATATATGATTCATCCGCTATAATATTCTCATCTTGATCATTCCGTCTAATACATGACTGATTCTCAACATCAATATCACCTTGATCTACACCGGTATCATCAATCACTTTGTTAGATAAAAGCACTATAGACCATTTCGTACTCGTCGGGTCAGTAACATAGAACACTTGTTTAGCTTAAGATGTTAGAATAAAAGGCTCGTCTTTGTACCCCACCATATTAAGATCAACTTGCAGAAATCCTGACTTATCCATTCGTATTCCACTACTATTTACCCACTTGCAACCAAAGATAAGAATCTGAAACATCTCATAATCAAACACCCAAATGTGCTCAATAACCCCCAAAATATGACAGATTTGCATATTTGGGGTTTAAGTCCTTTATACTTGATATGTGCATTGCTTCAGCTAGCACGGTGACACCAATATTTTACATAGTACTTTTATCATCTTGTTATTTGGTATACAATGTGTATCTATTTATTGCATATGCGCTATGAGAAAACACATGCAAACTTGGACTATATGCCAAACATCTCAACCTTTCTGTTATTGAAGCGGGATCTGAAGAGCGCTTTGAATAAATATGATCCTTAAACCGTTGTATAAAACTTTGATTGTGCTCTCGAACTATTCAATTTTCATTTTTGTTCTGATTTAACCCTTGGAGTACATCCTTGTGCATTTCAACATATGGCTCAACCTCACTGTCATTGTGCAGAACATACAAATGAACTTTCTCCCATTCATCCCTTGATATTGTCTCAATTTTATTTCCAATTAATTTTTTACCTTCCTTTTTTTTCAAAAATATGAGTTTTGGGGAGCCCAACGGATTGAGTATTGGACAAATATTCAGTATAAAACTCAAACGCTTCTTCAACAATGTATCATTCAACAATACAACCCTCTGGGCGGCTTTGGTATTTCACGTACCCCTTTAATATTTTCATATAACGTTCAACAGGGTACATCCATCTCATATAAGTTGGTCCACATAATTGTGTCTCTTTCACAAGATGAACAACTAGATGTACCATTATGTCAAAAAAAGAGGGAGGAAAATACATCTCAAGCTCACACAAGGTAATAACTATTTCTTTTTGCAGTGTTGGTAAGACCTCATGATCGATCACCTTACTATAAATTGACCTAAAGAAAAAACACAATTTAATTATGGCGCTTCTTACTTTTTATGGAAAAATAGAACGTATACCTATTGGTAGAAAATGCTCCATTAAAACATGACAATCATGTGTCTTTAAACTCTTAAACTTGAGGTCTTTCATAGACATAAGTCTTCTAATATCTGAAGAGTGTCCTTTTGGAACTTTAACTTCACTTAGAAACTTGCACAATATATTTTTCTCCTTTCTAGATAGAGTAAAAGCAGCAGGTGGTAGATATGTTCGTCTTCCTTTCTTCACAGGTCCTAATTCAGTTCTTATTCCCATATTTAACATGTCCTCCCTTGCTTTAAGGCCATCCTTAGACTTTCCTTTTATATTTAGTAACCTACCAATAACACTTTTGAATACATTTTTTTCAATATGCATAACATTGAGAAAATGTCTCACATACAAAGACTTCCAATATGGAAATTCAAAAAAAATTGACTTCTTCTTACACCCACCTTTGACAAACTTATGTGCAAAAGGCTTACCAAACTGAGTACACACATCTTTCACCTTTTCAAAAATTTGGTCACCTGATAATGCAGGTGGAGCTTTACATTGTTCGATGTCTCCATTGAATGCTTTTCTTCACCCACGGTAGTGATGCTTAGAATGTAAGAATCTACGATGACCGAGAAACACTTTCTTCTGACAAATGTCCAATCGTGTCGTATTGGTTCCATCTTCACAAACAGGATGCGCACGTTGACCTTTAATGCTATACCTAAATAGATTCACGTATGCTGGAAAATCGTTAATTGTTCCAAACAACATCACCCTCAAAATTAAACTTTATTTCCTATATTCATCATAAACCTCCACAATGTTCTCCCACAAAACTTTAAATCTTCGACCAATGGTGTAAAGTATACGTCTATGTCATTCCCTGGTTGTTTAGGCCCAAAAACTAACATAGATAACATTATGTACTTACACTTCATACATAGCCATAGAGGTAGGTTATAAATCATAAGAATCACAGGACATATGGTGTGTGAGATACTTTGACGACTATGTGGGTTCATTCCATCAGTAGATAATGCCAAGCGAAGGTTTCTTGCTTCTTCTCAAAAATTAGGATAGTCATCATCAATTTTCGACCACTATGGTGAATCTACCGGATGTCGATACTTTCCATCAATAATTCTTTCATATTCATGCCAAGTCAAGTGTCTTGCATCAGTTTCACTATGAAAGATGCGCCTAAATCTCAGGATTATAGGAAAATACCATAAGACTTTTGTTGGAGACAATTTTTTCTTATATCAAGATAAACCGCGTTTAGGGCACTCATTTAACGATGCATATTCGTTTCGAAACAAAACACAATCGTTTGGACAATCATGTATCTTATCATAGCTCATGCCAATAGAGCACAACATTTTTTTGCCTCATAGGTTTGATTAGGAAGAACATTATCCTCCAGAAACATATCTCTCATAAGAGCTAATAACTCTGAAACTTTTATCCGACCACCCTTTATCCGCATTTAAGTTGTACAACTTTAATACCGCAGACATTCTTGTGAATTTAGTGCAACCTTTATATAACGGTTTCTCTGCATTACTTACCAACCTCTCAAACATTTTGGGACAATCCTTAAGATCTTCTTCAAGGGCTTCTGAAATCTTTTCGACTCGATCACAATTGTATGTATCTGTGTCATTGTCGTCTGGAGCATAGGTCGTTGTGATCGGTGGGAATAGAACTGACTGTTTTGGAATGCTGGTTCGCGTTTGCGTTTATTTTCGCAAAATGTCGCGGTAAGCAAGAGTCGCCACCGTCTTTTATTTTATCCAACGAGGAAAGGACAAAAGCACAGAAAAATTCCTTTTTGAGATGTTTCTCGGGTTCGGGAGGTAGATTATAGAAAGAGAAGATGTTAGCACCCTTTCTATCCGTGGTTATCCACGGGCTCTTAGGTACTTGCTCATTATGTTTTCAAAAGTTTGCTTTTCTCTGTGTTTGTGGTTTTGAAAAGAGTTTTTTGTTTGAAATGGGTGTAAGTGCGAAAAGTTTTGTTTTGTTTTAAAATGAGCAAGTACTTAACAACCATCTAGCTACTCGAAAAAGGAATTAAACTGTACAAGTGTCCTTTAGACAATGCTATCCCATTATTGAGGAGTAGGCAGCATCGTCGTTGGAGTTTTCGGGTCAATTCGATTAAGGGACGTGTGGTCACTAAAGCAATGTTAGGACGCCTTAGCGGTAACCCTAATGTCTTAGATCATTTTATCCGAGGCAACCGTTTCGAGGCAACTATGATCTTTGGACAAGAGGGCGACCTCTAAAACTTCCTATACTCAATGACCACGTTCGAGGCAACCAGGTGAGGTGTACCCTAAGAGTGGCATGTGCGAGTGTATTGTTTTTCAGTTATTTATCTTTGTACATGTTAATGGTGAGCTACTGTTGATTTTAGGTTAAAAGTTGATCTTGTCATGCATTGCCTATTATTCAAACATCTAACAGTTAATATTGTGCGGGAATTAAATTGCGGAAAATAAATCTAAGTTATTACAAGGCGTCAGGTATTTACATCGCCAAAAACAAACCCTTAAAAATTAAATTGCGAAAAGTAAATGAAAGCGATAAATAAATAAATAAAGTCCTAAGTTAAAACTATTACATTCCCGGAGCAGTTACAATATTGGAATAAGGATCAAAAATAATTCCCGCGCGAGAAAATTAAATCGGAGTTTCTTAGGGTTTTGACCCTTTTTATTAAAGAAAGCATATTTTGTTTTTTTTTTTAATTAAAAATTAATCTAAATTAATAATTTAATTAATTAATTAACTGAAAATATTTTTGGGTTTTTATTTTAATTAAGGAAATAAAATAAGAATGGTTAAAAATATTAAAAACCTAATTCTAAATTAATTTTAATTTAATGCAAAAGATATTAAAATTGTACCTAATTAAAAAACTACATTAATTGACTAAAATTTATTTACAAAATAATAAAATAGTGAAATTAATAAAAATATTATTTTTTAGGGTTTTCTGATTTTATATAAAAAATATTAATTGGTTAATTTTTTATAATAATAATTAAATAAATAAATAGAGAGACAAAGAAATAAACCAAAATGGGGGGGTTTGGGCCTGAAGAGGGAGTATGATCAGCAATTCTTGGCCCATTAACACCAGCCTGTTTGACCTTTGAAATCCAGCGCGTGCTTGTTGACTCTAGTCCATGGTGCATCTGTAATTCTGGCCTTTGGATCTGGCCTGAAGACCACTTGGCATTTGATGGGATGAAGAACATGGTAGTCCACCTTTTTTGCCTTGCATAGGAATATCTGAAACAAAATTATAACAAAGTTTTGGGGGACCTGGGATTCGAACCCAGGTCCCAATGCTCACATGTCAGCGCTCCAACCACTCAACCAAACGACTCATTCGTTATAAGAATATAAAACAAATAATATATGGAAGAATCAATTAATCATGCTGGAAATAAAAAAAAACGCGCAAACACATTTGAATGGACCAATAATGCAGGGACACGTTATCATCTTCTTCAGCAAATCCCTGGTTATTTACCTGCGGATTTTTGTCCGCAGGAAGATTCGTGGGATGTCTCAAAAATCCTTCCTAGGCCATGTAAACGTAAGCTAAGGCCATCATCGTGTTCGTCTTGCTTTCCTGAACACAAATATAGCCATGAATTGTCTTGATTTTGCCTGTACACAAGATGCCTAAAAGCGAAGAAAGAAAACACTAGGTTCGGGTGTCACATTAGAAGCCATGAAAATAAAATTGAATGATGTAGAAAGCTTCGAAATCAAGCATAGATCAAGAATATGTTAACATTTGGTCAAAAAGATGCAAGAATGAGGAGTTATATTTTCGTGTGCAGAGGCATATTCAGGAACACTTACAGCGCGTTACAGGTGGTCTTAAGGTCCGATTTTGGTTGCTATAGCTTCAGGAGGTTGCTGGCAAGAGAGCTACGTGAAGCTTTTGCTTTGGAAACGCCTCCAAACAAGAATTCGATCTCCCACTTTTCACACTTTTTTTTCAAACTTTGTATGGCTGTTTCTGCAGTATTTTATGCGTGTTCTTGGTCTGGCTCTCTTGTGTGCATATAATAGAATGAATTTAGGTCAAAACATGGGCCATAATCCAAGTGCATTCAAGGTTTTGAGATTTGATATGATCACCATTATCAAGTTTCAAATATAGGCCAAATCTGATTTTTTTATGCATGAAAAGCCATGATACGAGTTTGATTTGATTCATGATGATAATTGAAAGTTGTATCAATCACAAAGATATGATTTCATCAATTTTTAGATTTTATTTGATTTAATATTGATTAAAAATGAATTAAATCAATAAAAATTAAATAAAATATAAAAATAAATGAATGGCCATGAAGTCAAGTATGGGACACGTGTGTGACATTACAAGACCATATCAAGTGGAAAAAAGTGGGCCCTTTTGTCAAAAATTGGAGTTTTGAGGATGGTTGACTTTTGGCAAATTTGGAGAAATGCCCAACTTCAACAATGCATAACTTCTTCAATTTTGAACTTTTGGAGGTGTTATTGGACTTTTTAGAAACCTTGAGATGTCCTCTAATCAACCCTTTTGATCTCATTTCATTTTGATGTTCCATGCCCAAGTTATAAGCTTTGGAAAAAAGGTGTTTTTGTTGACTTTCAAAAATGACCTATAATGTCCAAATTTGTAACTTTTTGTGAGTGCATTTCTTGATCTTTGGCTGTGAAGATGGATTGTAGTAAATTGCGTCCTCTTCAAAATGAGCTTTGGATAGGTCTTTTATAATAAAGTATGAGAAAGTTATGCTTGGTCAAAGTTGAGTTGACTTTTCCTGCAAAACCCTAACTTAGCAACTTTTGAATCTTGATGAATTTTGAGAAATCCTTGATGAATCATGATCAAACATTGATCAAATGATGAATTATCCTTTAAAATGAGAATGTTGACAAAAAAAACTTGATGTTTGACTGTATTTGGGACACAGTTGACTTTTGCCCTAGCACAGTCGATTTTTGGGCCTCTTGGGCAATTGACTGACCAAACTTCCTCTGCAAGGCTTGAAATTTGACATGGATGAACTTGAGAGCATATTAAGACATTGGGAAACACTTGAGGCCATTTGTATATGAGGACCTTAATGCAACACAAAACCCTAATTTTGACTTGACTGCCTTAGGAGGTGATTTGACTGTCTAACTCTTGAGCCATTTTGAACAACTTGGAGATGATTCTTGACATGTCTTGAGAAACATGGGAGGGAAAATTTTGGGGTACAACAGTTGCCCCTGTTCAATTTTCTTAAACCTAAGGATATAGATTGGTTTTTGAGCCTTTCGTGATCCGAGGGTGGAAGATAATTGAACACTAGAGTGCCTAGAAATTTGCACTCGCATGGTGTAGTATCAGCATTGTAATGTCGGGAATGGGCTTACAAATTCCATTTGGAGATTGTTGGTAGGAGGATGGGCTTACAGATGCCATCTTTAGGAGTTTCGATCGCATAAGAGATTCCTTAGCGAGAACTTGCATACTTGTTGTTGTAGAAGATTCCGCTGGGGAAGTCTAACTTTTGTTGAGATTTAGGAACTTGCTTGTACTTCAACTGAGAGAATGCTTCAGCTGAGTTTTAAGAACCTGTTCATAATTCAATTAGGGGGAAACATCTTCATCAAGATCTAGGAACTGTCTCGTGCTCAACGTAGTATACCATTGAGGTTATAGCACTTGTCCATACTGTGACGGAGGAAAACATCAAGATCTAGGAACTGACTCGTGCTCGACGGAGTATACCGTGGAGGTTATAGTATTCGTCCACACTATGACATAGGGAAACATCTTCATCAAGATCTAGGAACTGTCTCGTGCTCAATGGAGTATACCGTTGAGGTTATAGAACTTGTCCACACTATGACGGAGGAAAACATCAAAATCTAGGAACTGACTTGTGCTCAATGGAGTATACCATTGAGGTTATAGTACTCGTCCACACTATGACATAGGGAAACATCTTCATCAAGATCTAGGAATTGTCTCATGCTCAATGGAGTATACCGCTGAGGTTATAGAACTTGTCCACACTATGACGGAGGAAAACATCAAGATCTAGGAACCGACTCATGCTCAATGGAGTATACCGTTGAGGTTATAGTACTCGTCCACACTATGACGTAGGGAAACGTCTTCATCAAGATCTAGGAACTGTCTCATGCTCAATGGAGTATACCGTAGAGGTTATAGAACTTATCCACACTATGACGGAGGAAAACATCAAGATCTAGGAACTGACTCGTGCTCAATGGAGTATACCATTGAGGTTATAGTACTCGTCCACACTATGACGTAGAGAAACTATCGAGATTGAGAACCTTATCTGAAATTCAACCGAGGATAATTCAATTGAGATTTAAGAACCGGTCAGGTCTTCGACTAAGCTGAGAACTTTAACTGTATCTTTCCTGAAAGGTAAAGGTCAGTCATATGCAATGCATGATATGGATCAGGAAATGATATTCTCAAAATAAATGAGATTATATTCGTATGATGCGTATATGCATGTATCATGATGTATAGGAATATGATGCTTTAGCTGGGGAAAATAAATCCCGGAGCTGCTGCAGAATAGAGTTGAGTTATCGTTTCCACTGGGGATGATGAACGAAGATGATTGTGAGAATAAACCTGCAGGAGAAAAGAACTCCATTGGGGAATAAACTTGATGAAGAGATTACTCTGAGGGGAATTACTTTGTGGGGAATTGATGCGTTGCTGAGGGTTTTAACGATAAACTCAGCTGGGGATTCCGTTGATAAGCTCTGTTGGGGATTTTAATGATGAACTCCGTTGAGGATGGAAAGAACTTCGTTGGGGATGATCTTTCAGTTGCAACTTGCTGAGGATAACCCAGTTAGACTCTTGTGAGGATAGCCTTTTGAATTTGGCAGGGGAGATTTATTTGCGCTCTGCAGGGGATAAGCTTCCAGAATCTACTGGGTGAGATGATTCAACTCTGGCGGGGAAACTTTTTAGACCGCGCTGGGGAAATGGCTCCGTTGGGGTATCTTGTATTCCGCCGGAGAACATTCTTATATTCTGTTGAGGAATATTAAGACTGTCGGGGATGCTCTTATACTTGCTGGAGGATATCCTTATACTCCTCCAGGGAAGATTAAGACCTTCTGAGGATACCAAGCCTTTTTATGGCCGATGATAGATTAACTCTGCTTGGGGAGAGCATTGTTGATTCGTTTGTAGTTGTAAGTCTCAGTGGGGAGAGCTACAAATACTATCTTATTCTGCAGGGAGTGACGGTATCTTGGTCATATTCTTCAGCTGAACCTCCCTTGGTACCTTGGTGGATAGAGCAACTAGACAGCTCGGACAATTCTTATCGCCCCTGTTTCTGATATTACAAGTAATTTGCCTTCTGTTTTGCATGTAAATATTTATGAGCAGCAATTGATGTCAAATGCATATATCAAAAATGAACATTGGACGTTCTTTGCAAAACAAAACAGCTAAAGGAAAAATAATTTGAAATTTGTCTGAAAATGAATTTGTATTGATTTGAAGTTTGCCTGAAAATAGGCGTTTTGTATAAGAGGCTGACGTCCTAGTAAGAGAATGCCGCCGAACAAATAGAATTTATACAATTTGTGAAAAGAAAACAAAACAGCTATGTGAATAATCCCACTGGGTTCCAACTCTACTATTGCCTTTATATCTTCAAGTGTCTCATCACTTTGCTGCTTAGTAGATGAATCTGATTGATTAGTGTCGTCCGAACTTGATAGTTGATACCGAAGTCTGGATGCGAGGTGATCTAATGAGACATAATATTACGCTTTGATCCCTAACTTTTGCCTAGACCTCTCTTTCGGGTTTTCAGTCCACCAGGATACCCTTTTTTGCCCAAGCCGCCTTTTCAGGTTTTCGACTTGTCGGGTGTACAAATTTTTTCATTTTCATCCCTTATTTTTGCCCGAACCCTTTTGGTTCGCCGGAAAGCCCTTATTTTTGCCTAGGCGAGTCAACCTAGTGGGTCTTTGATTATGCGTAGTATATTTTCACTATGTCTGCATTGACGAGGTGAGGAAGGTCGTCACCATCCATGGTGGTTAGAATCATAGCTCCTCCTGAGAAGATGTTCTTAACCACAAATGGCCCTTCGTAAGTAGGGGTCCATTTGCCCCTGGGATCACCTTGAGGTAAGATAATGCGCTTGATTACCAGGTCCCCAACTTGATACTCTTGTCGTCTAACTTTCTTGTTAAATGCCTTGATCATCCGTTTTTGGTACGTCTGACCATGACAAATAGCAGTAAGTCTTTTTTCGTCGATTAGGTTTAGTTGATCAAGTTGGGTCTGAATCCAGTCATCTTCGCTCAAACCTGCATCCTTCATGATCCGAAGAGAGGGTATCTGAACCAAAACAATAAACACAGAAAATAATCCAATGATATTGAGCTCCTTAGAACCCGGTTTCTATTTTAGGACAGGATGAGCCAACTAACTTCAAGAGGGTATTTACCTACAAACCCCATGCAAGCCCAAACCTAAGGACTTGTTTGCTCTGTGTGAATATGATTACCTGTATATACACTTACTTGCTTTTGCATACATGTACATAACATCATAACATCATACCATAGCATTTACAATAACCATTTCAAGGATCTCGAGGGTCTTTTGATGCAGGGTCACGTTGAACCAGACGTCTACCAAGGGGCAAGAGGTTTTCCTCTAAACAAATACCATCAAAGATCAAGTGCAACAACTTGAATCAGGGGCTATGACCCACTTGACATGGTGAGCTTGATTCTCGTGGAAAGACATCCACCATTGCAAAGTTCTCCAATCAAAGATGTTGACCAAAGTTCAACCTCTAACATTTTCTTGTGTTTACCCCAAGAGATTCTTGAAAACATGCATCCACATATCATGCATTGCATCATGACAGTTTTTCCTTTTCAGGTTTCCTTATTCTCCTACTGTTTATTTAAGTAAGAGATGGCTCTAGAGAGGACTGTCAAGGATATCCAGGACCAAAATGCTCAACTTCAGGAAATGTTCTTGAACCTGTCCCAGGGGCAAGAAGAAGTGAAAGCTCTCCTCACAAGGGGCTTGGTCCAGGGGAATTCAAGCAATGCCATGAGTGATCAGTTGGAAGAACTGCAGTCCGAGCTGACTGCAATGAGGATCCAAATGATGGGACAACTGGTGGGCCAGATGGCTCTCATCCAGGACTTGGCTCAAAGACAAGAGGAACTCAGAGTTCTTGTCAACCAACTGCTTCGGGACAACCAAGTGGGGAAAACATCTGAGGTTGAAGAGCAAGTCACCATTCAACCCCCTTGGAGACAAGAAGACAAAGGAAAGGCTCCTCAACTTGCTTCAGGGTCACAAGCCCATCAACAAACTCGTCAGCGTCAACGGGGTAATCGGCGTAAGCAAACTACGTCTGGAAGACAGTTCACTTAGACTGACATACCGTCATCTCTAATACTGGAGCGCTTGTTGGAGGTCAATCTGACTGCTTTGAGGGATCCTATTCGGAAGCCCAATACCTCCGCTCCTAACTATCATCCCGATGCATTTTGTGTATACCACTCCTATAGTCCTGGACATGACACCGACGACTGTTGGGCCTTGAAGAATGAGATTCAAGATCTGATTGACATTGGAGTGCTGAGATTCATGCCTGTTGTACCCCAAAATTTTCCCTCCCATATTCTTCAAGATTTGCCAAGATCAATCTTCAGATGATTCAAAATCTCTCAAGGATTGCACAGTCCAATTGCCTCCTAACACAGTCAAAATTAGGGTTTTGGTTCTTGCAAAGAAATTGAGGTTTCCAAGGGTCCAATCAAGTCCCATATGCCTACATACATTGTCAAGCATCCATATGTCAAGTTTCAAGACTCACGGCATCAAATTACACAGTCAAAAACCCTAATTGCTCCACAGTCAACTGTAGGGGCAAAATGGTCATTTGATAGTCAAAAGTCAAAAAATTTGGTCAACATCTTATTTTGAAGCCACAAACATCATTTGATCAATTCTTGATCATGATTCTCAAAGCATGGCTCAAAAGGTCTCAAGATGCAAAAGTTTCTATTTTGTGACAGCTGAAAAAGTCAACTGTAAATTGACCAAGGCATAACTTCTTCATGGTTTATCAGAAAAATCCCATCCAAAGCTCATTTTGAAGAGGATGACCTTTCCTACAACTCATCTTCACACTTCAAGTCCAATAAATGCTCTCACAAAAAGTTATCAATTTCAACATTATAGGTTATTTTCAAAAGTCAACAAAAAGGCACTTTAAGTCAAAGACCATAACTTGAGATTGGTAAATCAAAATTACATGGGACAAAAGACATTGGTTAGAGGACTTCAAGACCTTTCCAAAATGTCCAAGAACATGATCATAGCTTCAAAATTGAGCAAGATATGCCTTGTAGAAGTTGGGAAATTTTTGGGAATTTTGAAAAGTCAACTTTGCACAAAAGGCTTCAAAAATGCTAATGGGCCACAAATTCTTCCATGAATCATTACCCAAAGGCTATGCACGACCCATTGACCTCAAAGGGATGTATTTTCTTATTTTTGATTAATTATTTGAATTTTTAATCTTATTAATTCATTTAATTAAATTTAATTATGAGAAAAATATTAAACAATGGTTTTAAATCTTTTTTGTGCAGCAAATATGTCCATTATGAGCTAAATATTTCGTGCATCAATTAACAAGGCAATATCTTCCACAATTGGCAAGGATTGGCATGAAAAAAGATTGAAAAAGATATGGAGAAAATCAAATATTCAAAACATGAATACATGGACTTTGGGCTTGTTTTCTTAACCTAATTTCACTCAAGTACATAGGCACAACTCAAACCTAAGGCATTAAACACGAGAAGCTGCTCAGAAAAGGCATACCAATTTGCAAAAGTTCATCAAAAAATTGAAATCTGAAAACATAGTTACAGCGCGATTCAAAGCCTAAAACCTATTCCAAACGCTTGCTGGGACTTCCTTGAACGTGTTTCAATCCCTTTCCAGTCTCCACGCCCAAAGAATTGGTAGAACATAATTGTTTTCTTCTTGAATATGTCCATTATCGTGTTTTAATTTTCAAGCATTGTTCATGTGTTTTGTTAATTGATTTACACTAATATTGATATTCTGAAGCTATTGGTAGCATTTAATTGAACTAACGACGCTTGTATCCAAATATGCCATTAAAGGATATTAGGTTTTCAGAGCTCCAAATTTAGGGGTTTTCACATATGGCAAAATTGAACCACCAAACCTATGCCATTGGATTCGTGACCTCAAGATCAACCAACACCTCGCGCCCTTTTTATATTACAGCATGGGCTATTCGCTATTTTTACAGGTCTTGTTTAGTGGGGGTTTAAAACCCCCGCTATTTGTTTCATATTTGCAGGAATAATGAAGAAGAAGACTAGCGTGTCCAGGCGTGGTTGGTTAGTTTAAATATTAGCGCGTTTTTTTGGTTTGTTTCAGCATGATTACTTTTTCATATATATTATTTATGTTCTATTATATTAACAAAGAAACGCGTTGGTTCAGTTGGTGGCTGAGGTGTCTTGCAGGTACCGGGACCTGGGTTCGATTCCCAGGTCCCCCCAAACGTTTAATACTTTTTGTCTTAAGGTATTCCTACGAAGCGCCTTCTTCAGAGTCCATCATACAACCTCACCTCCAAGCTTGCCACGCGCCCATGAGCTTCAATCTGAAGGCCACAAAAGAGGTTTACCATACGCCTCAGTCAATGGATTCACACGCAAGCCTGGAAAGTCAAAAAAGGGCTTCATTCAGTGGGCCAAAAATGCTCCAATTCACCTCCAAAAGGGCCAGACACCCCCCATGGTTTGCATCATGTTTATTTTATTTGATTTTCCTTTTGATTATTTTAATTGTTTTGAATTGTTTTCTTTAATTTCACAAATTAATTTTCATCATAAAAAATCAGAAACTAAAATATATTTAATTATTATTATTTCACCATTAATTTATTTTTGTAAATAAACTTTAAATAATAAATTTAGTTAATTTAGGTTTTCAATTTTAACACTTTTTCTTAAATAAACAAAATATGTAGAAATTAGGGTTTCTAACATTCTCATCTTTTTTAATAAATAATCTTCTCATCATTATTAGCATTATTAATTACTAAATATTTTTTGTAAATAAACATGTACATTAATCATTTAGTAAATTAGGTTAAACTTTAGCATTTTTCATTAATAATTAAAAATAACTTAGAATTAGGGTTTCTTTTAATTTTAATTTTCTTTATTTTATTAAATACCAAAAACATAAAAAAAACATTTCTTTTCTTTTAAAATAAATAATTAACTTTCTTATTTCAATTCAATTTCAAAAAGGGTCCAACGCCCTCGAACGTTCTATTTCTATTCTTTTCGCACGTTATTTTATTGTGAATATTATGTAATTGCTCAAGCCATGTAATAGTAACTAGGTTTTACTTTCCACATCTTTTATTAAAACGGGTCTTTGTAATTTGGCGATGTATAGACCCGCCCCTTGTAATAGCGTAGGATTTTACTTTCCGCATTTAAATTTCCGCACTTTTAAATTATAATTGCATGAAAGAATGAATGACTAATTAAAAACAATGCGTAGCTCACCATGCCATGATCAAAAGATAAATGCTAAACTGAAAACAACACACAAATTCACACACCACTCTTAGGGTACGCCTCACTGTTGCCTTACCTTCGAAACGTGGTCGTCGAGTATAGGACGTTTTAGTAAGTCCTTATGTCCATGATCAATGGCATAAGGGTAGCTTCTAAGGTGTCCTATTGTTGCTCTGGTGACCACACTGTCCCTAACAATCGAATTGACCCGAATACCTCCAACGGTGGTGCTACCTACCTCTCAATGGTGGGATGGCACTACCTTAAGGACATTTACACAGCCTAATTCCTTAGGGTAGGTGGATGACTCATAGATACTTGCTCTATTCAAAAACAAATCAATACTCTTTTCACACCGACACTTTCAAAAAAGCTTTCAAAACAATTTTTCAAACACTCTTGAGGACTGATACAAGAGTTATTCTGAAACTTTCAAAGAAACTTTTTCAAACCCACTCACAATTGAAAAGCAAACACTTTTGAAAATACAAATGAGCAAGTATCTAAGAGCCCATGGATAACCATGGATAGAAAGGGTGCTAACACCTTCCCTTTCTATAAATCTACCTCCCGAACCGAGAAACTATCTCATAAGGAATTTTGCTTTGCTTTTGTCCTGTCCATGTTGGAGAAAATAAAAGACGGTGGCGACTCTTGCTTCTGCGACATTTCGAGAACCAGCGTTAAACAGTCAGTTCCAGATCCACCGATCACAGAACTGGCGACTCTGTTGGGGAGATTCATAAAGTGAGGTGTACCTTAGGACTAAGATCACTTGTGTTTTCAATTGCTTTGAATTGTTTGCTTTAAATTATGGGTACTGTCTTGGGAGTTCTATAGATCCTAACCCGGATCTGGGGATACCTTCTTAGAAAGTAGCAACAAGGCTGTGAGGGAACTGTGCGGGGTATACCGACATGGTTGAAGCAGTCTGCTACGTTGATGTGGCACTTTGGTGAGTACCGGTAACCCTTGAGTCCAGTCAAGGAGAGTACGGGGCCGCCGTGTGGTGTCGTGAAGCATCAACTGACCTTAGGAACCTTAATTGAACCATCTTGGCCTCTTTAGGGTAGTGAGATAACTGACTTTGGTGCAGTCCGGGGTTGGTTGATACTCGATACTACACTCAATTGAGGGTTTTTTTCTTGGAATATTTCGGTCGCCAGTTCAGTGGCTAAATCAAAATGATGAACAATGAAAGCAATCCAATGATATTGGGACCCTTAGAACCCGGTTACTTCTGATAGAACAGGTTTTGAACACACCAACTTCAAGAGGGTAATACCTAGACCCCATGCTGGCCTAAACTCTAAGGGTTGTGGTGTGACTTGTGTGCCTTATCATGTTTGCTTCTTGTGGATATTTATGGTGTGTTTAATCATAGCATCATAACATCATACAGCATCATATGCATTGACTAACCATTTCAGGGGTTCGAATCTTCATCTTTGTTCTTGTTTTGTAGGACATGGAAACTATTCGCAGAAAGACAATTCAGATCAGCCTTGTAAGGATCCCTCCTCAGCTTAAGGAACTTATATCCAGGATTCCCGAGAGCTCTTCTTTCAGTGAGAGGCATGGAAGACTCATTAGCTTGGTCAACACCAACATTGAGGAAGATATGATAAAGGTCCTCTTCCAGTTCTTTGACCCTCTGCACCACTGCTTTACTTTCCTGGATTATCAACTGGTGCCTACATTAGAAGAGTTCTCCCGGCTTCTGAAGATCCCTATCCTTAGTCAACTACCCTACAACGGTACGGAAAAGGAACCCAAACTTGAAGAGATTGCTAAAGCCTTACACCTACAGCCCTCTGACATCAAGGGACATTGGGAAGTTAGAAGTGGCATCAAAGGGTTCTTGGCCAGGTTTCTGTTTGAGAAGGCCCAAGAATGTTGGAACTCCCTTGACCTACAAGCCTTTGAAGAAGTTGTGGCCCTCCTTGTCTATGGATTGGTGTTGTTCCCGAATCCAGATCAGCTTATAGATATCAATGCTGTCAAGATCTTCATGTCCAGGAATCCTATACCTACGTTGCTTGGGGACATCCTTCACTCATGTTACACTCGAACCATGAGGAAAAGAGGTGTTCTTATGTGCTGCACTCCTCTCCTAGGAAGGTGGTTTATTTCGCACCTTCCACAATCAGTTTTGAAGAACGAGCGGGGTTTGAGATGGTCACAACGATTGATGACTCTTACACATGCAGATATACATTGGTGCTCTAGGTCCAGAGAGGATGTCACTATCATTGATCGTTGCGGGGAGTTTCCTAATGTTCCTTTACTTGGAATCAGAGGAGGTATTACTTACAACCCGTGTCTGGCTTGGAGACAGTTTGGTTATGCTCGGAGGGACGGCCCACATGACATGTTAATTCCTGACATAGTTTTTGACTTCGACAACGATGCCCAAGGACTTCGCCAGAGATTTATCAGAGCTTGGAGGATGCCCAACAAGATAGACAGCAAGACACCGGGGCATAGGAATTCCATCCCTTTGGAACCTTATCTCAAGTGGGTACGAGCCTGCTCCCAGAAGTTAGTGATGCCATATCATCATGTTCTCCCTGTGATCAAAGAGCCAGTTTTGAAAGGTGAGGTGTCCTACACCATTCAGCATCCTGATATGCCTACATCCTGGGAAGAAATGCAGAAGAGCTGGATCCAGCTTAAGGAAGAACGGAATTCTCTTGAGTTCAGTCTACATGCTAGTGAGAAGAAGGTCTTGGAGCTCACCTGCCTACTGCACGAGGAAAAGACTCTCAACACTTACATTGCTCCAAAGAGGATGCGTAGTGTCTTCTGGGATTGATTTACTTTGTAATATTTTTCCCATGAGGCTTTGATGTACTGAACAATTATTTCCTAATGATAATGTGTGTTCCTTTTGTGTCTACAACAAATTTGAACGTTCGAACCCTTGAATGCATTGCATAAATACATATCATGCATCATGTGCATAGCAGGTACTCTTCTTTTCAGGTTGCTTAATGTTCTTCGTTGTTTATTTCAGCATCATGAACCCTGAATCATCTACCGAGCAGTCCATCAAGGCCCTTCAGGCTCAGAACGCCCAATTCCAAGAGCTGATCATGAGTTTGGCCCAAGGTCAGGAGGAGTTGAAGGCTCTGCTGGTTAAGAAGAAGAAGAAGAGAACGATATTGTTCAACACTGGCCGGAGGTTTGGTAACACGCTGCAGAATGAGGTTGATCAAACTGGTTCTTCTGTAGGAAAAGGCAGTCCCCAGGGGGGAAGGGTTCCTAGCCCGGTGGTCTCTGACAACGAGACTGAGTTTAATGAGGAGCAGTATCCTCCAGCTGAAGACAAATACAAGCAGTTGGAATACCGTCTGAATGCCATGGAAATTCAATAAGTGCCTGGGTTGGATTTCGGAGACTTGGGTTTATCTTCTGGTGTGGTCATCCCACGCAAGTTCAAAGCACCATCTTTCGCAAAGTATGACGGGGCGTCCTGCCCTAAGCTACATCTCAGATCTTATGTGCGGAAGATTCAGCCGTATACTATGGACAAGAACTTGTGGATCCATTTCTTCCAGGAGAGTCTTTCAGGGACTCATCTCGAATGGTTCTATCAGCTGGATGGAACCAAGGTTCGTAACTGGGAGGAGTTGGCTACTGCTTTTTACAAGCAGTATCAGTATAATACCGACCTCTCTCCTACATGTACCCAACTCCAGGGTATGTCGCTAGGATCGGGAGAAGGTTTTAAAGAGTATGCGCAGAAGTGGAGGGACCTGGTTGGCAGGGTGCAGCCACCATTAACCGATCGTGAATTAGTGGACATGTTCTTGGGGACCCTATCCGGGCCGTTCTTCAATCATCTTATTGGCAATTCGTCTGCAGGGTTTACAGATCTCATTCTAACTGGGGAAAGGATAGAGGCTGGTATGAAGTCAAGAAAGATTCAGAAGGGTGCGTCCTCAAGTTCTGAGAAGAAACCTTTTAAGAAGGAGGCCAGTGCTGTGTATGGGCCTAGAAGGCAAGATAAACCAGAGCGCCGCCAAGCTGTCAACACGGTAGTTATTGCAAAGCCTGCTGCCGCTCCTCGGCAACCTAACCAACCAAGGGGCGAGAGACCCAGAAGAAAATACACTCGGCTTAGTATGACCTTGTCACAAATCTTGCCACAACTACTATCGACCAACTTGGTAACCGTCAGAGAGGCTCCAAAAGTGGTGAACACAACCTCCCCCAAGTATAATCCCAATGCCCGCTGTGCTTATCACTCTGATAGCCCGGGGCATTCTACTGATGATTGTTGGGCCCTAAGAAATAAGGTTCAAGACCTTATTGATGCGAAGGAAATCCAATTTGAGGCGCCCGAAAGGCCAAACGTTGTGACTGCTCCTATGCCCCAGCATGGAGTAAATGCTGTTGAGGAAGACTTGTATGCAGTTTCTGTGAATGATGTCGCCACCCCTTTGTTGACTGTTAAGAGGAACTTGTTGCTAGCCGGTTTATTTCCGGGTTGTAGCAAGGGTTGCCTCCTGTGTGCCGTCTCCCCTACTGGTTGTCCGTTGCTGAAGTCCGGCATCCAAAGCCTGATGGATAGCAAAGAAATTCTGTTCAAAAAGACCGCTGTTCCTTTTGTTCCCGCTGAAGAAGTATCTGTCGTCACAATTTTCAACAATCCTACCAAGGCTCCCCCGAGGAAGCCAGTCAAAATCCTGTCTGTTGCACCTATAACCATTACTGTTCTGGGGCCAATCCCCTACAAGTCCGATAAGGCTGTCCCATGGCACTATGGGGCAGATGTGTATATACTTGGAGTGAAGCAGGAATTCAACACCAGTACCGGTATCAGTAACATCACTGGTCCCGCCAAAGTTACTCGCACTGACAGGCTCTTCTCGCCTGACATTGCGCCACCAGTCATCCGAAGACCTCTTATAATTACGCCTGCAAGTGCGCCTGTTTCCACTTCTGATCCAATTTCTACCCCTGCTGCTGAGTCATCTAATACTCGAGGAAAAGGGATTGATGATGAGCCTGCCCGGATGGAGGCACCGAAGACAGTGAATGTTGAAGCCTCCCAACAAGAAATGGAGGAAATTCTTAAGATAATCAAGAAGAGTGACTTCAACGTCGTTGAACAACTGGGGCATACCCCCTCCAATATCTCCATGCTATCATTATTGTTGTGCTCTGAGGCCCATGCCAAGGCCCTGATCTCATTTCTGGAGATGGCCCATGTGCCACAGAAGACATCTGCGGATCAATTTACTGACTGTATGGCCAATCTGACCGCCGACAACGGTTTGGGTTTCTCGGATGCTGATCTTACCTCCAAGGGAAAGAACCACAATGATGCCCTGCATGTCTCCATTGAATGCATGGGCACTACTCTCGCACACGTGTTGGTGGACACCGATTCTTCCCTGAATGTATTGCCCAAGAAGGCCTTAGACCGGTTGGATTGTGAGGGCCTGGAGTTGAAACCTAGCAACATCATTGTCCGAGCCTTTGACGGGTCGAAGAGGATGGTTCATGGCGAGGTGGATATTCCGATTCGTGTTAGTTCCCAAGTCTTTGACTCAACGTTCTATGTGATGGATATTCGTCCGTCTTATTCATGTTTGCTGGGTCGACCTTGGATTCACAAAGCTGGGGCTGTGACCTCCACTCTACACCAGAAGCTCAAGTACCCTGTCAGAGGGAAGATTGTCACCGTGCAGGGGGAGGAAGAGTACATGGTTAGTCATCTGAATTCCTTCCGGTATATTGAGATGGACGGGGAGTTTATTGAAACCCCCTTTCAACATTTTGAAGAGGTACCTCCAACATTGGCGTCGGCTGAAACAGTGGTTGAAGAAGACTTTCCTTTGAAGATGGCCTCCTTAAAGGACGCCCGGGTTGTAATTGAGAAAGGTAAATGCGCTAACTGGGGCAGGCTCCCTGATTTTACTCCTAAGACTGACAAGTTTGGGCTGGGTTTTACTGCAGAGGCTCAGAAGGCTGTACGCAAAGCAAAGATCGGAAGACCTCCCGTGTTCATCACCAACCCGGGAGTGAATGCTATTGAAGGCGATGCGGAGGAATCAGAGTTTGATAGCTGGATCTACCCGACGACTGACGGTGGACTGAACAATTGGACCGCAAAAGATCACATACATGTTACTTTTGTTACGCAGTAATGAATTCCTTTGTTTTTATTTGTAATAAACAATAAATTGAAACTTTATGGCCTGGTGTCTTACCCGGGGCACCGTGGCTTCATTTGTGAGGGCTTATTAACTGTCATTTCCATATATCATGAATAAAGACATTGGACGTTTTTTCGCATTTCAAATCTTGTGCTCCCTTTCTTTCTTTCCTTTCTTTATATATTGCAAAACAGCTGTATTTACACACACTCACTCATACAGGTTCCAATCCACTCTGGATCTCACTGGCAACGACTCTGCTACTGCCAGTTATGACTTCGAAAATCCGATCAACTTAGCCGAAGACGAAGGTGAAGATTATTGCGAAGTGCCTGTCGAGCTTGCAAGACTGTTACTCCAGGAAGAGAGGGCCATTCAGCCCCATGAAGAGCCAGTGGAAACGGTAAACCTAGGTACTGAGGCAGACAGAAAGAAAGTTAAGATTGGTGATAATCTATAGCTCAGCGTGAAACAACGGTTGATCCAAATGCTGCATGATTATGTGGAGATCTTTGCCTGGTCTTACGAAGACATGCCCGGGTTGGATACCGACATTGTGGTCCATCACTTGCCTACCAAAGAAGACTGCCCTCTGGTAAAACAAAAGGTCTGTCGTATGCGTCCAGAGATGTCCGAGAAGATCAAAGCTGAGGTTATGAAGCAGTTTGATGTCGGGTTTCTTGCAGTGACTTCTTACCCTCAGTGGGTTGCCAATGTGGTGCCAGTGCCAAAGAAAGATGGTAAGGTCAGAATGTGTGTCGATTACAGGGATCTGA
Source organism: Vicia faba (assembly GCA_948472305.1). Classification (NCBI taxonomy): domain Eukaryota; kingdom Viridiplantae; phylum Streptophyta; class Magnoliopsida; order Fabales; family Fabaceae; genus Vicia; species Vicia faba. The sequence continues at coordinate 637,725,056 of OX451735.1, read as the reverse complement.
ACAGGGCAAGCCCCAAGGATGACTTCCCTCTACCTCACATTGACGTTCTGGTTGACAATACTGCTCAGCACAAGGTGTTCTCCTTCATGGATGGGTTTTCAGGTTATAATCAGATCAAAATGGCTCCGGAAGACATGGAAAAGACTACTTTCGTTACTCAGTGGGGCACCTTCTGCTACAAGGTCATGCCTTTTGGACTGAAAAATGCTGGGACAACCTACCAACGTGCCATGGTTGCTTTGTTTCATGACATGATCCATCACGAGATTGAAGTGTATGTCGATGATATGATTGCAAGGTCCCAAACTGAGGAGGAACACCTTGACCATCTAGAGAAGCTGTTTGACCGTCTGAAATTGTACAAGCTGAGGTTGAACCCGAACAAGTGCACATTTGGGGTGAGATCTGGAAAGTTGCTAGGCTTCTTTGTGAGTGACAAGGGTATTCAAGTGGACCCTGCCAAGGTTAAAGCCATTCAAGAGATGCCAGTTCCCAAGACAGAGAAAGAAGTCAGAGGCTTTCTAGGACGTCTGAATTACATTGCCCGATTCATCTCGCACCTAACTGCTACTTGTGAACCAATCTTCAAGCTGCTGAAGAAAGATCAGGTAGTACGTTGGTGTTGTACCCCAAAATTTTCCCTCCCATTTCTCAATGATTTCTCATCACAAAACCTTTGAAGCCCAAGATCCAGTTAGGGTTTCATCTGCTCAAGACTTCTCCTTGCACTGTGGACCCAAATTAGAGTTTATGTTTGCACAAAGATGTTTTGACCTAAAATGCCTAAGATGACTTTCATGCTTCATATTGGACCCCCAAGTTTATCCATACCAAGTTTCAAGCCTTGATTCCAAGTTTTGCCCAGTCAGTTGGACAGTTGACCTAAAAATCAGTTGTATTGGGGAAAAGTCAATTGTGGCCAATTGACAGTCAAACCTCATGAAAATTGACCCACATCAACATTATGAACTCATATGGACCATTTGATCAAGTTTGGATCATAATTCCATAAGAAATTTGATCAGATCACCAAAAGGGCAAAATGGTCATTTTTAGGGTTTTGACTGCACAAAGGCAATTTTTGACTGTTTGACCTAGCCAATGGAAAACCAAGCTCATATATAGACTCAAGGACCCCATGGAATTATCTTGACATGCTCAACAAACTCAAAAGATCCCAAGTACACAAGATTGACAGTTGAATTTCCCAGTCAATTGATCAATTTTGACTGTATACTGAAAAGTCAAACTTTGACTTTTTGGTCAAAATCAAGAGTCAAGATTCATTTTTCATCAAAACATGCCAAATCATGAAACTTGTTCATCAAGAAATCACAAAATGCAAATTAGGGTTAGAAATTAGAATTTTTCATAACTTAGAATTTTTCTAAGTTATAAAAAACCCTAATTTTTTTCCAACTTTGCCCCACTTTTTCACCAAGATCCATTTGGATTCAAACAAAAGTCAAAACATGAAAGTTGTAGCTTGTTGCATAATCTACAACTTTGATTCACAAAGTTTTCCCATTTGAGGCTTGTATCTCAAGTTACAAATTTTTGAATAAGGGCACTAAACCATTCTTAACTTAGTGAAATTTTAACCTATTTTGACAAGTTTTTCTACCTAACTTCAAGGCCATTTTCCATACACTTCCACTTGGAATTTCAAATTGCATTTCAAAGATGGATTGTAGTACACATTCCAAGCTTTCCAAAATGTCCAGGAACTTCTCAAACAACCTCATGGTTAGGGAGAATCGAATTTTGCAAAATGGGAAAAAGTCACTTTTGTTCTTGGCCATGTACATGTTCATAACACTATGCATTTCAATCTCAGCTTGCATATCTTGATTACAGGTCCTTAAACCATCCAACACTCATAAATTTAATGCATATTCTTTGTGCCAAAGCCATGTTCTTTGTGTTCTAACATTGCATGAAGGATTAATCCCAAATTAGATAAAGCATTATTTCTATTTTTGCAAAAGTTAGCTTTATGTCCAATTACAAATCCAAGAAGTACAGTCCATATCTAATTGGCACAAGTTTATGTGTTAATCACACTGATCAAGGAGGGATTATGCAGCATAGTATGAGGGCCTGTACAGGCTAGAGGCACAAAGTAACCATGGCTTGCTTAAAGTGTAAGAAACACATCATAACTCAAACCAACTCTCATATCAGCTTGAAAACCCTTAAGTGAACTTGACAAACATACTCAAGAGATCTCAACCAAGCTATTGCACGACCCTAACACCTCTCATACACCCAAAATCCCAGAATCACCTTCAAACTGCAAAAACAGGGCCAGACCTGCAGTTGGAGTGCCATCTTCCATTTCCCTCGAGCTCTCTTGCCCAAACCAGTTCACATACATCCCATAGCATCTATGCAAGCTAACCATGACTTGAAACACGACCTGTAATCCCTCTAACCACTTCCACCATTTTCAATTTCTTGTTTTGCAGGTGAAGTGCTCTAGCACGATTCAAAAGCTTTCAAGACAAAGTAAACATTGGAATAGCATCTCTGAACCTCAAGGAAGCTTTTCCAATCATAACCTTGCACTGAAAGCTTCCTCATTGCCAGATAGAACTTCAGCTGAACATGTATCTTGGTGAACTTCTATCTCTCTTATTAAGTATCATTAGCTCTAAGTTTGTGAATAAACAATGTTCTATTCATGCCACTGAACATGTACATGTTTTTACTTTTCATTTCTTTTACTTAAGCTGTGAGAATTTGAGGTTTGAAAATGGCAGAAAATCTAGGTTAGGATTTGGGGGAGAAGAAATTCTCCCTCATCTTAGAGAGTTAGATCAAGTTCTGCATATGATTGGATTCGTCTCTTCATGCTGAACATTTTTTATGTTATAAGTTTTCATTGAAAAGCCAGGAATCAGGAGTTAGAAGTTGAGAAGAAGGGCGCGCGTTTTTTGAACTGGTTCTGTCTGAAGGTTGAAGACAGTGGCTTCTTGGGCTGGGCCTGAGTGTTTTTCTTATTCACACCACTTTTTTTTGCTTTACACCCCCTGAGCCCATTTCATTCATTTTTAATATTTTTGACTTTTGCTTTTTTTTTATTGGCTCATTTATTTTTTCTCAGCATATTAAAAATTAAAAAATATTTTTTCTCACCATTTTTGATTTTATTAGGTATTTATTTGATTTTTTTTCTTTTAGTTTGAACATAAATAAATAAATATATATGTTTTGTTTAAAATATTAAAATATTGGAAATACATTTTTACATACTTTTATCTTATTTTTACTTCCTGAAAATATTTTATAGAAAAATACCTTTTTATTTTAATATTAAATATTATTAATTAATATATATAATACATATTTTGTAAATAATATAAATAAATAGATATATATTAATACACTTAGGATATAAATACCAAAAAATGTACATATTTTATTTTTTAATATTTAATACTAAAAAATACATTTTTTTAAGCATATTATATTTTTATCTTATTTTTTGTATATAAATAGTAAATATTACAAATATTAAATAACTAATACCATTTTGATTAAAATTAGGGTTTTGCCCTAAATTTGAAAATACTCCAAAATATAGTACCTTGTTATTTCTCTTTTTTATTTTCACATAAATAATATCTTTTTTTGCATACATATAAAAATTCCCTTTTTTATATTTTTGCATATTTATTTCAATTTCCATTTAATTATACAATTATTTGTCTTGTAAACATTCAAAGAAAATGATGTAATAGTTAGGTTTAAATTTTTGTCTAAATATAGCCCATTTGAGACGTTGTACCCCCCTCCCCATATTATTGTGTTGTAATAGCGTAGGAATTTAAATTTCGCACTTTATCGCTTTCTAAATATACTATGCTAGAGTTAGGGTTTGCATGCGAATAAAATGAACAAAAATAGTTTGACCTAATACAAGACAAAAAAGCATGAAAATGGACAACACATTTCACACTTGCACCCCTAGGGTATTCCACTTTGTTGCCTTCAAATAAATTGGGCCATATTGCATGTTGAACTTCTTTGGGTAAAACAAACAATCCAATGATCATAGTCCCTCAAAATGTTCCCTAAGTGAATGATCAAGTCCCTTTTAAAGAAAAATTGCCCAAAGACATTTAACACTATTGCAATTATGGTCTAAACGATGACCCTCGCCTGTCCCTTTCACCTCCTAATACAAGATTGTCCACCAAATGCAATGGTGGAACAAAATTGTCAAAAGGTTTAAAACATAACAAAAATCTTTGAGAAAATTTTAGGGTAGACAACTCTTAAGTACTTGTCAATTTGCCAAGAAAACACTTGCCTATTTTCAAAACCCACTTCACAAACACTTTCAAAACCAACTTTCAAAAAAAAAACTTGAAACATCTTTTCTAAAGACAAAACACCTTTTGTAAAACATTCGAGTAAAGAATTGTTACAAGGGTAGCCTATACAAGGCATCTTTTCAAAACATTTTCAAAAACCACATACCAAGCACCATTTCAAACAATTGAAAGCCAAGGCAAGTTGATCTAAGCAAGTACCTAAGAGCCCATGGATAACCATGGATAGAAAGGGTGTTAATACCTTCCCTTTCTATAATCTACTCCCTGAACCCGAGAAAAATCTCAAAGGTTTTTGCTATGCTTTTTAAACCTTTCCTTAGGATAAAATAAAAAGTCGGTGGCGACTCTTGCTCAACCGAAACATTTGCGAAAACAAACGCAAAACCCTAGTCAGCTCTCCCACCGTATCACAGAACTGGCGACTCTGCTGGGGACAATTTTTTAAAGTGGAGTAACCTTAGGGCTTAGATCCCCCTCTTGCATGACTAATTGTTTGAATTGATTGCTTTATATCTTGGCTCTATTGTTTGGGTTTGCAATCCTCCACCCGGATTTTGGGAAACATTCATAGATAGCAATACGTTGTTGAAACTGTGCGGGGTATACCGACACGGTCGAAGCAATAGCTATATTAGTGCGACATATTTGTGAGTACCGGTAACCCTTGAGTTCAATCAAGGAGAGTACGGGGCCGCTGAGTGATGTCACTAAGCACTAATGACCTAGAACCTTACTTGACCATCTTGGCCTTTTATTAGGGGTAGTGAGATGACCGGCTTTGGTGCAGTCCGAAGTTGGTAGATACTCGATACTACACTCATTGAGGGTTGTTTTCTTGGAATATTTTGGTCGCTAGTTAAGTGGCTAAACCAAAACAATGAACGATGAAAACAATCCCGTGATATTGAGCTCCTTAAAACCCGGTTACTATTTATAGGACAGGTTTTTAAGCCAACTACACTCAAGAGGGTACTTACCTATGAAACCCCATGCAAGCCTGAAACTAGGGTTTGGTGTGATTTGCTTGTACATATGTTTTGTGCATACATCATAAACATCATGAAGCATCATATGCATTTACTAACCATTTCAAGGGTTTGGATCTTCATCTTTGTTCCTGTTTTGTAGGTCATGGAAATTCCTCGCAGAAATACCATTCAAGTCAACCTTGTGAGAATTTCTCCTCAACTCAAGGAGCTCACCTCAAGAATTCCGGAAAGCTCATCCTTCAGTGAAAGACATGGCAGACTGCTCAGCCTAGTCAACACCAACATTAAAGAAGACATGATGAAAGTTCTATTCCAGTTCTTTGACCCTCTTCACCACTGCTTCACTTTCCCTGATTATCAGTTGGTACCCACTTTGGAGGAGTTTTCTCAACTCCTGAGAATTCCTATCCTTAATCAACTACCCTTCAACGGTACGGAAAAGGAACCAAAGCCGGAAGATGTTGCTCGAGCATTACATCTACAACCATCCAACATCAAGGGGCATTGGGAAACCAGAAGCGGCGTCAAGGGATTCTTAGCAAAATTCTTGTTTGAGAAGGCACAAGAATGTTGGAATTCATTGGACCTACAAGCCTTTGAAGAAATTGTGGCACTCCTTATCTATGGGTTGGTCTTGTTCCCAAATCCTGACCAATTGGTAGATGTCAACGCCGTCAAAATCTTCTTGTCCAGAAACCCAATACCAACATTGCTTGGGGACATCCTTCACTCATTTTACACACGAACAATGAGAAATAGGGGTGTTCTCATGTGCTGTACTCCTATCCTTGCAAGGTGGTTTATTTCGCACCTTCCACAATCTGTCTTGAAGAATGACCAAGGCTCAAGGTGGTCCCAACGGTTGATGACTCTTACTCACTCTGATGTGCATTGGTATTCTCGGTCCAGAGAAAATGTCATCATCGTCGATCGTTGCGGAGAGTTTCCTAATGTTCCTTTACTTGGAATCAGGGGAGGTATCACCTACAACCCTTGCCTAGCTTTGAGGCAATTTGGATATGCACGGAGGGATGGCCCTCATGACATGTTGATTCCTAACCTAGTTTTTGACTTTGATAACGATGCGCAAGGACTTCGCCAAAGATTCATCAGAGCTTGGGGAAAACTCAACAAGGTTGATAGCAAAACTCTGGGACACAAGAACTCCATCCCTCTTGAGCCCTATCTCAAGTGGGTACGAGCCCGAGCCCAAAGTCTAATGATGCCTTATCCTCATGTACTCCCAGTGATTAAAGAGCCCGTCAATGAAGGAGAGGTTCCCTACACCATCCTACATCCATACATGCCTACATCGTGGGAGGAAATGCAGAAAAGTTGGATTCAGCTCAAGGAGGAACGGAACACTTTTGAAGCTAGCTACTACGCCAGTGAAAAGAAGGTTCTAGAGCTTACTCGCCGACTCCACGAGCAAGAGGCCCTCAACACCTACATCGCACCAAAGAGGATGCGCAATGTCTTTCTGCCTTAAGAAGTTTATTTTGTAATATTTGGCCCATGGGGCATTTATGTACTAACAAATTTCTTCTTATTAATATGACGTGCGTTCTTCTTTGTCTGAAACAATTTTGAATGTTCTAAATCCTTGAATGCATTGCATGCACAAGCATACCATTCATCATGTGCATAAGCAGGTCTCACTCCAGGTTTCCTTATCTGTCTGCTGTTTATTTCAGTAGGATGGATCTCGAGCAAACAGTCAAAGACCTACAAGCTCAGAATGCACAGTTCCAGCAACTCCTGATGACTTTGGTTAAAAGTCGGGAGGATATCAAGACTCAGTTGGGGAATAAGGACCCAGTGAAGAAGAAGAAAAAGAGGATTGGGGTGGCTACTTTGAAAAGAAGATTTGACAGAGAAGCTCGGAGAGTGCTTCAATTTCCTCCTACTTCTGATGAAGGGACTAGTAAAAGAGATGGAGTCGCGGTGCCTTCCGAGTCAGATGCGGAAGAAGAAGAGGTTGAAGAGGATGAAGATTATTCTGACCAGCAATATCCTCCAGCTGATGATAAATACAAGGGTTTAGAAGATAGATTGGCTGCCATGGAATTACAAAGAGTACCGGGTTTGGATTTTGAGGACTTGGGCTTGGTTGCCGGGATTGTGATTCCCCCAAAATTCAAAGTGCCAGTATTTGTGAGGTATGATGGGCTGTCCTGCCCCAAAATGCATCTCAGGTCCTACGTGAGAAAGATTCAACCCTATACAGCAGATAAAAACCTCTGGATTCATTTCTTTCAAGACAGCCTGTCAAGAGCTCAGTTGGAGTGGTTTTATCAGCTAGAAGGAACCAGTGTCAGAAATTGGGAAGATTTGGCCACCGCTTTCTACAAACAATACCAGTATAATTCTGACCTTGCTCCTACTCGTACCCAACTTCAGGGTATGTCACTAGGAACAAGCGAGGGATTCAAAGAATATGCACAAAAATGGAGGGATTTGGCTGGCAGGGTGCAGCCTCCTATAACTGACCGTGAACTCGTTGATATGTTTCTTGGGACCTTATCTGGGCCATTTTTCAATCATCTAATTGGTAACTCTTCCGCGGGGTTTACCGATTTGATCTTAACAGGCGAAAGAATAGAATCTGGCATCAAGTCAGGAAAGATTCAGAAGGGTGTTGCTGCAAGTGTTGAGAAGAAGCCTTTTAAGAAGGAGACAGCTATGGTATATTCTCAGAGAAGAGCAGGGAAGATGGAGCGTCGGCCAACTGTGGGGGCCGTAATGATTCAAAACACTCCGAGTGAGCAGCCTCACTATAACCAGTCCAGACCAAATCAGCAACGAGTGGAACGGCCACAACGGCAGTTCACCCGTATTAATATGACTCCAGCGCAAGTGCTTCCCCATCTATTGAAGTTGAATCTTGCCACCATCAAGGAGGTGCCAAAGAATGTGAATACGTCCTCTCCGCGTTATCATGCCAATGCTAAATGCGCCTACCATTCAGACAGTGTTGGACACGACACCAATGATTGCTGGGCACTCAAGCATAAAATCCAAGACCTGATAGAGGCTAAGGAGGTAGAGTTTGACGCTCCAGAGAAGCCTAATGTGATATCTGCACCCATGCCGAAGCACGGCCAAAATGTCAACACCATTGAAGAAGATTTGTATGTTGCTGATGTCAGTGATCTGACCACTCCACTGCTAACCATTAAGTTGAATTTGTTAAGGGCCGGGATCTTCCCGGGATGTAAAGAAGACTGTTATTGTTGCTACTCTCTGCCGTTTGATTGTCCGCTACTGAAGAAAGGCATCCAAGGCCTTATGGATAGTCGACAAATTTTGTTTGAAAAAGTTTCCGCTATTTCAGTTCATATTGAAGATGTCTCAATCATAACCATTCACGCCAATCTTTCCAAGGCCGTCAAAAATCCTGTTAAGATTACACCAGCTGCAAAATCTGTTCCTTTGAAGATAACAATGCCAGGGCCTGTTCCCTATGTTTCTGAGAAGTCGATACCTTGGAACTATGGCGGTGACATCTACTACCATGGTATCAAGCAAATCGAAGCAATTGAAGAAAGTTTGGATGATGATGAAGCAAGCATTAGCAACATTGCGGGCACCAGCAAAATCACCAGGAGCGGGAGAATATTTTCTCCAGAGATTGCCCCTCCAAGAGCAGTCTTTGGACCCTCATCATCTAACGAGGTCATCCATGCACCAATAAAACTCTCTGCTAGAACTCCTCTGATTGAAGACATTGTTGTTCCTAGTACTGTCTCTCCTACCGCTGTTGACAAAGGTAAGGGAATCCAAGATGAGCCCGTCAGGACGAGGGCTCAACCCTTGGTTATCCCGGAAACCTCCAAGAAGGAAATGGACGAGATTTTGAGGATAATCAAGAGAAGTGATTACGATGTGGTGGAACAGTTGGGGCAAACCCCCTCCAAGATCTCCATGCTGGCACTACTACTTTGCTCAGAAGCGCACGCTAAAGCCCTGATAAAATTCCTGAAGGAAGCTCATGTGCCCCAGGAAACCTCTGCGGATCAATTTCAAAATTGTGTGGCTAGCCTGACTGCGGATAATGGATTAGGTTTTTCTGATGCCGACCTAACCCCTAAAGGCAGAAACCACAATGATGCTTTGCATATTTCAATCGAGTGCCGCGGAACCACTCTTGCACATGTTTTGGTTGATACCGGTTCGTCGCTGAATGTTTTGCCTAAGAAGGCCTTGGACCGACTAGATTGTGAAGGGTTGGAATTGAAGCCGAGTGATATTGTTGTCAGAGCTTTCGATGGTTCGAAGAGAATGGTCCATGGAGAGGTTGAAATTCCCATCAAGATAGGCACCGAGGTGTTTAAATCCACTTTCTATGTGATAGACATCCGTCCGTCATACTCTTGCTTGCTGGGTAGGCCTTGGATACACCATGCTGGGGCAGTCACCTCCTCCTTACATCAGATGTTTAAGTATCCTGTCAAGGGAAAGATCATTACCGTCCACGGCGAAGAGGAGTACATAATTAGCCACTTGAACTCTTTCCGGTATGTGGAGGTAGAAGGGGAGTTCATTGAGACGCCGTTTCAACATTTCGAAGAAGTCCTTCCTGAAATAGCAGTAGCGAAGTTGACGACTGAGGCACCGAGGCAGATGGCCAGGATGGCATCTCTGGAAGATGCAAGGGCCGCAATAAAAGAAGGGAAGAATTCAGCATGGGGGCAGTTACCTGACATTCCGCATAAGAGTGACAAGTTTGGATTGGGGTTCACAGCCGCTGGCCAGAAAGCTATGCGCCGTGCGAAGATTGAAAGGGCGCCAGTCAAAGTTTCTCCCTACGGAATCAACGCCTTGGAAGATGAAGACAAGGAGAGCAACATTGAAGAGTGGATTTATCCAACTGTCGAAGGAAGATTGAGCAACTGGGAGGCAAAAGACTTTGTCCCCATCACTTTTATTCATCAGTAATTTATCTGTTAAACATTTCTTATTTGGTCTGTAATATTTACTTTCAGACAATCCGTACACTATCTTTTCACCTCCTTCCTTGCCTGGGGCATGTAGGTCTACTTGTAAGGGTTTTGATTATTTTTCATATTCATATGCCATGTTTAATGATTCATTGGACGTTTTTCATTTGATAAACTGCTTATGTTCATTTTCTTTCCTTTTGCATTTTTTATTTAAGGATGGCTATCCCTTACACACACCCACACTCACCAATGCAGGTACCCATCCACTCTGGATTCCATGGGTGACTATTCTGCTATCTCTTTCAATAACTCTGAAGATCTGGTCAATCTAGCAGAGTATGAAGATGACGAAGGTTGTGAAGTACCCGGGGAACTAGCCAGACTTCTGCAACAAGAGGAAAGGGCAATCCTACCGCATGAGGAGCCGTTAGAAACTGTCAACTTAGGGACCGAGGAAGACCGGAAGGAGGTGCAAGTGGGTGCCAATCTGGAACCAAAAGTCAAGGAGCGCTTGGTACAGTTGTTGAATGAGTATGTTGAGATCTTCGCTTGGTCTTATGAAGACATGCCGGGTTTAGACACAGACACCGTGGTTCACCGTCTCCCCACAAGAGAAGACTGTCCACCAATCAAGCAAAAAGTTCGCCGAATGAGGCCTGACATGTCCGAAAAGATCAAAGCAGAAGTAATGAAACAATTTGATGCTGGTTTTCTGGCTGTTACGTCCTATCCTCAATGGGTCGCTAACATTGTGCCAGTACCTAAGAAAGATGGCAAGGTCAGGATGTGTGTGGACTACCGGGATTTGAATAGGGCCAGCCCTAAAGATGATTTCGCGCTACCTCATATTGACATCTTAATCGACAATACAGCTCAGTATAAAGTGTTTTCCTTCATGGACGGATTCTCGGGCTACAATCAAATCAAAATGGCTCCCGAGGATATGGAGAAAACGACTTTTGTCACACAATGGGGCACTTTCTGTTACAAGGTGATGTCGTTCAGGCTGAAGAACGCAGGGGCAACTTATCGACGCGCCATGGTAGCTTTATTTCATGATATGATACATCATGAGATTGAAGTTTACGTAGACGATATGATAGCTCGGTAACAAGCAGAGGAAGAGCACCTTAAACATCTGGAGAAGCTGTTTGCCAGGTTAAAGGAATACAAGCTCAGGCTGAATCCAAGTAAATGCACTTTTGGAGTTAGGTCTGGTAAACTCCTGGGATTCATTGTGAGCAACAAAGGCATTGAAGTCGATCTGGAAAAAGTGAAAGAAATACAAGAGATGCCTGCTCCCCGTACTGAAAAGGAGGTTAAAGGATTATTGGGGCGCTTAAACTATATTGCCAGATTCATCTCACATCTGACTTCTACCTGTGAGCCAATTTTCAAACTCTTGAAAAAAGATCAGGTAGTGGAATGGAACGACGATTGTCAAGCTGCTTTTGATAGAATCAAGGAGTATTTGCTAGAACCTCCTATTCTGATGCCACCCGTCGAAGGAAGACCATTGATCATGTACTTGACCGTCTTGGATAACTCAATGGGGTGTGTTTTGGGCCAGCATGACGAGTCTGGTCGAAAAGAGCATGCTATTTATTACCTTAGCAAAAAGTTTACCGACTGTGAGACTCGCTACTCACTGCTCGAGAAAACTTGTTGCGCTTTGGTATGGGCTGCTCGCCGACTAAGACAGTATATGTTGACTCATACTACCTTGTTGATTTCCAAAATGGATCCTATCAAGTATATCTTCGAAAAGCCCGCTTTATCTGGAAGGATAGCTAGATGGCAAATGATCTTAACTGAGTATGACATCCAGTACACCACCCAAAAAGCTATAAAAGGGAGTGTACTAGCTGACCATCTGGCTCATCAGGCTATCGAAGACTATCAACCCATGAGATTTGATTTCCCGGACGAGGACATCATGAATTTGGACAACATTAAAGGTGACGGACCGTATGACGGACCCGAAAAGGGATCCCGATGGGCCCTGTACTTTGATGGTGCTTCAAATGCACTTGGAAACGGTATCGGCGCGGTACTTATTTCTCCGGAAGGTTGTCACACACCTTTCACGGCCCGACTATGCTTCAGCTGCACAAACAATATGGCTGAGTATGAAGCTTGCATCTTTGGTCTCAAGGCTGCTATAGACTTGGGGATCAAATCTTTGATCGTATTTGGGGACTCGGCTTTGGTTATCAGTCAAATCAAAGGAGATTGGGATACCAAACATCCTAATCTCGTCCCATACAAAGAACATGTCCTGACATTGTTGCCGCATTTCGAGCAAATTACCTTCGAGCATTTCCCGCGAGAAGAGAATCAGCTAGCAGATGCTCTAGCCACAATGTCCTCCATGTTTAAACTCAACTGGGATAACGAGGCTCCCCAAATCACCATCGAGCGAATGGATGAACCGGCGCATTGCCACGAGATTAATACCGAAGAAGTAGTGGAACAACCTTGGTTCCATGAAATCAAAAGGTATCTCGAGACCCGAGATTATCCTGAAGGAGCTTCCATGAATGACAAGAAGTTCTTAAGGAAATTTGCTGCTAAGTTCTTCCTGAGCAACGACATCCTTTACAAACGAAGTCATGATTGTGTATTACTCCGATGCGTAGATAAAGCTGAAGCAGAGTTGATCATGACTGATATACACAGCGGCACATTTGGCACTCACTTGAGCGGGCATACAATGGCTAAGAAGATCCTGAGGGCAAGCTATTACTGGTCTACCATGGAAGCTGACTGCCATCAACATTCCCGTACTTGCCACAAGTGTCAAGTCTATGCTGACAAAGTTCATATCCCTCCGGTTCCTCTCAACGTCCTGACTGCTCCGTGGCCCTTTGCAATGTGGGGCATTGATATGATTGGAGAGATCAAGCCCACGGCTTCCAACGGACATCGCTTCATCCTGGTTGCCATTGACTATTTCACCAAATGGGTCGAAGCAGCTTCATTCGCCTCTGTTACTAAAAATGTGGTTGCCCGCTTTATCAAGCAAAATCTCATATGTCGGTATGGTGTTCCAGACAGAATCATCACAGACAACGGTACAAATCTGAATAACACAATGATCACTGCATTGTGCGAACAGTTCAAGATTTATCATCATAATTCATCTCCCTATCGGCCGAAGATGAACGGTGCTGTTGAAGCTGCGAACAAAAACATTAAGAAGATCATTCAGAAAATGACAGTCACTTACAAAGACTGGCATGAGATGCTGCCGTTTGCTCTGTATGGATACCGTACGACGACACGTACTTCAATTGGGGCAACCCCATTTTCTTTGGTTTATGGCATGGAAGCTGTTTTGCCTATGGAAGTCCAGATTCCTTCTCTAAGGATTATGAAGGATGCAGGCTTGAATGAAGATGATTGGATGCAGACTCGACTTGATCAACTCAATCTGATCGACGAAAAGCGACTTGCTGCTATATGCCATGGTCAGACGTATCAAAAGCGGATGATCAAGGCCTTCAATAAAAAAGTCAAACGTCAAGTGTATCAAGTCGGAGATCTAGTAATCAAGCGGATTATCTTGCCACAAAGTGATCCCAGGGGCAAATGGACTCCTACATATGAAGGACCGTTTGTGATCAAGAGCATATTTTCTGGTGGTGCAATGATTCTGACCACCATGGACGGCGACGATTTGCCGTACCCTGCGAACGCAGACATAGTCAAAAGATACTACGCATAAAATAACCCGGCAAGTTGAAAACCCGAAAGGGCGGCTTGGGCAAAAATGGGCATCCCGGTGAACCGAAAACCCGAAAGGGCGGTTCAGGCAAAAATTAGGGATAAAAACAAAAAAAATATGTACACCCGGCAAGTTGAAAACCCGAAAGGGCGGCTTGGGCAAAAAGGGATTTCCCGGTGGATCGAAAACCCGAAAGGGCGATTCAGGCAAAAGTTAGGGAATTAAAGCGTATGACTATGTCTCGTCGGATCACTTCAAAGACAATCTCTTCATCAACCAGTTCCAGGCTTCTGATCAATCCAGTCATCGGCAAACGAAGCATTGAATGGACAGATATTCAGAGTTGTGAAGGCTCTAGCGGAATGGAATCCCATGGAATTATTTCACATAGCCATCTTTATTTTGTATAAATCTTTCAATATGTACGACAAAATCCTCTTACTAGGATGATTGTCTCCTTTGTACAAATATACTTATAGAAAATCAATACAAATACTTTTCCCAGAAATTTGTGTCATTTCCCTTTCTTTTCTCTTGCACTATTTGTTTTATTTTGAGAAACGTCCAATGTTTTGTTAAATAGGCATATGCATTTGAAACATAATCATTTTCTTATAAGTCGGAAAAAAGGATTACAGATAGGTCAAAGGAACAGTTGGATATCTTGATACCCTTCAAAGGAAACCCCCGGGAGATTTGGGATCCATATCCCTGGCAAGTCTTGAAGCTCATCCCCAGTAGATTCTGGAAGCTTATTCCCCGCAGAGAACGGACGTCTCTCCCGAGTTTTATTCAAAGTTATTCCTCCCAGGGACTTATAACTGGGTTATCCTCAGCTAACAACCGCGGAAGACCGCACTCGCCAAAATTCTTCCTATCCCCAGCGGGGTTCATCAAAATTCCCCAGCAGTAACTTATCTTTGCAATTCCCCAGCCAGAGGGTCCTCAGGAGCTCATTTCCCCTCAGAGTTTAAATTTCATAATCCCCAACGAAGCCAGGCTAATGAACCTTCTCCCCACAGAGTTTTAGGAGAGTAAATCTTGAATTCCCCAGTGAAGTCGCCAGAGACACTTCCCACCGAACTGAAGATTCCCGGTCTTGTATCCCCAGCATAAGTCTGCTAGATTGGTGCTCCCCAGTAGAAGTCATCAGGAATTCCCCAGAGGTTTGGTATACAACCCAAGCTCCTTATCTCCCAGTCACAGCCAAGGAATTATTCTTCCCGGCAGCAGTCAGGATGTTTTTATCTTCAGCCATCCAGGATTCATCTATCCCCAGCAAGACAGCTCATCAGCTTACATACGCATTCATTACATTCATATCATACACATTGATATAACATATATTGCATCATACATTTCATGCAACATAATTTTGTGTCTAGCTAACATTTTGTCCTTTACAGGATAAGAATAAAAAGCTATCCTTAACAGTTTCAGATGCAGTTTTACACGGACTCATCATCAAGTAACCCTACACCGGTTCTTATTCAACCTCAAGATTTCTGAAAATGGTTCACGGGTTCTCCAAGTAACGGATGTTAACCTATCACTTGTTCAGATTCTTCTCAAGACTTCTGAAAACAGTTTATGGATTCTTCCCAACAACAGATGTTAATCTATCGACTTGTTCAGATGCAACTTTCTGAAAACAGTTTACGGACGCTTCCCAACAACGGATGCAGCTCTATCGCTTATTCAACTCCAAGATTTCTGAAAACAGTTCACAGGTTCTCCAAGTAACGGATGTTAACCTACCACTTGTTCAGATTCTTCTCAAGACTTCTGAAAACAGTTTATGGATTCTTCCCAACAACGGATGTTAATATATCGACTTGTTCAGATGCAACTTTCTGAAAACAGCTTACGGACGCTTCCCAACAACGGATGCTGCTCTATTGCTTATTCAAACTTCAAGATTTCTAAAAACAGATCACAGGTTCTCCAAGTAACGGATGTTAACCTATCGCTTGTTCAGACTCTTCTCAAACTTCTGAAAACAGTTTACGGATTCCTCCGAACAACGGATGTCAATCTATTGCTTATTCAGACCCCCAGTTCGAAGATGGTCCAAAGCATGGACATCTTCCTGATACTCATTCCAGATGGCATCTTTAAGCCCATCCCCGACAAGTTTCTGTCACCCCTCCAGATGGAATCTCTAAGCCCATCTCCAAATGGCATCCCCAAGCCCATTCCCGCATCCATTGCTTTGACGAGTGCAAATTTCCGGGCACTCTAGTGTCCAATCTCCTTTTAACCCTCGAGTCACGAAAGGCAAACTTGCCAATCTAACTCTTCGGATTCAAGAAGATTGAACAGGGGCAACTGTTGTACCCCAAAATTTTCCCTCCCGTTTCTCAATGATTTCTCATCACAAAACCTTTGAAGCCCAAGATCCAGTTAGGGTTTCATCTGCTCAAGACTTCTCCTTGCACTGTGGACCCAAATTAGGGTTTATGTTTGCACAAAGATGTTTTGACCTAAAATGCCTAAGATGACTTTCATGCTTCATATTGGACCCCCAAGTTTATCCATACCAAGTTTCAAGCCTTGATTCCAAGTTTTGCCCGGTCAGTTGGACAGTTGACCTAAAAATCAACTGTATTGGGGAAAAGTCAACTGTGGCCAATTGACAGTCAAACCTCATGAAAATTGACCCACATCAACATTATGAACTCATATGGACCATTTGATCAAGTTTGGATCACAATTCCATAAGAAATTTGATCAGATCAACAAAAGGGCAAAATGGTCATTTTTAGGGTTTTGACTGCACAAAGGCAATTTTTGACTGTTTGACCTAGCCAATGGCAAACCAAGCTCATATATAGACTCAAGGACCCCATGGAATTATCTTGACATGCTCAACAAACTCAAAAGATCCCAAGTACACAAGATTGACAGTTGAATTTCCCAGTCAATTGATCAATTTTGACTGTATACTGAAAAGTCAAACTTTGACTTTTTGGTCAAAATCAAGAGTCAAGATTCATTTTTCATCAAAACATGCCAAATCATGAAACTTGTTCATCAAGAAATCACAAAATGCAAATTAGGGTTAGAAATTAGAATTTTTCATAACTTAGAATTTTTCTAAGTTATAAAAAACCCTAATTTTTTTCCAACTTTGCCCCACTTTTTCACCAAGATCCATTTGGATTAAAACAAAAGTTAAAACATGAAAGTTGTAGCTTGTTGCATAATCTACAACTTTGATTCACAAAGTTTTCCCATTTGAGGCTTGTATCTCAAGTTACAAATTTTTGAATAAGGGCACTAAACCATTCTTAACTTAGTGAAATTTTAACCTATTTTGACAAGTTTTTCTACCTAACTTCAAGGCCATTTTCCATACACTTCCACTTGGAATTTCAAATTGCATTTCAAAGATGTATTGTAGTACACATTCCAAGCTTTCCAAAATATCCAAGAACTTCTCAAACAACCTCATGGTTAGGGAGAATCGAATTTTGCAAAATGGGAAAAAGTCACTTTTGTTCTTGGCCATGTACATGTTCATAACACTATGCATTTCAATCTCAGCTTGCATATCTTGATTACAGGTCCTTAAACCATCCAACACTCATAAATTTAATGCATATTCTTTGTGCCAAAGCCATGTTCTTTGTGTTCTAACATTGCATGAAGGATTAATCCCAAATTAGATAAAGCATTCTTTCTATTTTTGCAAAAGTTAGCTTTATGTCCAATTACAAATCCAAGAAGTACAGTCCATATCTAATTGGCACAAGTTTATGTGTTAATCACACTGATCAAGGAGGGATTATGCAGCATAGTATGAGGGCTTGTACAGGCTAGAGGCACAAAGTAACCATGGCTTGCTTAAAGTGTAAGAAACACATCATAACTCAAACCAACTCTCATATCAGCTTGAAAACCCTTAAGTGAACTTGACAAACATACTCAAGAGATCTCAACCAAGCTATTTCACGACCCTAACACCTCTCATACACCCAAAATCCCAGAATCACCTTCAAACTGCAAAAACAGGGCCAGACCTGCAGTTGGAGTGCCATCTTCCATTTCCCTCGAGCTCTCTTGCCCAAACCAGTTCACATACATCCCATAGCATCTATGCAAGCTAACTATGATTTGAAACACGACCTGTAATCCCTCTAACCACTTCCACCATTTTCAGTTTCTTGTTTTGCAGGTGAAGTGCTCTAGCACGATTCAAAAGCTTTCAAGACAAAGTAAACATTGGAATAGCATCCCTGAACCTCAAGGAAGCTTTTCCAATCATCACCTTGCACTGAAAGCTTCCTCATTGCCAGATAGAACTTCAGCTGAACAGGTATCTTGGTGAACTTCTATCTCTCTTATTAAGCATCATTAGCTCTAAGTTTGTGAATAAACAATGTTCTATTCATGCCACTGAACATGTACATGTTTTTACTTTTCATTTCTTTTACTTAAGCTGTGAGAATTTGAGGTTTGAAAATGGCAGAAAATCTAGGTTAGGATTTGGGGGAGAAGAAATTCTCCCTCATCTTAGAGAGTTAGATCAAGTTCTGCATATGGTTGGATTCGTCTCTTCATGCTGAACATTTTTTATGTTATAAGTTTTCATTGAAAAGCCAGGAATCAGGAGTTAGAAGTTGAGAAGAAGGGCGCGCGTTTTTTGAACTGGTTCTGTCTGAAGGTTGAAGACAGTGGCTTCTTGGGCTGGGCCTGAGTGTTTTTCTTATTCACACCACTTTTTTTTGCTTTACACCCCCTGAGCCCATTTCATTCATTTTTAATATTTTTGACTTTTGCTTTTTTTTTATTGGCTCATTTATTTTTTCTCAGCATATTAAAAATTAAAAAATATTTTTTCTCACCATTTTTGATTTTATTAGGTATTTATTTGATTTTTTCTTTTAGTTTGAACATAAATAAATAAATATATATGTTTTGTTTAAAATATTAAAATATTGGAAATACATTTTTACATACTTTTATCTTATTTTTACTTCCTGAAAATATTTTATAGAAAAAATACCTTTTTATTTTAATATTAAATATTATTAATTAATATATATAATACATATTTTGTAAATAGTATAAATAAATAGATATATATATTAATACACTTAGGATATAAATACCAAAAAATGTACATATTTTATTTTTTAATATTTAATACTAAAAAATACATTTTTTTTAAGCATATTATATTTTTATCTTATTTTTTGTATATAAATAGTAAATATTACAAATATTAAATAACTAATACCATTTTGATTAAAATTAGGGTTTTGCCCTAAATTTGAAAATACTCCAAAATATAGTACCTTGTTATTTCTCTTTTTTATTTTCACATAAATAATATCTTTTTTTGCATACATATAAAAATTTCCTTTTTTATATTTTTCCATATTTTTTTCAATTTCCATTTAATTATACAATTATTTGTCTTGTAAATATTCAAAGAAAATGATTTAATAGTTAGGTTTAAATTTTTGTCTAAATATACCCCATTTGAGACGTTGTACCCCTCTCCCCATATTATTGTGTTGTAATAGCGTAGGAATTTAAATTTCGCACTTTATCGCTTTCTAAATATACTATGCTAGAGTTAGGGTTTGCATGCGAATAAAATGAACAAAAATAGTTTGACCTAATACAAGACAAAAAAGCATGAAAATGGACAACACATTTCACACTTGCACCCCTAGGGTATTCCACTTTGTTGCCTTCAAATAAATTGGGCCATATTGCATGTTGAACTTCTTTGGGTAAAACAAACAATCCAATGATCATAGTCCCTCAAAATGTTGCCTAAGTGAATTATCAAGTCCCTTTTAATGAAAAATTGCCCAAAGACATTTAACACTATTGCAATTATGGTCTAAACGATGACCCTCGCCTGTCCCTTTCACCTCCTAATACAAGATTGTCCACCAAATGCAATGGTGGAACAAAATTGTCAAAAGGTTTAAAACATAACAAAAATCTTTGAGAAAATTTTAGGGTAGACAACTCTTAAGTACTTGTCAATTTGCCAAGAAAACACTTGCCTATTTTCAAAACCCACTTCACAAACACTTTCAAAACCAACTTTCAAAAAAAAACTTGAAACATCTTTTCTAAAGACAAAACACCTTTTGTAAAACATTCGAGTAAAGAATTGTTACAAGGGTAGCCTATACAAGGCATCTTTTCAAAACATTTTCAAAAACCACACACCAAGCACCATTTCAAACAATTGAAAGCCAAGGCAAGTTGATCTAAGCAAGTACCTAAGAGCCCATGGATAACCATGGATAGAAAGGGTGCTAATACCTTCCCTTTCTATAATCTACTCCCCGAACCAGAGAAAAATCTCAAAGGTTTTTGCTGTGCTTTTTAAACCTTTCCTTAGGATAAAATAAAAAGTCGGTGGCGACTCTTGCTCAACCGAAACATTTGCGAAAACAAACGCAAAACCCTAGTCAGTTCTCCCACCGTATCACAGTTGGAATGTTGAATGTCAGGCTGCTTTTGACAGAATCAAAGGGTATCTCCAAGAACCACCCATTCTTATGCCACCGGTTGAAGGGAGACCTCTGATATTATACCTGACAGTGCTTGACAACTCAATGGGGTGTGTGCTGGGGAAGCATGACGAGTCTGGCCAAAAAGAGCACGCCATTTATTACCTTAGCAAAAAGTGTACCGACTGTGAGACCCGATACTCACTGCTCGAGAAAACTTGTTGCGCTTTGGTATGGGCTGCTCGCCGGCTGAGACAGTATATGCTGACTCACACTACCTTGTTGATCTCGAAAATGGATCCAATAAAGTACATATTCGAAAAGCCTGCTCTGTCTGGGAGAATAGCAAGATGGCAGATGATCTTGACAGAATACGACATCCAGTACACGACTCAGAAAGCTATCAAGGGAAGTGTATTGGCAGACCATTTGGCACACCAGGCAGTGGACGACTACCAGTCAATAAACTTTGAATTTCCTGACGAGAGCATCATGATTGTGACTGATTATGAAGTACCTGGACCGGATGAAGGACCCGAGGAAGGATCCCGATGGTCTATGCACTTTGATGGAGCCTCCAACGCTTTGGGTAACGGTATCGGCGCTATGATCATATCCCCTCAAGGCACTCATACTCCACTTACTGCCCGGCTATGTTTCAACTGCACCAACAACATGGCGGAGTATGAGGCATGTATCATGGGTCTTCAAGCTGCGATTGACTTAAGGATCAAGTTTTTGAGTGTCTTCGGAGATTCCGCTCTCGTGATCAATCAGATCAAAGGAGAGTGGGATACGAAACATCCGAATCTTATTCCTTACAGAGAATGTGTGTTGACATTGATCCCCCATTTCACAGAGATAACTTTTGAACAATTCCCCAGAGAGGAGAATCAGTTGGCGGACGCGTTAGCTACGATGTCTTCCATGTTCAAAGTCAAATGGGACAATGAGGCCCCCCGGATCATCATCTGGAAACTGGACGAACCTGCATACTGTTGTGATCTTGAGGCTGAGACAGTGACTAAGAAACCCTGGTATCATGAGGTGAAGAGGTACTTGGAAGCTCAAGAATACCCTGAAGGTGCATCCATCAACGACAAGAAGTTTCTGAGAAGGTTCGCAGCAAAGTTCTTCCTTAGCAACGGCATTCTGTACAAGCGGAACCATGATTCAACCTTACTGCATTGTGTGGATAAGACTGAAGCAGAAAGGATCATGGCAGAACTGCATGAAGGTACCTTTGGAACACATTCCAGTGGACACACCATGGCAAAGAAGATCCTTCGGGCAGGATATTTCTGGTCCACAATGGAAGCTGATTGTTACCAACATTCTCGGACATGTCATAAGTGCCAGATATATGCAGATAAGGTGCACGTTCCTCCAGTTCCTCTGAATATCTTGACTGCACCTTGGCCTTTTGCAATATGGGGCATTAATATGATCGGCGAGATTAAACCTACGGCACCCAACGGGCATCGCTTCATCCTGGTAGCGATCGATTACTTCACGAAGTGGGTTGAAGCAGCTTCCTACGCTACAGTAACCAAGAATGTCGTGGCACGGTTCATTCGGCACAATCTGATCTGTCGATACTGCGTCCCGAAAAGGATCATTACGGACAACGGTACCAATCTTAACAACAAGATGATCACTGAGCTCTGCGTACAGCACCACAACTCTTCTCCTTACCGACCGAAGATGAATGGGGTTGTCGAAGCAGCTAATAAGAATATCAAGAAGATTGTGCAGAAGATGACAGTGACCTATAAAGATTGGCACGAGATGTTACCGTTTGCTCTTCATGGGTACTGTACCTCAGCAAGGACGTCAACCGGGGCAACTCCCTTTTCTTTGGTCTACGGCATGGAGGAAATCTTACCGATTGAAGTCCAGATACCCTCTCTCCGGATAATGAAGGATGCAGATTTGAGAGAAGATGACTGGATCCAGACACGACTTGATCAGTTAAACCTAATTGACGAAAAGAGACTCACTGCTATTTGTCATGGTCAAACGTACCAAAAACAGATGATCAGGACATTTAACAAGAAGGTCAGACCACAAGAGTATCAAGTTGGGGACCTGGTAATCAAGCGCATTATCCTTCCTCAAAGTGATCCCAGGGGCAAATGGACCCCTGCCTATGAAGGACCATTTGTGGTTAAACATGTGTTCTCAGGAGGAGCCATGATCCTAACCACCATGGACGGTGACGACCTTCCTCACCCCGCCAATGCAGACATAGTAAAAAGATACTACGCATGACAAAAGACCCGCTAGGTTGACATACCTAGGCAAAAATTAGGGCTTCCCGGCAAACCAAAAGGGTTCGGGCAAAATGAGGGATGAAATGAAAAAAATCTGTACACCCGGCAAGTCGAAAACCTGAAAAGGCGGCTTGGGCAAAAATGGGTATCCCGGTGGACCGAAAACCCGAAAAGGCGGTCCAGGAAAAAGTTAGGGATTAAAGCGTAATACTATGTCTCATTGGATCACCTTGCATCCAGAATCCGGTATCTACATCAAGTTCAAACGGCATCGATCGATCAACTTCATCTTCAACCGAGCAGCAAAGTGATGAGACGCTCAAAGATATAAAGGTGATAGCAGAGTTGGAACCCAGTGGGATTATCTTTTCACATAGTTGTTTTGTTTTCCCTTTTTCACAAAATTGTATAAACTCTGTTGTTCGGCGGCATTCTCTTACTAGGACGTCAGCCTCTTGTACAAAAACGCCTATTTACAGGCAATTCAAAAATCAATACAAATTCACTTTTCAGACAAATTGCCATTTGTTTTTCCTTTTTCTGTTTTGTTTTGCAAAGAACGTCCAAGGTTCAATTTGTGATATATGCATTTGACAATAACTGCTAACTCATAAATATTTACATACGAAACAAAAGGATTAATTACAGGTAACATTAGAAACAGGGGCAATAATGAGTTGTCTAAGCGATCTAATTGCTCTGTCCACCAAGGTACCAAGGTAAATTCAGCTGAGAATGTAACCAAGATATCATTAAATCCCCAGAGAGTGAGCCAGCAAGTCAATACACTCTCCCCAAGCAGGGTTATCCTGTCAGCCTTAAGGAAGTTGGGTATCCTCCAGCAGATCTCAACATTTCTCAGCGGAGTACACAGACATTCTTAGCAAGCATCCCCGGCAGTCTTGATCTAAGATTGTTCCCCGGCGGTATACGGACATTCAATGGAGCCACTTCCCCAATACAGTTCATTTTCCCAGGAGAGTCCAGTCTGAAGATTTCCCCAGGAGAGTTGAATCAATCTCCCCAGCAGGAAGCTTATCCCCAGTAGATTCTGGAAGCTTATCACCCACAGAGCACGAACGCGTCCCCCAGACTTTTTATTCAAAGGTTATTTCCCCACCAGGATATAACTGGGTTATCCTCAGCCAATAACCACGGAAAGATCGTCCCCGACGAAGTCTTCCTATCCCCCAGTGGAGTTCATCCAGTCCTTCAACATAACACAACAATGGTATCCCCAATGGAGTTATCATAAACCTCAGTGAAGTATCTCTTCCCACAGAGTAATTCCCCGCAGAGTAATCTATTCGCCAAGTTTATTCCCTAACGGAGTCATCTTCTCCTACTGGTATTCTTGCAACCATCATCCCCAGCGGAAACAACGAAGCTCTATTCCTCAACATCAGCCCAGGATTCAACTTCCCGGCACTCGTCAAGGATTTACTTTCCTAGACAAAAACACATTTCATAAACATCACATCTTCATACGTTATAGCATGCACATACGCATCATGAACATACAATCTCACTTATTCTGAGAGCATCACGCATGTCATACATCATGACATCGCATACAACTAACGTTTTGTCTTTTCAGGACAAAGGTCAGTACAAAGATGATTACTATCAACGGTCGCAACTAAAGATCCGATTCCTGTATCTTGCCAGGGTGTATCTGTTGACGACTACATTACCAGACTCGATTCCTGTATCCTGCCAGGGCACGTCTGAAGAAGTTCGAAGATCCGATTCCTGTATCTTGCCAGGGTGTATCTGTTGACAACTAACATTACCAGACTCGATTCCTGTATCCTGCCAGGGCACGTCTGAAGAGTTCGAATATCCGATTCCTGTATCTTGCCAGGGTGTATCTGTTGATGACTAACATTACCAGACTCGATTCCTGTATCTTGCCAGGGCACGTCTGAAGAGTTCGAAGATCCGATTCCTGTATCTTGCCAGGGTGTATCTGTTGACGACTAACATTACCAGACTCGATTCCTGTATCCTGCCAGGGCACGTCTGAAGAGTTCGAAGATCCGATTCCTGTATCTTGCCAAGGTGTATCTGTTGACGACTAACATTACCAGACTCGATTCCTGTATCTTGCCAGGGCACGTCTGAAGAGTTCGAAGATCCGATTCCTGTATCTTGCCAGGGTGTATCTGTTGACGACTAACATTACCAGACTCGATTCCCGTATCTTGCCAGGGCACGTCTGAAGAGTTCGAAGATCCGATTCCTGTATCTCTCCAGGGTGTATCTGTTGACGACTATATTCTCCAGACTCGATTCCTGTATCCTGCCAGGGCACGTCTGAAGAGTTTAAAGATTCGATTCCTATATCCAGCCAGGGCACATCTACGTAAAGGGTTTGAAGATCAACTTCTGTAACAGGCCAGGTAATTATTTTTCTTTCTCTGGTACAAAAGTTCTCGCTAAGGAATCTCTTACGCGATCAACACCTAGATGGCATCTATAAGCCCATCCACATACCAACAGTCTCCAAATGGCATCAATAAGCCCATTCCCGACAAGGTACTGTCACACTTCCAGATGGCATCTATAAGCCCACCCTCCTATCCATCACCTCTCAATATGGCATCTGTAAGCCCATTCCCTACATCATACTGCTGACACTCTACTATGTGAGTGCAAATTTCTGGGTACTCTAGTGTTCAATCATCTTCCACCTTCGGATCACGAAAGGCACGCCAGCCAATCTACATCCTCAGTTCTAAGAAGATTGAACAGGGGCAACTGTTGTACCCCAAAATTTGCCCTCTCATATTCTTCAAGATTTGCCAAGATCAATCTTTAGATGATTCAAAATCTCTCAAGGATTGCACAGTCCAATTGCCTCCTAACACAGTCAAAATTAGGGTTTTGGTTCTTGCAAAGAAATTGAGGTTTCCAAGGGTCCAATCAAGTCCCATATGCCTACATACATTGTCAAGCATCCATATGTCAAGTTTCAAGACTCACGGCATCAAATTACACAGTCAAAAACCCTAATTGCTCCACAGTCAACTGTAGGGGCAAAATGGTCATTTGGCAGTCAAAAGTCAAAATTTTTGGTCAACATCTTATTTTGAAGCCACAAACATCATTTGATCAATTCTTGATCATGATTCTCAAAGCATGGCTCAAAAGGTCTCAAGATGCAAAAGTTTCTATTTTGGGACAGTTGAAAAAGTCAACTGTAAATTGACCAAGGCATAACTTCTTCATGGTTTATCAGAAAAATCCCATCCAAAGCTCATTTTGAAGAGGATGACATTTCCTACAACTCATCTTCACACTTCAAGTCCAAGAAATGCTCTCACAAAAAGTTATCAATTTCAACATTATAGGTCATTTTCAAAAGTCAACAAAAAGGCACTTTAAGTCAAAGACCATAACTTGAGATTGGTAAATCAAAATGACATGGGACCAAAGACATTGGTTAGAGGACTTCAAGACCTTTCCAAAATGTCCAAGAACATGATCATAGCTTCATAATTGAGCAAGATATGCCTTGTAGAAGTTGGGAAATTTTTGGGAATTTTGAAAAGTCAACTTTGCACAAAAGGCTTCAAAAATGCTAATGGGCCACAAATTCTTCCATGAATCATTACCCAAAGGCTATGCACGACCCATTGACCTCAAAGGGATGTATATTCTTATTTTTTATTAATTATTTGAATTTTTAATCTTATTAATTCATTTAATTAAATTTAATCATGAGAAAAATATTAAAAAATGGTTTTAAATCTTTTTTGTGCAGCAAATATGTCCATTATGAGCTAAATATTTCGTGCATCAATTAACAAGGCAATATCTTCCACAATTGGCAAGGATTGGCATGAAAAAAGATTGAAAAAGATATGGAGAAAATCAAATATTCAAAACATGAATACATGGACTTTAGGCTTGTTTTCTTAACCTAATTTCACTCAAGTACATAGGCACAACTCAAACCTAAGGCATTAAACACGAGAAGCTGCTCAGAAAAGGCATACCAATTTGCAAAAGTTCATCAAAAAATTGAAATCTGAAAACATAGTTACAGCGCGATTCAAAGCCTAAAACCTATTCCAAACGCTTGCTGGGACTTCCTTGAACGTGTTTCAATCCCTTTCCAGTCTCCACGCCCAAAGAATTGGTAGAACATAATTGTTTTCTTCTTGAATATGTCCATTATCGTGTTTTAATTTTCAAGCATTGTTCATGTGTTTTGTTAATTGATTTACACTAATATTGATATTCTGAAGCTATTGGTAGCATTTAATTGTACCAACAACGCTTGTATCCAAATATGCCATTAAAGGATATTAGGTTTTCAGAGCTCCAAATTTAGGGGTTTTCACATATGGCAAAATTGAACCACCAAACCTATGCCATTGGATTCGTGACCTCAAGACAAGATCAACCAACACCTCGCGCCCTTTTTATATTACAGCATGGGCTATTCGCTATTTTTACAGGTCTTGTTTAGTGGGGGTTTAAAACCCCCGCTATTTGTTTCATATTTGCAGGAATAATGAAGAAGAAGACTAGCGTGTCCAGGCGTGGTTGGTTAGTTTAAATATTAGCGCGTTTTTTTGGTTTGTTTCAGCATGATTACTTTTTTCATATATATTATTTATGTTCTATTATATTAACAAAGAAACGCGTTGGTTCAGTTGGTGGCTGAGGTGTCCTGCAGGTACTGGGACCTGGGTTCGATTCCCAGGTCCCCCCAAACGTTTAATAATTTTTGTCTAAAGGTATTCCTACGCAGCGCCTTCTTCAGAGTCCATCATACAACCTCACCTCCAAGCCTGCCACGCGCCCATGAGCTTCAATCTGAAGGCCACAAAAGAGGTTTACCATACGCCTCAGTCAATGGATTCACACGCAAGCCTGGAAAGTCAAAAAAGGGCTTCATTTAGTGGGCCAAAAATGCTCCAATTCACCTCCAAAAGGGCTAGACACCCCCTATGGTTTGCATCATGTTTATTTTATTTGATTTTCCTTTTGATTATTTTAATTGTTTTTAATTGTTTTCTTTAATTTCACAAATTAATTTTCATCATAAAAAATCAGAAACTAAAATATATTTAATTATTATTATTTCACCATTAATTTATTTTTGTAAATAAACTTTAAATAATAAATTTAGTTAATTTAGGTTTTCAATTTTAACACTTTTTCTTAAATAAACAAAATATGTAGAAATTAGGGTTTCTAACATTCTCATCTTTTTAAATAAATAATCTTCTCATCATTATTAGCATTATTAATTACTAAATATTTTTTGTAAATAAACATGTACATTAATCATTTAGTAAATTAGGTTAAACTTTAGCATTTTTCATTAATAATTAAAAATAACTTAGAATTAGGGTTTCTTTTAATTTTAATTTTCTTTATTTTATTAAATACCAAAAACATAAAAAACATTTCTTTTCTTTTAAAATAAATAATTAACTTTCTTATTTCAATTCAATTTCTAAAAGGGTCCAACGCCCTCGAACGTTCTATTTCTATTCTTTTCGCATGTTATTTTATTATGAATATTATGTAATTGCTCAAGCCATGTAATAGTAACTAGGTTTTACTTTCCGCATCTTTTATTAAAACGGGTCTTTGTAATTTGGCGATGTATAGACCCGCGCCTTGTAATAGCGTAGGATTTTACTTTCTGCATTTAAATTTCCGCACTTTTAAATTATAATTGCATGAAAGAATGAATGACTAATTAAAAACAATGCGTATCTCACCATGCCATGATCAAAAGATAAATGCTAAACTGAAAACAACACACAAATTCACACACCACTCTTAGGGTACGCCTCACTGTTGCCTTACCTTCGAAACGTGGTCGTCGAGTATAGGACGTTTTAGTAAGTCCTTATGTCCATGATCAATGGCATAAGGGTAGCTTCTAAGGTGTCCTACTGTTGCTCTGGTGACCACACTGTCCCTAACAATCGAATTGACCCGAATACCTCCAACGGTGGTGCTACCTACCTCTCAATGGTGGGATGGCACTATCTTAAGGACATTTACACAGCCTAATTCCTTAGGGTAGGTGGATGACTCATAGATACTTGCTCTATTCAAAAACAAATCAATACTCTTTTCACACCGACACTTTCAAAAAAGCTTTCAAAACAATTTTTCAAACACACTTGAGGACTGATACAAGAGTTATTCCGAAACTTTCAAAGAAACTTTTTCAAACCCACTCACAATTGAAAAGCAAACACTTTTGAAAATACAAATGAGCAAGTATCTAAGAGCCCATGGATAACCATGGATAGAAAGAGTGCTAACACCTTCCCTTTCTATAAATCTACCTCCCGAACCGAGAAACTATCTCATAAGGAATTTTGCTGTGCTTTTGTCCTGTCCATGTTGGAGAAAATAAAAGACGGTGGCGACTCTTGCTTCCGCGACATTTCGCGAACCAGCGTTAAACAGTCAGTTCCAGATCCACCGATCACAATGCCCGATGGCGAGATGAAAATCTTCCGTTAAGGATTTCTCCACCTGAATTGACAAGGCTCGAACTGAGAGACTTTTGTTTCATTTGAGCTTTCAAGTTGTAATCTCTTTATTATTTAAACAATTATCTGTTGATGTCAAACTCTGTTTCATTAATGCATTGCATATGTTTGTCTTGAATTCATCCATTCGTTTTCACTACTCTTATGCTTTCTTTATGATATTTGACTCTTGATAAAAAGCTGCAAGCCTTTAGATGGAGGATGACGAAACAATACCATAATCTCATACAGTATGCTTTTGAACAGACCTCGCTGACAATGTACAGGCATTTCTTTCAAATCCTAAACACTGGAGTTATAAGGAAGATAATCCCTAGTCAACCCCTTCGAGCCAAAGAAGTAGGAGTTTTCTGTTCTAAACAAATTGAAACCTTTGATTAAACCTGGGGCAGGGTAGTCTCTCAGTTAATCCAAAAAAAAGAGTGCGCATTGAAGTCGCAAACTCTCAGTTCGTAATATAACGAATGACATCAAAAACATTCCTCTGGAATCAAAAGACAGTGATGGTTCCTTATCTCATAGGCATTAATTACCTCTCAAAAGAGAAAAGCCCACTGAGCCAAAACCTACAAAGGAGGCTCAAGAAAGTTGGGGCATCCCGCTGACTGTGATCTCAAAAACAGGAACAGTCAGGCAAAAGTTAGGGATAACAAATCAAAAAGAAAGAGGTCATTACAAATCCTCAACAACATGAAAAATGTTGCAAAATAAAAAGGAGATGATGACTGCCTTTCAAATTCAAATGGGGAACCATCACCCAAAAGTCGTTCCGAACTCGAATAGAGTGCGACGTACAATTAATTGAGTTTAGGATTGAAGAATATCACGAAGATCGGGTGGGTACAAATATACTTGGAGCCTTTATCCTTTGTTTCTTAAACCGTGAACCAAGCCACGTTATAACCCTTCAAAAGTCCTAATTGAAGCATGGGTTAGTTCGAAAGCATACTGTTACAAAAGGTATCCTGACTCCTGTAAGGCTTTGCCCTAAATCTTGTGTTGAATTTGTCTTATAAAAAGTTTTCTGCTAAAAAATGCATTTTTCAAAATTACAAGACAAGCATAAACTTTGCAGCATTTGAATATCGTTGTTTGCATATAGCTATTTGTTTGACAGCAGAGAAATTCACACAACGAATTCCGATGAACGAAAGCTCTCTCAGTGAACAAAATCAATTCAAAAAGGGTGACACTTCCCTTGACAAATCTCCTATCAACAAGGGGGCATGACATGTCATTATCCAGTTAACCTGGGGAAGTCCAATCAAGATTTCAACAAAATCTTTCAAAGCTCAATTAACCTGGGGCAGTCCAGTCAAGGTTTCAACAGATCTTTCAAAGTTCAGTTAACCTGGGGCAGTCCAGTCAAGATTTCAACAAATCTCTCAATTACAGATTAACCTGGGGCAAGTCTCCCTCACCATCACTCGGGGCATTCGAATGTCAATCTTAAGGGTTACGAACAGTCCAAGTTTCCTGGCAATATCACACGCATCTGATATTAGGGGAAGTGATGAAACCTCTCTACCAGACCTGCAGTCATGGGTTTATTTCCCCAGCATTTGTCAAGGATTTATTCTCCAAAACAAATTACATTTCAACAGCATGCTTAACATATGCAGATTGATCGACAGATAAGATTCCTTCATCTTTTGGAGTAGTGATTCCTTCATCTTTTGGAGTAGTAATCATCAAAATTCCTTCATCACCTGCTGGAAGTTACAACCACCAACAGAATAACGGACAATTGAAGTTCCTAAAAATCTGTTCCTCTCAAGAATGAAGATTCTCATCCTTAAAACCTCAGAAGATTGGTATACTCCCTGTTTCTGACCCTTAACAGAATGAAGACTCTCATCCTTAAAACCTTAGAAGATTGGTATACTCCCAGTTTTTGACCCTTAACAAAATGAAGACTCTCATCCTTAAAACCTCAGAAGATTGGTATACTCCCAATTTCTGACCCTTAACAGAATGAAGACTCTCATCCTTAAAACCTCGGAAGATTGGTATACTCCCAATTTCTGACCCTTAACAGAATGAAGACTCTCATCCTTAAAACCTCGGAAGATTGGTATACTCCCAATTTCTGACCCTTAACAGAATGAAGACTCTCATCCTTAAAACCTCAGAAGATTGGTATACTCCCAATTTCTGACCCTTAACAGAATGAAGACTCTCATCCTTGAAACCCCAGTAGATTGGCATACACCCAAGCTCCTGATATTCCCAACAGAATGAAGATTCTCATTCTCAAAGTGGCAGATAACCTGAATTCCTGATATTCCCAACAGAATGAAGATTCTCATTCTCAAAGTGGTAGACAACCTGAATTCCTGATATTCCCAACAGAATGAAGATTCTCATTCTCAAAGTGGCAGATAACCTGAATTCCTGATATTCCCAACAGAATGAAGATTCTCATTCTCAAAGTGGCAGATAACCTGAATTCCTGATATTCCCAACAGAATGAAGATTCTCATTCTCAAAGTGGTAGACAACCTGAATTCCTGATATTCCCAACAAAATGAAGATTCTCATTCTCAAAGTGGCAGATAACCTGAATTCCTGATATTCCCAACAGAATGAAGATTCTCATTCTCAAAGTGGCAGATAACCTGAGTTCTTGATACTTCCCAACAGAATGAAGATTCTCATTCTCGAAGTGGCATACAACCCAAGCTCCTGATTCCCCCAACAGCGGTCCCAGTACTTCTCATGTTCAACGATCAAAAGATTCTTGCAACCCCCTGCAGCAGTCAAGGATTCACTTTCCCCGACAGCAGTCAAGAATCTATTATCTCCGGCTATCCAGGATTCATCTATCCTCAGAAAGACAGCTCATCAGCTTACATGCGCAATCATTACATTCATGTCATAAACATTGATATAACATGTATTGCATCATACATTTCATGCAACGTAACTTTGTGTTTCAGCTAACATTTTACCCTTTTCAGGATAAGATTATTAAGCTTCAATTTCAACGACATACAGTTCAACAAACATTCCAGGTGGCATCTTTAAGCCCATCCCCGACAAGATTCTGTCTCCCCTCCAGATGGCATCTTTAAGCCCATCTCCAAATGGCATCTCTAAGCCCATTCCCACATCCATGTTCTGACGAGTGCAAATTTACGGGCACTCTAGTGTCCAATCTCCTTTTACCTTCGAGACGCGAACGACAAACTTGCCAATCTAACTCTTCGGGTTCAAGAAGATTGAACAGGGGCAACTGTTGTACCGCAAAATTTGCCCTCTCTCTTTTTCACAAGAAATCACAGCTTCAGGCTTTTCCTGATTTTTTAGATTGGTTTAAGAATCGGTCTGTTGTACCCCAAAATTTTCCCTCCCATAATCTTCAAAGCTATGACAAGCAAATGGTTCAAAGTCTACTCAAGGGCTACACAGTCAACCATCCTCCTAAGCCAGTCAAACTAGGGTTTTGGTTCTTGCAAGGAAGTTGAAGTTTCCAAGGGTCCAAACAAATCCCACGTGCCTATAAACATTGTCAAGCATCCTTATGCCAAGTTTCAAGACTTACAGCACAAAATTGCACAGTCAAAAACCCTAATTGCATCACAGTCAACTGTAGGGGCAAAATGGTCATTTGACAGTCAAAAGTCAAAAAATTTGGTCAACATCTTATTTTGAAGCCACAAACATCATTTGATCAATTCTTGATCATGATTCTCAAGGCATGGCTCAAAAAGTCTCAAGATGCAAAAGTTTCTATATTTGGACAGTTGAAAAAGTCAACTGCAAATTGACCAAGGCATAACTTCCACATGGTTTATCTGAAAAATTCCATCCAAAGCTCATTTTGAAGAGAAAGAAATTTCCTACAACTCATCTTCACACTTCAAGTCCAAGAAATGCTCTCACAAAAAGTTATCAATTTCAACATTATAGGTCATTTTCAAAAGTCAACAAAAAGGGACTTTAAGTCAAAGACCATAACTTGAGATTGGTAAATCAAAATGACATGGGACAAAAGGCATTGGTTAGAGGACTTCAAGACCTTTCCAAAATGTCCAAGAACATGTTCATAACTTCAAAATTGAGCAAGATATGCATTGGAGAAGTTGGGAAATTTTTGTGAAATGGCCAAAATCAATTATCCTTGAAACTTCATTTTTGACAAAAGGGGCCCACTTTTTCCACTTGATTCAGCTTGGTCATGCTTCCCACGTGTCCCACATTTTATTTCAAAATTTAAAATTAATTTTTTCATTTTTATTTGATTTTATTTGATTTTATTGGATTTAATTCGTTTTAAATCCTTTAAAATCAAATAAAAATCAAAAAGGTTAATTAAGGGACATATCTTGCTTTGATTAGCTTTGAACCACCATTATGCACATCCCAAATTCGTTCAAGACCTATTTCAAGCAAAAAAATTCAAATTTGGAGCAAATATGGCAAGTTATTTCAATGGTGATTATGGAGAAAATCAAAACTTCATTGCAAGGCTTAAAAGCTCCTTAATGTGACTGATTCTCATCCAAGCCTATATATACAAGCCTTGCAAGCCTCATTCAGGACCTAGAAAAAAAGGAGAGTGTGCACAAACGGCCAGAGGAAAAGTTCAAAATTTGTCCAAAAAAGTGAGAGATCTAAAGCGGTGTTGCAAACATTTTCAGATCCAAACAAGCACGTGGCTTTCTTCCTTGCCACTCCCTGAAGCCAAAGCAACCACAAACGCGTCCTAAGGTCCACTACCAAGCGCTGTAAGTTGTCTCAAACTCACCCCTGTACACGAAATCATGTTTCTCCATTCTTGCACTTTTTCTGGAAAATAATAGCATATTCATACTCCATGCCTAATTTCCAATGTAACTGCTATATTCAATTTCATTTTTAGGCTTCGTATAACAATACCCGTGCCTAGGGTTCGTTGGTTTTGTTTTTAGGTATTTTGTCTACAGGTGAAATTGGGACAAACCATAAGCATAGCCGTGATCAGGAGACATGGACGATCACAACCATGGGCTTAGATGGAATTTTTGATGCCTAAGGATGATTTTGAGTAAAACCTCCAAAATCCGACCTTCACCTCCTTGGTTTAGCATTTCTTTTCTTATTTTCTTTCCTTTTATTAATTATTATTATTATTTAGTTAGTTCACAAATAATTATTTTCATAAATTCAGAAAAAAACAAAAAATGTAATTATTATTATTATTATTAATTTCACTTTAGTAATTATTTTTGTAAATAAAATACTAACAAATTAATTAGTTTAATTAGTTAATTTTAACCTTTTTTTTCACAATAAATAAAAACAAATTTAGACTTAGGCTTTTTCTTTTGACATTTTTAATTCTTTTTTTATTTTATTTCATAAAAAACATAAAAAAGGTCAAAAACTATTTTCTTGTAATTAAAATAATTAATTAGTTTTCAATTTCATTTAATTACCAAAAAACATAAAAATTAATTTCTTTTCTCATTAAATAATTAATTAACCTTCCAATTTCAATTTAATTTCTTTAAAGGGTCCAACGCCCTCACACTCTCAATTCTTATTTCTTTTCGCACGTTTACTTTATTTCCTTTTTAAATATAATGTATTTGCCCCAAAGCCTTGTAATAGATAATTAGGACATTTACTTTCCGCACTCTTTATTCAAAATCGGGTCCTTGTTAATTTGGCGATGTGGACATGCGCCTTGTAATAGCGTAGGACCTTTATTTTTCCGCATTTTAATTTCCGCACCCTTTAAACTGCTAATCACATGAAAGAATGTATTCCCAGATAAAAATCAAAGCGTAGATCACTAAAGGCATGACAAGACCAATATTATCTGAAAATGACACACAATTCACACACCACTCTTAGGGTACGCCTCATTGTTGCCTTGCCCCTCGAAACGTGGTCGTCGAGTATAGGACGTTTTAGTAAGTCCTTATGTCCATGAACATGGCATAAGGGTAGCTTCTAAGGTGTCCTACTATTGCTCTGGTGATCACACTGTTGCCTTGCCCCTCGAAACGTGGTCGTCGAGTACAGGACGTCTTAGTGAGTCCTTATGTTCCATTGATCTAGTTGCCTCGAATAAGTTGCCTCGGAACGGTCGCCTCGGAATAAAAAGATCAATGGCATAAGGGTAGCTTCTAAGGTATCTTGCTATTTCCCGATGACCACACTGTCCCTAACCCTCGAATTGACCCGAACACCTCCAACGGTGGTGCTACCTACCTCTCAATGCTGGGATGGCACTACCTTAAGGACATTTACACAGCCTAATTCCTTAGGGTAGGTAGACGACTCGTAGATACTTGCTCTAATTCAAAACAAATCAAAAACTTCTTTTCACACCGACACTTTGCAAAAAGCTTTCAAAAATAACTTTTCAAACACTCTTGAGGACGGATACAAGAGTCGATCTGAAACTTTCAAAGAAACTTTTTCAAACCCACTCACCTTGAAAAGCAAACAAACATTTTGAAAACACAAGTGAGCAAGTATCTAAGAGCCCATGGATAACCATGGATAGAAAGGGTGCTAACACCTTCCCTTTCTATAAATCTACCTCCCGAACCGAGAACTAATCTCAATAAGGAATTTTTCTGTGCTTTTGTCCTTTCCATTTGGAGAAAATAAAAGACGGTGGCGACTCTTGCTTCCGCGACATTTCGCGAAACCAACGTTAAACAGTCAGTTCCAGATCCACCGATCACTGGCGACTGGCGACTCTGCTGGGGATATCTTATAAAAGTGAGGTGTACCTTAGGATAGTTCATAACTGTGTTTTCAATTGCTTTGACTTGTTTGCTTTAAATTGTGGGACTGTCTTGGGAGTTCTATAGATCCTAACCCGGATCTGGGGATACCTTCTTAGAAAGTAGCAACAAGGCTGTGAGGGAACTGTGCGGGGTATACCGACATGGTTGAAACAGTCTGCTACGTTGATGTGGCACTTTGGTGTGTACCGGTAACCCTTGAGTTCAGTCAAGGAGAGTACGGGGCCTCCGTGTGGTGTCGTGAAGCATCAACTGACCTTAGGAACCTTAATTGAACCATCTTGGCCTCTTTAGGGTAGTGAGATAACTGACTTTGGTGCAGTCCGAGGTTGGTCGATACTCGATACTACACTCAATTGAGGGTTGCTTTCCTGGAATATTTCTGTCGCCAGTTCAGTGGCTAAATCGAAACGATGAACAATGAAAGCAATCCAGTGATATTGGGACCCTTAGAACCCGGTTACTTCTGGTAGGACAGATTGAGCCCACCAACTGAAAGAGGGTAATACCTAGACCCCATGCTGGCCTAAACTCTAAGGGTTTCTCTTGTGTGACTTGTGTGCCTTCCAACTTGACTATTTGCATGCTTGTTATCTGACACTTGAGTTCCTTGCAGGTTTTGTTTATAGTCCTTAATTGGGACTCATAACAGGGTTTACTAAGTTTCTTGCAGGTTTTTTTTATAGTCCTTAATTGGGACTCATAACAGGGTTTACTGAATTTCTTGCAGGTTTTGTTTACAGTCCTTAACTGGGACTCATAACAGGGTTTACCTACATTACCCCATGCATAGCATAACATCATACCATTGCATACCCCCTACATAAGGACTAATCCATTTCAAGGATCTCAAGGGCTTGTGATGCAGGTCATGATGAACCAACATGTCTGGAAAGGGGCAAAGGGGATTTATTTTCCTCTAGCCAAGGTTGTCAGGGGCTATGACCCACTAGATATTGTGAACCTTGACCCTTGAAGAAGGACTCTCAACAACATGAAGTCCCTTCAATCAAGTTACCAGTTTCCAACTCTAACAATTTTCTTGTTTACCCCGCGAGATCCTTGAAAACATTGCATATATATACATACATATCATTGCATAACCGGTACCCTTTTGACATGTCACTTACCATCTCCACTGTTTATTTCAGCAATGGCTTCCCAACAAAACAACCAGGAGTTCCCTACTCAAGAGACTCAGTTCAGAGAGATCTTCCTAAACCTATCCAAGGGGCAGGAAGAGTTGAGAACGCTCCTCATAGGGAATTTGGCCAAGAACGGTGCTGAGGATGGCAAGGACGAACGACTAAAACGTCTACAAGCTGAGGTAGACACATTGAAAACCCAGATGCTGGGGCAAAGGGCTCTCATCCAAGGTTTAGCTCGGGAGCAAGGAGAGTTGAGGGCCATGATCAGTCAGCTTCATCAAGACATGAAGCAACCAGTCCAAGTCAGAGACCAAGTCATTAATCAGCCTCCAAGAAGTCAAAGGTTTGGTTTAATGAATGGGCCTCTCCAAGCTGCTACTACTTCGCAGGTCCAACAACGACCTCGCCAAGAACAACGGGCTGATCAGAGCAGGCCAGACAAGCCTAAAAGGCAGTTCACCAAGCTCAACGTGTCACTGTCTCAAGCTTTACAATAATTGTTGAGGTTGAATCTGGTGACGTTAAGGGACCCTCCTGAGAATCTCAACACAACCTCCCTAAAGTACAAACCTGATGAAAGATGTGCATACCACTCTGACAGTCCAGGACATGACACCGACGACTGCTGGGCTCTGAAGAATAAGATCCAAGATCTGATTAATGAAAGAGTTGTGGATTTCACCCAGATGGGCCAGGCTGAATGCTCCTTCCATCCCTACAAGATTCACCAGTTGAAGTAACAAGCCCTGAAGATGAAAAGACTTTTGTTCATTAGGATTTTCAAGTTGTAATTTTCTTTTGTTCAAACATTTACTCATGTTAAACGTTGTTATTCCATTAATGCATCGCATACGTCTGTTTTGAAGCAATATATTCGTATTCACTATATGCAAATTATTTTCATATTTTTCTGATGATCAACGCTCGATTAATAATTCTAAGCCTCTTGAGGGAGGATGACGAAAACGATACCACATCCTTACAGTATGCTTTTGAACAGACCCCGCTGATGAGGTACAGACATTGTTTCAATCCCTAAACACTAGAGTTATAAGGAAGATAATCCCTCGTCAACCCCTCTGAGCCAAAGAAGTAGGAGTTTTTCTTTTCGAAAATTAAAACCCTTTATCATAACCTGGGGCAGGGTAGTTCTCTCAGTTGATCCAAGTGCATAACAAATGGCACCTAAGAGGTCCTTACAAAAAAAAAGGAAGACAGTGATGATTCCGAATAATCATAAGGATAGGCAGTCACTATATCTCAAAAATAAAAACCCAATAAGTCAAAACCTATGAAGGAGACTTACAAAACTGGGGCATCCCGCTGACTGTAATCACAAAAGAAACAGTTCAGGCAAAATTTAGGGATAGCGAAATCAAAAAGAAAGAGGTCACACAAACCCTCAACAAAAACAAAAAAGGACTGCCTATTCAGAATAAATCATCAATATCTGAATCATCACTGGTATATCAAAGCAAAGACTCAAACAAGGTCTAGCGCACGATCGGCTGAGTTTAGGATTGAAGAACATCACGAAGAGCGGGTGGGTACAAATAATTGGAGCCTCTATCCTTTGTTTCTTAAACCGTGAACCAGGCCACGTTATAACCCTTAAAAAGTCCTAGCTGAAGCATGGGTTAGTTCGAAAGCATACTGTTACAAAAGGTATCCTGACTCCTTAAGGCTTGTGGTAAAATAACGAGTTGACATCACAGTTTACAAAATTCACTTGTTTTTACTAAAAAATGCATTTTCAAAAAACTTCAAGACAGACATAAGCTTTGCATTTCTAATATAACATTGCTTGCATATGCCTAGTTGTTTGAACAGCAGAGAAATTCGCACGACGAATGCCTAATGAACAGAAGCACTTCCAATCAAGGGGCAGACATGATCATTGTCTATTATCTGGGGCAGTCCAATCAAGATTCGGAGAATCTCTCAAAATCCAAACAGCCTGGGGCAAATCTCCGCCTGAGTCACTTGGGGCATTCCAGCAACGAATCTTGCCTGATCAAACAACTTCTGGTGGCATGGCAAAACACTTCTAACAGGGGCAACTCCCTACATTCTGAGAGCACAGACATAGTCGAAAAAATACTACGCATAATTAAAGACCCGCTAGGTTGACACACCTAGGCAAAAATAAGGGCTTCCCGACGAACCAAAAGGGTTCGGGCAAAAATAAGGGATGAAAATGAAAAAAATCTGTACACCCGGCAAGTCGAAAACCTGAAAAGGCGGCTTGGGAAAAAATGGGTATCCCGGTGGACTGAAAACCCGAAAGGGCGGTCCAGGCAAAAGTTAGGGATTAAAGCGTGCGACTATGTCCTGTCATCTCGTCACTTGCCTACCAGAAGAAGATTTGTCAATCGGCAGGTATCAAGCACCTCATAGGCCTTCTTCTCCCACAGAAATAGGGGGTAGTAATGAGTTGTCTAAGCGATCTAATCGCTCTGTCCACCAGGGTACCAAGGTAAGTTTAGCTGAAGAACGTAACCAAGATATCTTAAATCCCCAGAGAGTGAGTCAGCAAGTCAATGCGCTCTCCCCAAGCAGAGTTATCCTGTCAGCCTTAAGGAAGTTGGGCATCCTCCAGCAAATATCAAACATTCCTCAGCAGAGTATACAAACATTCTTAACAAGCATCCCCGGCAGTCTTGATCTAAGATGGTTCCCCGGTGGTATACCAAACATTCAGTGGAGCCACTTCCCCAATATATCTCAAAAATCTCCCCAGGAGAGTCCAGTATAGTTCAAGATTTCCCCAGGAAAGTTTGAATCCATATCCCCAGCAGGAAGCTCATCCCCAGTAGATTCTGGAAGCTTATCCCCTACAGAGCACGAACACGTCCCCCGGATTTATTCAAAGGTTATTTCCCTACCAGGATATAACTGGGTTATCCTCAGCCAAAAGCCACGGAAAGATCGTCCTCGGCGAAGTCTTCCTATCCCCAGCGGAGTCTATTAACACTTCCAACATAACAACGGTATCCCCAGCGGAGTTACCATCAATATCCCAGTAAGGTACCTCTCTCCCCGCAGAGTATTGTTCCCCAGCAAGACCGCTAGAATAATTTTCTCCCCGTAGAGTAATCTCTTCATCAAGTTTATTCCCCAACGGAGTCATCTTCTCCTACCGGTTCATTCTTGCAATCTTCATCCCCAGCGGAAACGAAGAGCTCTATTCAACCATCAGCCCAGGATTTAACTTCCCGGCGCCCGTCAAGGATTTATTTTCCTAAGACGAAAGCATACATTCAAAAAACATCACATACATCATGATACATGCATAAACGCATCATATCTTACAATCTCATTTATGTTGAGAGCATCATTGCTTGATCCATATCATGCATTGCATATGACGGACCTTTACCTTTCAGGAAAGATCCAGTTAAGTTCTCAGCTATTCCAAGACCTTGCCTGGTTCAGTTAAATCGACTCCTAAAGACTTTTCTGATGTCGATCCAGTCAAAGGCCTTCTCTGGTTCAGTCAGATCGATGCCAAGATCTCCCTGATTCTTATTCCAATTGAAGATTCCAAGACCTTGCCTGGTTCAGTTAAATCGACTCCTAAAGATTTTTCTGATGCTGATCCAGTCAAAGGCCTTCTCTGGTCCAGTTAAATTGATTCCTAAAGATTTTCCTGATGAAGACTCAGTAGAAGACATCCAAGATTCTCTCATCGTTACTGTTGAGGTAGTAATCGCCCCAGATTCTCTCATCGTTACTGTTGAGGTAGTAATCGCCCCAGATTCTCTCATCGTTACTGTTGAGGTAGTAATCGCCCCAGATTCTCTCATCGTTACTGTTGAGGTAGTAATCGCCCCAGATTCTCTCATCGTTACTGTTGAGGTAGTAATCGCCCCAGATTCTCTCATCGTTACTGTTGAGGTAGTAATCGCCCCAGATTCTCTCATCGTTACTGTTGAGGTAGTAATCGCCCCAGATTCTCTCATCGTTACTGTTGAGGTAGTAATCGCCCCAGATTCTCTCATTGTTACTGTTGAGGTAGTAATCGCCCCAGGTTCTCTCATCGTTACTGTTGAGGTAGTAATCGCCCCAGATTCTCTCATCGTTACTGTTGAGGTAGTAATCGCCCCAGATTCTCTCATCGTTACTGTTGAGGTAGTAATCGCACCAGATTCTCTCATCGTTACTGTTGAGGTAGTAATCGCCCAAGGTTCTCTCATCGTTACTGTTGAGGTAGTAATTGCCCAAGGTTCTCTCACCGTCCCGTTGAGGTAGTAACCATCCCTGATTCATTCATCACATCATTATCAACAAA
Source organism: Vicia faba (assembly GCA_948472305.1). Lineage (NCBI taxonomy): Eukaryota > Viridiplantae > Streptophyta > Magnoliopsida > Fabales > Fabaceae > Vicia > Vicia faba. Next base: position 637,683,584 of record OX451735.1, on the reverse strand, counting down.
AACCTTTTCGAAGCTCCAGACTCGATTCCTGTATCTCGCCAGGGCACGTCTGAAGTGGTTGAAGATTCGATTCCTGTAACCAACCAGGGTGCGTCTATATAAAAAGTTTGAAGATCAACTCCTGTAATAGGCCAGGTAATCATCTTTCTTTTTTCAGGTACGCAAGTTCTCGCTAAGGAATCTCTTACGCGATCGACACCCAGATGGCATCTATAAGCCCATCCACCTATCCTTCACCTCTCAACATGGCATCTATAAGCCCATCTCCACAATTATCCATCACAGTCCCAAATGGCATCTATAAGCCCATTCCCGACATCACACTGCTGATACTCTACTATGTGAGTGCAAATTTCTAGGCACTCTAGTGTTCAATCATCTTCCACCCTCGGATCACGAAAGGCACACAAGCCAATCTACATCCTCAGGTCTAAGAAGATTTAACAGGGGCAACTATTGTACCCCAAAATTTTCCCTCCCATAATCTTCAAAGCTATGACAAGCAAATGGTTCAAAGTCTACTCAAGGGCTACACAGTCAACCATCCTCCTAAGCCAGTCAAACTAGGGTTTTGGTTCTTGCAAGGAAGTTGAAGTTTCCAAGGGTCCAAACAAATCCCACATGCCTATAAACATTGTAAAGCATCCTTATGCCAAGTTTCAAGACTTACAGCACAAAATTGCACAGTCAAAAACCCTAATTGCATCACAGTCAACTGTAGGGGCAAAATGGTCATTTGAAAGTCAAAAGTCAAAAAATTTGGTCAACATCTTATTTTGAAGCCACAAACATCATTTGATCAATTCTTGATCATGATTCTCAAGGCATGGCTCAAAAAGTCTCAAGATGCAAAAGTTTCTATATTTGGACAGCTGAAAAAGTCAACTACAAATTGACCAAGGCATAACTTCCACATGGTTTATCAGAAAAATTCCATCCAAATCTCATTTTGAAGAGAAAGACATATCCTACAACTCATCTTCACACTTCAAGTCCAAGAAATTCTCTCACAAAAAGTTATCAATTTCAACATTATAGGTCATTTTCAAAAGTCAACAAAAAGGGACTTTAAGTCAAAGACCATAACTTGAGATTGGTAAATCAAAATGACATGGGACCAAAGGCATTGGTTAGTGGACTTCAAGACCTTTCCAAAATGTCAAAGAACATGTTCATAACTTCAAAATTGAGCAAGATATGCATTGGAGAAGTTGGGAAATTTTTGTGAAATGGCCAAAATCAATTATCCTTGAAACTTCATTTTTGACAAAAGGGGCCCACTTTTTCCACTTGATTCAGCTTGGTCATGCTTCCCACGTGTCCCACATTTTATTTCAAAATTTAAAATTAATTTTTTCATTTTTATTTGATTTTATTGGATTTAATTCATTTTAAATCCTTTAAAATCAAATAAAAATCAAAAAGGTTAATTAAGGGACATATCTTGCTTTGATTAGCTTTGAACCACCATTATGCACATCCCAAATTCGTTCAAGACCTATTTCAAGCAAAAAAAAATCAAATTTGGAGCAAATATGGCAAGTTATTTCAATGGTGATTATAGAGAAAATCAAAACTTCATTGCAAGGCTTAAAAGCTCCTTAATGTGACTGATTCTCATCCAAGCCTATATATACAAGCCTTGCAAGCCTCATTCAGGACCTAGAAAAAAAGGAGAGTGTGCACAAACGGCCAGAGAAAAAGTTCAAAATTTGTCCAAAAAAGTGAGAGATCTAAAGCGGTGTTGCAAACATTTTCAAATCCAAGCAAGCACGTGGCTTTCTTCCTTGCCACTCCCTGAAGCCAAAGCAACCACAAACGCGTCCTAAGGTCCACTACCAAGCGCTGTAAGTTGTCTCAAACTCACCCCTGTACACGAAATCATGTTTCTCCATTCTTGCACTTTTTCTGGAAAATAATAGCATATTCATACTCCATGCCTAATTTCCAATGTAACTGCTATATTCAATTTCATTTTTAGGCTTCGTATAACAATACCCGTGTCTAGGGTTCGTTGGTTTTGTTTTTAGGTATTTTGTCTACAGGTGAAATTGGGACAAACCATAAGCATAGACGTGATCAGGAGACATGGACGATCACAACCATGGGCTTAGATGGAATTTTTGATGCCTAAGGATGATTTTGAGTAAAACCTCCAAAATCCGGCATTCACCTCCTTGGTTTAGCATTTCTTTTCTTATTTTCTTTCCTTTTATTAATTATTATTATTATTTAGTTAGTTCACAAATAATTATTTTCATAAATTCAGAAAAAAACAAAAAATGTAATTATTATTATTATTATTAATTTCACTTTAGTAATTATTTTTGTAAATAAAATACTAACAAATTAATTAGTTTAATTAGTTAATTTTAACCTTTTTTTCACAATAAATAAAAACAAATTTAGACTTAGGCTTTTTCTTTTGACATTTTTAATTCTTTTTTTATTTTATTTCATAAAAAACATAAAAAAGGTCAAAAAATATTTTCTTGTAATTAAAATAATTAATTAGTTTTCAATTTCATTTAATTACCAAAAAACATAAAAATTAATTTCTTTTCTCATTAAATAATTAATTAACCTTCCAATTTCAATTTAATTTCTTTAAAGGGTCCAACGCCCTCACACTCTCGATTCTTATTTCTTTTCGCACGTTTACTTTATTTCCTTTTTAAATATAATGTATTTGCCCCAAAGCCTTGTAATAGATAATTAGGACATTTACTTTCCGCACTCTTTATTCAAAATCGGGTCTTTGTTAATTTGGCGATGTGGACCTGCGCCTTGTAATAGCGTAGGACCTTTATTTTTCCGCATTTTAATTTCTGCACCCTTTAAACTGCTAATCACATGAAAGAATGTATGCCCAAATAAAAATCAAAGCGTAGATCACTAAAGGCATGACAAGACCAATATTATCTGAAAATGACACACAATTCACACACCACTCTTAGGGTACGCCTCACTGTTGTCTTGCCCCTCGAAACGTGGTCGTCGAGTATAGGACGTTTTAGTAAGTCCTTATGTCCATGAACATGGCATAAGGGTAGCTTCTGAGGTGTCCTACTATTGCTCTGGTGATCACACTGTTGCCTTGCCCCTCGAAACGTGGTCGTCGAGTACAGGACGTCTTAGTGAGTCCTTATGTTCCATTGATCTAGTTGCCTCGAATAAGTTGCCTCGGAACGGTCGCCTCGGAATAAAAAGATCAATGGCATAAGGGTAGCTTCTAAGGTATCTTGCTATTACCCGGTGACCACACTGTCCCTAACCCTCGAATTGACCCGAACACCTCCAACGGTGGTGCTACCTACCTCTCAATGCTGGGATGGCACTACCTTAAGGACATTTACACAGCCTAATTCCTTAGGGTAGGTAGACGACTCGTAGATACTTGCTCTAATTCAAAAGAAATCAAAAACTTCTTTTCACACCGACACTTTGCAAAAAGCTTTCAAAAATAACTTTTCAAACACTCTTGAGGACGGATACAAGAGTCGATCTGAAACTTTCAAAGAAAATTTTTCAAACCCACTCACCTTGAAAACAAACAAACATTTTGAAAACACAAGTGAGCAAGTATCTAATAGCCCATGGATAACCATGGATAGAAAGGGTGCTAACACCTTCCCTTTCTATAAATCTACCTCCCGAACCGAGAACTAATCTCAATAAGGAATTTTTCTGTGCTTTTGTCCTTTCCATTTGGAGAAAATAAAAGACGGTGGCGACTCTTGCTTCCGCGACATTTCGCGAAACCAGCGTTAAACAGTCAGTTCCAGATCCACCGATCACACGGTCAAACAGACTTTTCTCATCAGTCAGACAAAATTAGGGTTTCCATTGATTTTGAATCAGTTCAAGCAGATTGTTAGGGTTTGGTTGAGTTTGGCTCAGGGTTTGATCAGGCGGATGTTTCTTTGACAATAAATTAGGGTTTGCACGCGCATTCTCAGAAGGAATTAATTCTACAGTTCTTTTTAATTGACTCTGAGACATGGGTTGAGGCTTCTGATTGAAAGTTTGAAGTTTGAGTTTGATCAGTGAGATAAAGGACATGTGGACGTTTTGTTTGATTAACTGTGCAATGTTTATGGTTAATCGGAACGCCGGGTTTATTATTGGTTAATGCGAAGTTGCAAGACTACAGTGTTTATTAATTATTTATTTTATCTAAGTTAGAATAATTGGGATTTACTTCCAGTTATTTTAATTCAAGAAAACTTAAGTAATTAAATAGACAGTGAAATAAAAGAGATATCTGACAAAGAAAGATTTTATTCATTTTTAATTATTTGTTACAAATATTATTTGAAGACTGTAAATTTATTTACAGTTGTTTACATTAATATTATTACAATGATTAAAAGTAAATTAAAACTATATCCTAATTCTCTGGAAATCTTCATCTTCTACTAATTGCATCCTTTGCTCAACTGATCCTTATCTGCAAAGAAAAAAAGAAGAAAGAAGTCAACACAGATAAATTAAAAAAAAGCATTTTCAGACAGTTAATCATAAAAACTCATCATTAAAGATTTTGGCCGGAATCAGTTTATTCGTCCTCTCTGCAAATCGCAAGAAGATGTTTCTTCTTGGTTCACAAAGAGGAAAGCAATGTTTTACAAGCATATGAATTATTTTGCAAAATGCACAAAGCTAAATTACAAAGTGCAAACTGAAATGCCAAACAATTACAAAGTTCAAACTGAAAAGCAAGTTGCCCACGTCCAAAATGCCAACTAAACTGTCAAAATTGTCCAAAGAAGCAAACCAAATTGTCAAAGAAGCAAACTAAGTAACAAATACAAAGCTGTCAACAAAACAACGTCAACTAAGCAAAACTGTCAAAAGCGGTCAACAAGCACACAAAAGCAAGGCAGAAAATCTGGAGGTATGCAGAGGAAAGGCAAATGCAAGCAAGCTTGTGAAAAGGGCATTTTTATTCATCATTTTCCAGGCCAAAATCTTTTCAGAAAAAAAAGAGAAATTCTAAGCAAAGATGTGCTTTCTGTGGAGAGAGAAAAAGAGAGAAAAGTAGCAGGCTTACAGTTTTCCAGGAAGGCTTAGAGATAAAAATAACAAAATCAGAACACTGTCAGAGGGGGGCAGAATACACATAGAAGAAGATATCACAAAAAACTGTAAACCTCAAGCCTTGCAGCCTGCATAAACTCAGAACCCAAACCTGCTCAAGGATAGCATTCAAACCAAAGTTTACTTCAAAAAAACAAGCTTTGAGTTCTGTACCAAAGAAACAGCCTGCCTAATACCAAGTTACAGAAGCCAAAAGCAAAACGGACAAACTCAAGAACCGGTTAAAACATTGAAGCCTGTTCCAAGCTTGTATCCCAAGAAAAAACAACAAACAGCCTGCCTATTTACATAACACAAACGAGAAGCCCATTTCACACACTAGAAAAAAAGCCAAGCAAAAACACAAGTCTGTTTCCAAGCCTTCAAAATCAAAGAGCCTTTCAAAGCCAAAGTTACAAACATTCAACCTGCCTAAAAACCAGTAAAAGCAAACCTGTCAAAACATATACAACATTCAAGCTTCCCAACAAACCTGTCTCAAGCCTTATTCAAACAAAACTCAAACAAGCCATCAAGAAACCTGCTCTAACTACCTTAAGCCTGCATAATACTAGAAGCCTGCCTGTACAATAAGCTATCCAAGGCAAGCCTGTCAAAGCAAACTGATAAGCCTTTCAAAGCCCAGCAAACCACCCTCAGAATCATCAACCATCATCCAATATCCAAATAACCAACAAAGCCCTCAGAACGAATTCATCATAGGGCCAACATATCAATACCAACAAGCCTAATAAGCATCTCAGAATCTAAGCATACAAGTATTCAGAGGCAAGTATTCAAGCAAGCAGAAGGGGAACAAGCAAGCATTTTCATCAAAAAATAAGCAAGATACCAAATACCAGGCAAACCAGCAAAGCTGGCATCACATACTCCCTCCGCCTCCGGCCACCTGAGAAACGCCGCCGTCCTCCTCCGTCTCCTCTCCAAAGGTAGAAATTTCTTCTCCCTTTTTACACACCTCACATGAACAACAACACATAAAAATCAGAATATACCAAAATAAAGCATGCAAGATAAAAACTTGAAACCCTAAAGCGCGTCTGAAGAGAATACCTTTTCTCATCACTGTCTGGCTCAAACATGAAGAGAGGGAGATGGAGGTAGCGTCTGGCAGTTGAGACGAGGGGAGGAGTATCAATGGCTTTTGCTTGAGAACGAGAAAGACGAAGAAGACGATGAAGGGAACGACGCCGCTCTAAGCCTCTGTAAACCTAATTCTGAGCAAACATTTGAAACCCTATGCAAAAACTTGTAACACGCATATGGGCCTCTGCCCCATTAACCTGCCTAAGCCTAACAATCCTGGCGCGTCACACCCCCCATCTGATTCTCCTTCAGTTTTGTTTTGGGCCTACCCCCCATACTAATCCCTAAGGCCCATTTAAACATTTTTTTCATTTTTTACAAATCAAACATTTTTTTTTATTATCACTTTACTTTTTTATATACATAACTTAAATTAACATTTTTTAGATAAAAATGATACATTGACTTTTTTTTATAAAATTTTCTTAAATACTTTTTTATTTAGTACAATTAAAAATACATAAAAATAGAGTTTTGAGTTAAATAAATTTCTTATATATATAACTTTAACAAAAAAAACCAAAAAAATATATAAATATTAGGTTATTAGTTTTAAATAATTTTCTTGTGTTTAAAACCTTTTTTTGTTGTTTAATAAATCTTTTTACATAAGCTTTTTTAAAAAACATTAAGTAAATACATAAACATTAGTTTTCTTTAACTTAAACATTTTTCTTTTCTTTTCTTTAAAACTTTTGTTTGTATAATTAACAAAAACATAAAAATAAATAAAATACTTAATAAATATATTAGGTTAATTTTTACTCACTTGTAAATAATCATGTGCATCTTACATACTTTTATTTCTCTTTGATTCTTATACATTGTTATATTTTACATTGAGAATGCGATTCGATTTGGTTGTAAATATTATTTGGGCACTACTATTCCTACAAGTCTCATCCCCCATTCGTAAATATTTGTATCCTCATCCCCATAATCATGTTGTAATAATTTAGGACTTTAAATTTCCGCATTTAAAAGCTTTCAAATTATGCCATGATAGACCTAGGGTTTGTATGTAAATAAAACCAACAAATAGCTTGACTAATACAAAGACAAAAAGGCATGAAAATGGACAACACCAATCACACTTGCACCCCTAGGGTTACTCCACTTGTTGCCTTCAAAAATGGGCCATGTTGCATGTTGAGTGTCTTTGGCAAAACAAAAACAAATCAAATGATCATAGTCCCTCGATGACGCTTTCGAAGTTGCCTAAACAAAATGATCATAGTCCCTCAAGAAAAATTGTCAAAGACACTTGGCACTATTGCATTCATGGTCTAAACGATGACCCGCGCCCGTCCCGTTAACATCCTAACACAAGGTTGTTCACCAAATACAATGGTGAAACAACACTGTTAAAAGGGTTAAAACATGAGAAAAATCTTTGAGTAAATTTAGGGGTAGACAACTCTTAGTTACTTGATCAAACTTGTAAAACAGACTTGCCTACTTTCAAAACACACTCCACAACACAACTTTCAAAACAACTTTTAAAAACATTGAAACATCTTTTCAAAAAGACAAACACCTTTGTAAAACATTCGAGTAAAGAATTGTTACAACGGTTGCCTAGACAAGGCATCTTTTTCAAAACATTTTCAAAAACCACACACACAAAGCACCATTTCAAACAATTGAAAATCAAGGCAAGTGATCTAAAACAAGTAACTAAGAGCCCATGGATAACCATGGATGAAAGAGGTGCTAGCACCTTCCCTTTTCATAATCTACCCCCCGAACCCACGAAAACATCTCAAAGGTTTTTCCTGTGCTTTTTAACCTTTCCTTTAGGATAAAATAAAAAGTCGGTGGCGACTCTTGCTAAACCGAACAAGTGTGAATACAAACGCAAAACCTCAAGTCAGTTCTCCCACCGTATCACAATCATATTTATTGCATTCTACCAAAATCAGTAAACAGGATTCTTGTTATCATATCAAATGTTAAGACATCCTATATTGATCTAACTTTTGTGCAAATTTGTTATTCCTGAGAATTTTCAGGAATCTGGTTTATACAGTCCAGATCAGATTCTCACGTGGACATTAGGTTAACTCTGCTTAACCCTAATCTGGTTGTTAAAGACCTATGACCAAGTCTTGAGGTTAACCCTAATTAACCCTAGCTATTTTCGTAGAAGCCCTAACTGAAGAATAGCTGGCTATATATTCCTTATGAAGACTGTTGGTGAAAGATACTTTTGACAGAAGATCAATAAGGGATTGTATAGTTGTAACTACTGTGATCCAAGCAATTATCATTGTGATAAGTGACTTGGAGTAGGATTTGATTGTAAGGGTTGTGTATCAATCAAAGCTTTGAAGCACGAGTGTTTGTGTCACTTGATTAAAGCTTTGAAGCAAAGTCAAGTTAGGGTTGTGTATCACTCAAAGCTTTGAAGCAAGAGTGTGTGTCACTTGATTAAAGCTTTGAAGCAAAGTCAAGTTAGGGTTGTGTATCACTCAAAGCTTTGAAGCAAGAGTGTTTGTCACTTGATTAAAGCTGTGAAGCAAAATCAAGTGTGTGTACTGAAGAGTATCTTCATAATTTCATTAATCAATAGTTTAGTATCACTGCTGTGATCGAGGGGGAGTGAGCAGGAACTCAGGTTTAAGTTGATCTTAGATTGAAGTTGCATTGGATAGGTCTTAAGTGAAGGAGATAAACTGGTTGGTTTATTCCTAAATTAATATCTCTTATAGTGCATTTCCTCCCTGGCTTTCTAGCCCCCAGAGTAGGTGTTGTTACACACTGAACTGGGTAAACAATTGACTGTGTTCTTTAATGCTTTTAAAATTACTGTCTTGAAGTGTGTCAGATACTGTGTCATAACATTCACTGTGACATTGAGTATCTGCTGCCAGAATTTCAATTGGCATCAGAGCAGGCACCCTGCCTGTCTTACTGGGTGAGATCTAGGGATATTATTTTCTGGCGCTATGGACAAAGAAGGAGGATTTGGGAACAGACTACCCATTCTAGATGGATCAAATTATGACTACTGGAAACCTCGTATGATTGCCTTCTTAAAATCACTGGACAAAAAGGCTTGGAGAGCTGCTGACAAAGGATGGAACCATCCCACCATAACTGGGAAAGATGGGACAACCAGTCTGAAACCTGAGGAAGAATGGAGCAAAGAAGAAGATGAGTTAGCCCTGGGTAACTCCAAAGCATTAAATGTCGTTTTTAATGGAATTGATAGAAACATATTCAGACTAGTACATCAATGTGAACTGGCCAAGGAAGTTTGGGACACTCTCAAAACTACTCATGAGGGAACATTCAAAGTAAAAATGTCAAGGCTTCAAATGCTGACTACCAAATTTGAGAACCTAAGGATGATGGAAGATGAGACCATTCATGAGTTTCACATGAACATCTTGGAAATTGCCAACACCTCAGGAGCATTGGGAGAAAAGATGTCAGAAGAAAAGCTGGTGAGAAAGATTCTCAGATCCTTGCCTAAAAGATTTTCAATGAAGGTGACTGCTATAGAGGAAGCTCAGGATATCTGCAACTTGAAGGTTGATGAACTCATTGGGTCACTTCAGACCTTTGAGATGGGGATCAATGACACTGTCGACAAGAAAAACAAGAGCATAGCACTTGTATCTAATACTGAAGATGAAAACAAGGAGGATGAAGAAGAAAATATTTCAAAAGCTATAGCCATGCTTGGAAGGCAGTTCAACAAACTCATCAAGAGAATGGACCCAAAGTCAAGGTCAAATGTCAAGAACATACCCTCTGACATTAACAGATCTTATGACTCCAGCAGAAGACCAAAGTCTGAAGAGAAGGGAAATCAAAGCAAAGGAATCCAATGTCATGGATGTGAAGGATATGGGCACATTTGAGCTGAATGTCCTACCTTTCTTAAGAAACAAAAGAAAGGAATGTCTGTTACTTGGTCTGATTGTGACTCAAAAAGTAATTCTGAAGAAGAATCTGCCAAACTAGTTACTGCACTAACTGATATTTGTAACTCTGATAGTGACTCTAGTGATGAGGAAGTGACATTTGAAGAACTGGCTGACTCCTACAAGAAGTTATGTATCAGAAGTGCTAAAGTCTGTCAGCAAAATGAGAGACAAAAAAACTCATAGTAAAATTGGAGGCTGAGAAGAAGGCAGGCATTGATACTATAAGTCATCTCGAAGGTGAAGTTCAAATGCTGAACTCAAAACTTGACCAGATGACCAAATTTGTCAAGATGCTGACAAATGGAACTGGCAAATTAGAAGAAATCCTTCAGGTTGGACAAAATGTGGGAAACAAGTCTGGTTTAGGATTTGTGGCAGCAAAGAAATCTATTGTAGACAAGAAGAAGATCAGGCCTGATAAACAAATGTCAAAGCAGATGTCACAACATAGCACTCAACATCAAGAACAGAGAAATATGAAGAAAAAGTATCAAAGATGGAGATGTCATCATTGTGGGAGGTTTGGTCACATAAAGCCATTCTGCTTCAGATTATATGGATATCCTAATCATACCCCAATTGTCAAACCTAAGTCTAACAAGGCACCATATACTCAACAGTGGAAGAAAAAGGTTGCTGCCCTGATAGCTCACACCTCCCTTAGAGTCTTTGCAAAGGAAGACTGGTACTTTGACAGTGGATGCTCTAAACACATGACTGGAATCAAGAATCTTATCAATAATGTTAAACCTCATACTACTAGTTATGTGACTTTTGGAGATGGTGCTAGAGGAGAAATCAAAGGAGTTGGAAACTTGGACTGCCCTGGAGTTCCAAACCTAAATGAAGTATTGCTGGTAAAAGGCTTGACTGCTAATCTCATAAGTATCAGTCAATTATATGATCTAGGATTCAAGTTCAACTTCACCAAGTCTGAATGTCTTGTAACTAATGAAAAACAAGAAGTTGTAATGAGAGGAGTCAGATCTAAAGACAACTGCTACTTATGGGAGTCTAAGAACACTAATTATTCTTCTGTGTGCTCTATTGCCAAAGAAGAAAAAGAAGTGAAACTTTGGCACCAAAAACATGGTCATTTACATCTAAGAGGAATGAAAAGGATTATATCCATGGAGGCAGTCAGAGGGATTCCAAGGCTGCAAATTGATGAAGGGAGAGTCTGTGGTGAATGTCAGGTTGGAAAGCAGACTAGAATGTCACATCCAAAGACAAGACATCTGACCACCTCTAAGGTGCTAGAACTTCTACATATGGATCTGATGGGACCAATGCAGGTGGAAAGTCTTGGTGGAAAAAGATATGCCTATGTTGTTGTGGATGATTTTTCCATATTCACCTGGATTAACTTCATTAGAGAAAAGTCTGATGTATTTGAAGTATTTAAGGAACTGTGCAAAAGAATTCAAAGAGAAAAAGAAGGATGCATTGTCAGAATCAGAAGTGATCATGGCAAGGAATTTGAAAACAGTAAGTTTGATGAGTTCTGCTCCTCAGAAGGAATTAATCATGAATTCTCTTCACCCATAACTCCTCAACAAAATGGAGTTGTGGAAAGGAAAAACAGGACTATACAGGAATCTGCCAGAGCAATGATACATGCCAAAAGACTTCCTATTCATTTTTGGGCTGAAGCTATAAATACAGCCTGTTATGTCCATAACAGGGTCACCTTGAGAAAGGGAACATCATCCACCATTTATGAACTTTGGAAAGGAAGAAAGCCTACAGTGAAGTACTTCCATGTATTTGGAAGCAAATGCTATATTCTGACAGATCGTGAACAAAGGAGAAAGATGGATCCTAAAAGTGATGAAGGAATATTCCTAGGATACTCTACCAACAGTAGAGCTTATAGTGTATTCAATTCCAGGATCAAAGTTATGATGGAATCTATAAATGTCATAGTTGATGATTACCATGAGGAAACAAATGTCCCATATGATGTTGAGACATTCTTTGAGACCTCAACTCAAAAGGATGATGTTCCTAAAACTACTTCATCAGAATCTGAATCAAAGGAAGCTAACAAAGACCCTTCCATCAGAATTCAGAAAGATCATCCTAAGGAACTCATCATAGGAGATCCTAACATTGGAGCCATTACAAGATCTAGAGAAATCATCACAAACTCTTGATTTGTATCTAAGATTGAACCAAGAAATGTTAAGGAGGCTTTAATTGATGAATACTGGATTGGAGCAATGCAAGATGAATTGAACCAATTCAAGCAGCATGAAGTATGGGAGTTAGTTCCTAGACCAGGAGGAACAAACATCATTGGCACAAAATGGATCTACAAGAACAAATCAGATACTGAAGGAGTTGTCACCAGGAATAAGGCAAGACTTGTTGCTCAAGGATACACTCAAGTTGAAGGGGTTGATTTTGATGAGACTTTTTCTCCTGTAGCCAAACTGGAATCAATCAGACTCCTATTGGGAATTGCTTGTCTCCTTAAGTTCAAGTTATTTCAGATGGATGTAAAGAGTGCCTTCCTTAATGGGTACTTAAATGAGGAAGTTTATGTGGAACAGCCTAAAGGATTTGTGGATCCAAACTGCCCTGATCATGTCTACAAATTGAGGAAAGCTTTATATGGCCTGAAACAAGCTCCTAGAGCATGGTATGGCAGGTTGACAAAATTCCTCTCTGACAAAGGATACAGGAAATGAGGCTTGGATAAAACTCTTTTTGTCAAAAATGAAGAAGGAAAGATAATGGTAGCTCAAATCTATGTTGATGACATAGTGTTTGGGGGAATGTCAGATAAAATGGTTAAATATTTTGCTGACCAGATGCAAGCTGAATTTGAAATGAGCCTCATGGGAGAATTGACCTACTTTCTTGGACTGCAAGTCACACAGATGGAAGACTCAATTTTTCTGTCTCAAAGCAAGTATGCAAAGAACATTGTCAAGAAGTTTGGGATGGAGAATGCCAGTCACAAAAGGACTCCTGCACCTACTCATTTAAAGTTGTCCAAAGATTCAAGTGGGGTTAAGGTGGACCAAATCTTGTACATAAGCATGATAGAAAGTCTACTATACTTAACAGCCAGCAGACCTGGCATTGCTTTTGCAGTTGGAGTATGTGCAAGATACCAGGCTGAACCCAAAGTAAGTCATATCAACCAAGTGAAAAGAATTCTGAAGTATGTGAGTGGAACTTACAACTATTGCTTGCTGTACTCTCATGGATATGATCCAACTCTGACTGGTTACTGTGATGCTGATTGGGCTGGAAGTGCTGATGATAGAAAGAGCACCTCTGGAGGATGTTTCTTCTTGGGAAATAATCTTGTCTCTTGGTTCAGCAAGAAACATAACTGTGTGTCTCTATCTACTACTGAAGCTGAATACATAGCAGCTTGTAGTAGCTGTTCTCAAATGATCTGGATGAAACAGATGCTTACTGTGTATAATGTCACACAAGATGTTATGACATTGTACTGTGACAATCTGAGTACTATCAACATTTCCAAGAATCCTATTCAGCATAGCAGGACCAAGCATATTGACATTAGACATCACTTCATCAGAGATCTTGTAGAGGAAAAGGCGATTAAACTGGAACATGTTGCCACTGAACTACAACTGGCTGACATTTTTACCAAGGCACTTGATGCTAGTTAATTTGAAAATTTGAGGGGCAAGCTGGGTATTTGCCAACATGAAGAAATGTAGCAATTAATTTTTGCTTAAAACAAGGGATGAGAGAGATATTTTAGTTAAGTCTACTCTGATTGGGCTAATCATCTGTTTCTCTATTGCCTTCCAAAGTTTTAAGAAGTTGAATAAACATTCATATATCTCCCTCCTCTCGCGTTTCTGCAACAATCTCCAATCTCTCAAACGAAGATTTCACTATCACTGTTACCTGTTTTCTAAATCACTCAAAATGTCTCAACTATCCATGTCATCATCCTCTTCAAAGGCGACTGCTTCTTCCGCATCCTCTGATCACGAACCTAGGGCAATCACAAACTGCATGGATTCTGATGTTCTGGAGATAACTCCTCTTCGTGAACTGGCAGCTGACCCCACTAAGGTCAAGAAGCTGCGAAACAGACATGCAAGAAGATCACAAGCCTCTCCATCTGGTAAATCCTCTCAACCTTCATCTTCTGTTCCTCCAGAAATAGCAAATAGGGAAGGTTCTGTTTATGTTCATGAAGCTATAGCTAGACTAGTCACTAGGATTCTAAATGAGAATCACTCTGTACCTGGCATTTTTGTACCTTTGAACCAAGAATCTGCTAGTCCAAATGTTGAAATGAATCCAGATGTCACTCAATGTTGAGACACCTGAGGACAACATTAGGAAATCTCCTGAAAATCGTAATGATCACCAGAACCCTACTGAGAAAGATGTTGAACCCCCGGTTATTGATGTTGATGAAGAATACTCTGACAATGACTTAATTGCCAATATCAACCCTAGCATAGCTAGAAGGATGATGAACAGAAAAGGAAAGCAGGATGCTGCCAAAAGCCTCTCCAAAGAGAAGGCTACTGAAGTTGTTCATAAGAAAACCAGGTCTGAGAACAAGACTGGAGTAGAAGCTGTGAAGGCTGGATTGTCAAAAGAGAAAGGGAAGGTAAAAACTAGAGTACTTGTTGGTAGTCTCTCAAAACCTTTGAGACAACCAATAGCCAAGAAAAGGAAGGAGCCTGAACCCTCTAAATCTAATGAGGAATTAGAATTTTAGTTTGATGTTGAGAGTAATGTTCCAGACATTCCTATCAGAAAGAAACTCTCTTCGAGCAAAATGCCTAAAGTCCCTGAAGTTGCCATTGACAACATCTCCTTTCACCATCCAGAGAATGCAAAGAGGTGGAAGTATGTATTTTTGAAAAGGACCGCCTTGGAAAGAGAGCTGAACAACAGTGTCATGAAATGTAAGGAGATCATGGATCTAATCAAGACTGCTGGTCTAATAAATACTGTGGTAAAGTTTACCAACTGCTATGAAGTTCTTGTCAAAGAATTCATAGTAAATTTATCTGATGGGTGTGCTGATGGAAAGTCAGCTGATTTTAAGTATGTGTATGTGAGAGGAAGGAAGGTAAATTTCTCTCCCTCTGAAATAAACAAATTCCTAGGAAGACCTGATGATGCTTGCCCTGAGCTTGAGGTTACTGACAACCAAGTGTGTCAAACCATCACTGCAAATCAAGTCAAGAGCTGGCCCTTAAAAGGGAAGCTGAATGCAAGCAAGCTGAGCATGAAATTTGCCATTCTGCATAAAATTGGTGCAGCTAACTGGGTGGTATAGTCAAGTGTGGTATAGTCATTGCTTAGTATCCTGACATTCTAGTTGAAAAAGATACTGTATGCAAAAGAGCCCCTGCTCTTGGTTTGCACTATAAGCTATTTCAGGGAACACATGTTCCTGACATTGTCATGACATCTGCTGAGACATCAACTGTCAAATCTCATTCCAAGAAAACTGATGTTATAGTTGTGCTGAAGGAAACCTGCAAAGAACTTGATACAAGGAAAAGGACTCTTGAGGACCTGATTGCTAGACTAGAACAGGAGGAGAATGAAGGACAAAGAAGGGAAGAGGATGCTGATGAAGACCAGCATAATGCTGAAGATAGTTCCTCCTCTGAAGATGACAGTGTTTGAAGATCAATGTAGTTGACAAGTTTGCTGCTGGTACCTGTTGCTGCAAATGACTTTTGATTTTTTATCTCTCTGTGTTTTTATTATTCCTTTTGGATGACTGTATAACTTAAAAGTACAAGTATCTTTGGCCTATTTATGGCTAAACAGGGGGAGAAGATTTTGTGATAATTTTGGTAGAATTAGACTTGGTAGATGCTATTAAAAATTCTGCTGCTTTCTAATCTCTGATTGTTTAGGGGTTTTAGCCAAAAATTTGCCAAAGGGGGAGTTTGTAAGTGTTTGGTTGTTGGCATTTTTTTTGGTAAAACCAGTTGTGTGAATGTCATGACTAATGTCATAACATTCTGGGATACAAGGTACATTCTGCAGAAAAAGAATGTCATACAGGAGCTACTCAATATGAGTGTTTAGTTGATCATTAAGCAATGATCATATTTATTGCATTCTACCAAAATCAGTAAACAGGATTCTTGTTGTCATATCAAATGTTAAGACATCCTATACTCATATAACTTTTGTGTAGATTTGTTATTCCTGAGAATTTTCAGGAATCTGGTTTATACAGTCCAGATCAGATTCTCACGTGGATATTAGGTTAACTCTGCTTAACCCTAATCTGGTTGTTAAAGACCTATGACCAAGTCTTGAGGTTAACCCTAATTAACCCTAGCTATTTTCATAGAAGCCCTAATTGAAGAATAGCTGGCTATATATTCCTCATGAAGACTGTTGGTGAAAGATACTTTTGACAGAAGATCAATAAGGGATTGTATAGTTGTAACTACTGTGATCCAAGCAATTATCATTGTGATAAGTGACTTGGAGTAGGATTTGATTGTAAGGGTTGTGTATCACTCAAAGCTTTGAAGCACGAGTGTTTGTGTCACTTGATTAAAGCTTTGAAGCAAAGTCAAGTTAGGGTTGTGTATCACTCAAAGCTTTGAAGCAAGAGTGTGTGTCACTTGATTAAAGCTTTGAAGCAAAGTCAAGTTAGGGTTGTGTATCACTCAAAGCTTTGAAGCAAGAGTGTTTGTCACTTGATTAAAGCTGTGAAGCAAAATCAAGTGTGTGTATTGAAGAGTATCTTCATAATTTCATTAATCAATAGTTTAGTATCACTGCTGTGATTGAGGGGGGGGGGGGGGGGGGTGAGCAGGAACTCAAATTTAAGTTGATCTTAGATTGAAGTTGCATTGGATAGGTCTTAAGTGAAGGAGATAAACTGGTTGGTTTATTCCTAAATTAATATCTCTTATAGTGCATTTCCTCCCTGGCTTGATAGCCCTCAGAGTAGGTGTTGTTACACACTGAACTGGGTAAACAATTGATTGTGTTCTTTAATGCTTTTAAAATTACTGTCTTGAAGTGTGTCAGATACGGTGTCATAACATTCACTGTGACATTGAGTATCTGCTGCCAGAATTTCAAATCATACATTTTGTTTGTCATTTATAAAATTTAAAATTTTAACGAGACAAGTTCATCAATGATATATATATATATATCTTTATGTATATAGAATATAAAATAATTAAAATATTAAAATTAAAACTTTAACATGGTCAATTCCATCTAAATACGAAATAATATATTACAAATACACGAATATTTATACGGTACACGCATATGGTATTGATATTAACATATTTAATTGAATATTGAATGATAACGAGAATAAATTTATTATTAATTTAAATATTTTTATAAATAATTTCAAAACAAAAATATTTATATATAGGAATTGTTAACTAGTGATTTAAATATTTTTATATACATAATAGTATATTTTATTTGTAAATTGATTTTAATCAATTATATTAACTACTTTTATTAATTGAACTATATAATTTGATTGAATATAGTGTTTGGTTTGATACATCTCTTTTATATTTGAAATTTAGAGAACTATATTTTCTGATATGAAACTCGATTCACAATCGGTGACAATAGCTTGATGTCGGTTGATCGGAATCTCGTGGGGAATTTTAGTATAATTGACGCCTTGATGCTTTAGTCTGACACCAGAGATAATACTTACAAGTAATTTGGCGTTCAAGTCAGTAGCTATTAGAGGTGGGTGGTAATTTTAGGTTTAAAGAGTCAGTACCTGAATCTAAGGTCTTTATGAGTCTTTTATAGTGAGGTCTTAGAATTCTCGAGAACCTAAAACCTTCTATTTGTTATGGTGGTTAAGAAATTTTGTAGGTCCTTGTCATCTAACGATCTACATTGATATCAGTAGGTCTTGATTTGGTGTGTCTCTAGGGAGAGTTCATTTCCTAAACCATTGAACTTATTAGAAATAGGATGACCCGATTCTCTGCATATTGGACCTTTTCCCAATCATTTTTACCTTTGGGATCTCCTGTCTCTTGGACCTCCTACCTTCTAGGTGGCCTCCTTTTTTGGCTGGAACATCAGAGCTATTTGTCTTCAGGGCCTCCTTCATTCTGGGTCGTCTACTTTTTACGTAAGGCGTGCTTTCTAGGTCGTCTATTTCTTGGCATGTATTCCTTTTAAACTAATTGCTTCCTAGCATGTCTACCTTCTTGGAAGCTTCATTTCGGTCTTTTCTTCCTTGTAGGCCTACTGCCTTGTTTATGTTACTCTTTTTCTTTTCCCGTGGTATAGTTAGTTTATTGCATTCTCTTACAATTAGCTACTAGTGACCATAATGATAATTCTTCTATTTCGGTGTTTAGTTACAACTTTTTCAGTTGATTATTTAAATTATAATGCTTAAGGTGATTATATATATTTTATATATATTAAAAGAGTAATTTAATGAAGGATAACTTTGCAAAGAACAAAAATACTAACCATAGAAGACTTATCATCAATAACTTCCTTTATGTTATGTTAACTTGGAAACTTCCTCTCAAAATTCCTTTAAGAGGGTAGACTATAATATGCCAAAGCTTGATTCGATTAAAAGTGTGATTAATAACTAAAAATATTTAAACTATATTGTATAAGTGAACCAAACAATTAAGCAATTAAGGACTTTTTCAGAATTGTTAATGAGTCCAGGAAGCGTTAGAAATGTCAATGGTCTAAGCGTTCAGAATTTAAGAGACTTTAACATTACATATCAATCCAAAACATTAAAGAATTAGGGGTATGGTTCATTTCTCTTATATATCTAATATTTCTTCCATTTCTACTCAATATGAAACTTAACCATTCACACTTAAATTCTAACAATCTCACAAGTGTGAGTCACTCACATTATCAGTCTTGATTCACACTAACTTTGATCCATACCACTAGCCTTTATCCACTTCCGTCCACCCCTACGATTTTAACCAAGCTCTAATACTACTTGTTAGGGAGTCTAGAGAGCGTCAAAAGTGTCGATGTACTAAATATTTAGGATCCAAGAGACTTTAGCACTACATATCTATCGAAAACCTTAAAGCATTAGGGGTATGGGTATTTTATTTTATATATCCAACATTTCTTTCATTTATAGTGAATATGGAACTTAAACACTCACACTTGAAACCCAACAAAAATTAAGTTAAATATAATGGCCATTTTAATATTTTTCTAAAGGGTGTATAAGGTGAAACTGAAAAAGAAAGCATAATTCAACTGCTGCAATGAAAGAAGAGGCAACACAAATGGAAGGATAGGCTATGGTCTTAAGCTACATGAAATTACTAAGTAAAAATCTCATTCTCCAAATTTTGAAAAAATTGAAATAAGCACCTTGCAACCATTATGGAATTGGAAATTACACGGCCCTTATAACCGCTGGTTAATAAATAAGTTGGTTGAGATGCTTGATAGCATAAATTTTTCTTTAAAAAAATAGATATTAAATGTGTTGATCCATTATAATAGTACCACAACTATTACAAAAATTTAAAACTACTGTATTTTTTCTCTAAAGGAGTTGTTAGAGTAGATTGTATCAGCGTTGATAATATACTAGTTGACCATTTAACAAAATGTTTAGTTAATGAGAAATTCAAAAACGAATCTTAAAGAATGGTATTATTGTCATTAGATCAACGAATCACTCTTAATGGTAACTTACCCTAAAATACTAGACTCTAAAAAATTAAGTTCAATGGGTCATAATAAGTTGTGGAGTGGTATGAGATGAACATACTATAAAACTAGTGTGGTACCCGTGCGTTCGCACGGGTACCGGTCTGACAGTCTCATTGAGTTTAACAAGTTCATTTTAAAAGAAAAAATAATTAAATGTTATAATATTATCTATAATAAAACAATAATTTAAATAAAACAATAATTTAATTTATAAAAATTCTATTTTGCATTGTTAGTTTGTGCAATGAGTATAAAACAATAAAATGGAATAGTTTTAATTAAAAAAATAAAATATAAAATTGAAATAGTAACAAAAATATATCATTTTTATTTATATCATTTATACTATTTGACTTGAGTATAAAGTGCAAACACATATAATTTTTAATTAAAATATTTAGCTGGGATATATTTAATTTGCAAACTAAATAATTATATATTTAATATGTTATAAACTGAATAGACAATTAATACTAATTATTTAAAAACGGGTTTTAGACAAAAAAGAAAATAAATTTTTAATACTATGTATATCGTTTCTATTATAAAATATTGTTGTTAAGTGAATCTTTAAGGTTTAATCCAAATGGTATTTTCTCAAAAAATGCCTATCTGCTTAAGATTTATAATAAATAAGTTCAATTGAAAACACATGGTTAATGGTGGAAGATTATTTAAGTTTTTAGTTATTCACCATTCCAACACCACATCAGAAAAAACTTTGTACAGTGATACAAAATTTCTCTCTACAGTTATAAGTTCATTATAAGTTCCTATCCTATACCATTTTTGCTTATATTCTTGTTCAATTTTATATTATAGAAACACTACGCCAAAAATAAGTTTTAGCAGCACACATACGAAAGCGCTTTTAAGAAAAAACGCTGATGTAGGTTTTAAAAAAAATTCGCTTAAAAAAGCGCTTTCAAAGGGTGCCTTAAGAAAGCGCTTTTCAAAAGCGCTGCTAAAGGTCACCCTTAGAAAGCGCTTTTTGAGAAGCGCTGCTAAAGGGTGCCTTTCTGAGGGTACCTTAAGAAAGCGCTTTTCAAAAGCGCTGCTAAAGGTTAGCCTTAGAAAGCGCTTTTACAAAGCGCTGCTAAAGCTTGCCTTTAGAAAGCGCTTTTAAAAGCGCTGCTATAGGATATGCTACGAAAGCGCTTTTACATTAAAAAGAACTGTTATAGGTGACCTTTAGAAAGCGCTTTTAAAAGCGCTTTCGTAGATAGTTTTATAATAATTATCAAAAATTCGTATCATCACTTTTCTATTGTTCTTCACGAAATCATCAAAGCCGTAAACCAGAGCTCTGCCGCCGTTAGCATCTACGAGCAGATTTTCGTCACGATCACCACTTGCCACCGTCTTCTTGTTCAAGACCTCGGCCTCCGTTCATCAGGACCTCTGCCTCCGTCTTCTTGTTCAGGACCACCGGGGGCAGTTTCAGGACTCCCTCATCAGGACCTCCGCCTCCGTTCATCAGTACTTTTTCATCAGAACAACGACCACCACTTGCCACAGGAGAAACGCAAGGTGAAATCACAAAGTTTGCTGCATCAGAAATCACAACAATATACAACACAAAGTTACACAACTCAGCTCTAGGTATTTCAATTTCTAGTATAGTTTTGTATGAATAAATTGTTCTATGCTTGCTTTGATTATAATTTCTAGAATAGTTTTGTATGAGTAAAGATGTGACTATCTTCTAATAATTCTTAGAAATTGTTACATATTTGAACTGACAACTCATCTTAATTTTCAACTTATTTGTGCGGCTACTGGCTAATACCTCACATATTATGAATATAGATTATTTTTACAACTTCTATGGAATAAATATTAGTAGAAAACAACACATTTTCATGTGATTTTTATTTTATCAAACATCATTTATATTAACAAATTGTGCATTGGTAAAACAAGCTAAGAGAGAAATAATAGAGAGCATACCAAAATATTTAATAAAGGTAGCCATATATATATATATATATATATATATATATATATATATATATATATATATATATATATATATATATATATATATATATATATATATATATATATATATATATATATATATATATATATATATATATATATATATATATATATATATATATATATATATTGTTAACTCTATTAATATATTGTTTTTTTCGTGTGCTTTTTATGATTGATTTTGAGCAATGATAGTTTCTTGTTTATGGTTTCTTGTGTTATACTTGTGTACTAAAGTAGTTGATAGAATAAAATGAATTTAGTGAAAAGTATTGAGTATTGGTTTTGTTATATGGTTGTGCAAGAGCAAGTGCAAGTTTTGAGTATTGGTTTTGTTTTCTAATTTATCATTTAGCTCAGATTGACTCAGAAACCGTAAACCATGGATAAGACATGGATGTATTCCAATCGATTGTCGAAAGAGTACGAGAACAGAGTATCGGAATTCGTTAAGTTTGTTGTTGTGCACGCCGAAGACCCCGGTCGAATGACATGTCCTTGTTTGTGTTGTTGTTATGGGAATCGGGTTGACGCGGTTCAGTTGGTATCGCATTTAATACGGTATGGAATTGATAAAAGTTATACATGTTGGAATATGCATGGTGAGAAAAGTGACGGGAATGATGAATTGGGGGATAATAGGACGTATGCTTCAAACGACAATGGCACAGATACATACGATTATGATCGAGTTGAAGAGATTGCAGAAGCGCTTGAAGAAGATCTTAATGATTGTCCCAAAATGTTCGAGAGGTTGGTAAGCGATGCAGAGAAACCGTTGTATAATGGTTGTACAAAATTCACAAGATTGTCTGCGGTATTAAAGTTGTACAACTTAAAGGCGGGCAATGGATGGTCAGATAAAAGTTTCACAGAGTTATTAGCCCTTATGAAAGATATGCTACCAGAGGATAATGTTCTCCCCAATCGAACGTATGAGGCCAAAAAGATGTTGTACTCTATTGGCATGAGCTATGACAAGATACATGCATGTCCAAAAGATTGCGTTTTGTTTCGAAACGAGTATGCATCGTTAAATGAGTGTCCTAAATGCGGTGCCCCTCGATATAAGAAAAAGTTGTCTCCGACAAAAGTCTTATGGTATTTTCCTATAATTCCGAGATTTAGACTGATGTATCATAGTGAAACCGATTCAAGACACTTAACTTGGCATGCAGATGAAAGAATTGTTGATGGAAAGTTTCGACACGGCAGATTCACCACAGTGGATGAAAATTGATAATGATTATCTTGAATTTGGAAAAGAAGCAAGAAACCTTCGCTTGGCATTGTCTACTGATGGAATGAACCCACACGGTATTCAAAGTATCTCGCATAGCACATGGCCTGTGATTCTTATGATTTATAACCTACCTTCGTGGCTATGTATGAAGCGTAAGTACATGATGTTATCTATGTTAATTTCTGGGCCTAAACAACCAGGAAATGACATAGACGTATATTTGGAACCTTTAATCAAAGATTTGAAGATTTTGTGGGAGAACGGTGTGGAGGTTTATGATGGGTATAGGAAAGAAAGTTTCAACTTGAGGGTGATGTTGTTTGGAACAATTAACGATTTTCCAGCCTACGGAAATCTATCCGGGTATAACATTAAAGGTGAAAAAGCGTGTCCTATCTGTGAAGATGGAACCGATATGATGCGATTGAAACTTTGTCAAAAGAATGTCTTTCTCGGTCATCGTAGATTCTTAAATTCTAAACATCAATATCGTGGATGGAGAAAAGCGTTCAACGGAGATATCGAACAACGTAGAGCTCCGCCTGGATTGACAGGTGATCAATTATTTGAAAAGGTGAAAGATGTGAGTATTCAGTTTGGCAAGCCTTTTACACATAAAGTTGTTACAGGTGGGTGGAAGAAGAGGTCGATTTTTTTTGAATTGCCATATTGGAAATCTTTGTACGTAAGACATTTTCTTGATGTTATGCATATTGAAAAAAAATGTATTTGACAGTGTTATTGGTACGTTACTCAATATAAAAGGGAAGTCTAAGGATGGTCTTAAAGCAAGGGAGGACATGGTAGAGATGGGAATAAGAACATTAGGATACTCTCCACAGCGATCAATGATAGTCACCTCATCCATACCTTTGAGAGTCCACCATCCATACCTTTGATGGTCTTCCAAACTGACGGAGAGCTAAGCATGGGTTGTAAGAAATCCCTCCATGGGTTCTGATCAATGGAACATTAGGATACTCTCCACAGCGATCAATGATAGTCACCTCATCCATACCTTTGAGAGTCCAGATAATGTCATTATTAGAAAGAGACATCACCCTATAAGCCCAGCCCATTCCTTCTTTGTTCTTCAGTACGGACTTAGGAAGGTGCGAAATAAACCACCTCGACAATAAAGGAGCACAGCACATCAAAGTTGCCCGCTTTCGGGCAGTACGAGCATAGAGCTGATGAAGGATATCACCCAAGAGAGTGGGTATCGGATTCTGAGAGATGAAGATCTTTATGGAATTAATATAAACAAAAGTGTCAGAATTCGGAAACAATACCAGACCATAAATCAAGAGAGCCAGAATGTCCTCGTATGCCTTGAAGTCTAAGCAGTTCTAGAAGTAATTAGCTTTGTCAACCAAAAACTTAGCCAGAAAACCCTTAGCTCCACTTCTAGTCTCCCAGTTAGCCATTACCTCCTCCTTGGTCAAGTGAAGGGCTACAACAATTTCTTCGGGCTTAAGAGTCTTTTCCCAACCAGTAAACGGAGTCTGTTCCAGGACGGAGATGCCGAGCAGCTCAGAGAACTCTTCTAGGGTAGGCACCAGCTGGAAGTTCTGGAAAGTAAAACAATGGTACAGCGGATCATAGAATTGGACCAGGATACTCATCATTTGTTCGTCCAACTTTGAGGTGACCAAACTGAGTAGAGAGCCATGCCTTCTGATGAAGGAAGTAGTGTCTGGAATCCTGACAACCAACTCTTTAAGCAGGGTAGGTACTTGGACAAAGTTGATCCGGATAGTATTCCTACGCATGGGCATCATGATGACCTACAAAATAGAGCAAAAATGAAACCCTCTTGTTCTTGAAGTAGGTTAGTCTTTATGCAAAATGTATGCAATGTTATGATGTCATGATGTCATGGTAAAGGCACACCACAAGTATCCACAAAAAGCAAACATGGTAAAAGCACACAAGTCACACTGAGAGCCCTTAGATTTCAGGCCGGCATGGAGCTTAGGTACTACCCTCTTTCAGCTCAGTTGGTTTAAACCTGTCCTAAAAATAGTAAACGGGTTCTAGAGGATCTCAATATCACTGACTACCCTCAATCAGTCATAATTCTAGTTTAGCAACCTTTTCTTGCGTCCGGAATCATCGCGAGAGTTTAGTCTCAATGAGTGTAGCATACTGCTACTATTCTATGGCCAAGTTGGTCAATTTAAGGTTCTAAGGTCAGTTGGTGCTTAATGACTCCTTAGAAGGCCCATATTCTCCTCGTTCCAACACAAGGGATATCAGTACAGACTAAGGTGCCACACCAACGTAGCTACTGCTTCATCCATGTCGGTCTACGCCGGACAGATCCCTCACAGTTTATTGCTACTTACCTAAAGGGTATCCCCGGATCCGGGTTAGGATCTATAGAACTCCAATACAAGCCTACAAAATTAAAGCATACAAAGCATACAATTGAAAACATAGTGATCTAATCCTAAGGTACACCTCACTCTTAATACTCCCCAGCAGAGTCACCAGTTCTGTGATCGGTGGGAATAGAACTGACTGTTTTGGAATGTTGGTTCGCGTTTGCGTTTGTTTTCGCAAAATGCCGCGGTAAGCAAGAGTCGTCACCGTCTTTTATTTTATCCAACGAGGAAAGGACAAAAGCACAGAAAATTCCTTTTTGAGATGTTTCTCGGGTTCGGGAGGTATATTATAGAAAGGGAAGGTGTTAGCACCCTTTCTATCTGTGGTTATCCACGGGCTCTTAGGTACTTGCTCATTATGTTTTCAAAAGTTTTCTTTTCTCTGTGTTTGTGGATTTTGAAAATTCTGGCTACAGATACTCAATGTCACGTCCAATGTTATGACACCGTATCTGACTTACTATATGACAGCAAATACAAAAGCAGTAAATAACACAGTCAATTGTTTACCCAGTTCAGTGTGCAACAACACCTACTCTGGGGGCTACCAAGCCAGGGAGAGAATCCACTATAAGAGATGTTAATTCAGGAATAAACCAACCAGTTTATCTCCTTCACTTAAGACCTACCCAATGCAATTCTAATCTAAGTACAACTTAAACCTGAGTTCCTACTCACTCCCCCTCAATCACAGCAGTGATACATAAACAAATTTGACTTGAGAATTGTTGAAGACACTCTTCAAAACACACACTTGATTAAGCTTCACAGCTTTTTAATCAAGTAACACAATCACTCGTGCTTCACAGCTTTGAGTAATGTACACAACTATCTTGACTCTGCTTCACAGCTTTAGTCAAGTAACATTCAAACACTCTTGCTTCAAAGCTTTGAGTGCTACACAACCCTTACAATTGAAACCTATTCCAAGACACTTATCACAATGATAATTGCTTGGAGTACAATAAACAAATCTATACAGATTACAAACTCGATCTTCTAATCAATCAGCAGGGATGTCTTCAAAAACCGCAGCTCTGTTGAATATATAGCAACTGCAACTTCAGTTAGGGTTTCCAAAAACCTAGGGTTGATTCCTTTTGACCTAATGACCAGGTCACAGTACTTTGTTGATCAGGTTAGGATTGAGCGAGGTTACTCCTCAGAAAACGCAGGATTCTGTTTAAGAAGGACTGAGTTATTTCCTGAAAAAACTCAGACTTATCCAATCCTGTAATCCTGCTAGTTCAGAACAGGATGTCATAACATCTGTTATGACATCTGAGAAAACCTGTCTACTGATTAGCTAAATGTGATCATTTTGCAAACATGCTCAGATACACACTTATAAACATCAGTATTTGAGTTACAATATTTTTCTGCATATGTACCTAAAGAGTTAGTACAACCTGAACTAGAATGTTATGACATCAGTCATGACATTCACACATACACTTGGAATTTACCAAAAATGCAAGCCAATACCTAAACACCTACAAACTCCCCCTTTGGCAGATTTTTGGCTAAAGTCCCTAAACAATCAGAGATAGATAGATAGCAGCAGAAATAAATGACGACAGCAGAAAAATATAGTGTTAAGTACTAATTAAGCAGTACCAAATATTCTCCCCCACTTTAGCCACAAATGGGCCAAAGATTACATGTTTATAAAGTAATACAGTTATCCAAGACAAAATAATGAGATCAGCAGCAGACAACAGCAGAACATACTTCCAAACTCCACCAGCAACACCATCAAGCAGCAATCATCCTTCAAGTACTGTCATCAGACTCAGAGGAGCCACTTTCTTCATCTTCTTCCCTCATGCTTGCTTCAGCTTCTTCCTTTTCTAGCTTGGCAATTAGTGCTTCTAGAGTCCTTTTTCTAGCATCCAGATCTTTGCAAGTTTCTTTTAAGACAGCTATGACATCTGATGTTTTGGACTGGCTTTTTGCAGACGATGTCTCAGCTGATGTTATGACAATGTCTGGAGCATGGGATCCCTGAAACAGTTTGTAGTGCAGGCCAAGAGCAGGGGCTCTTTTGCAGACTGTATCTCTTGCTACAAGTATGTCAGGATATTGTGCAAGGATGATTCCACAAATGAGGGAGGGAAAGGCAATTGGTCCTTTGACAGCATAACTGCCAGCATGCTTCAAGGTTTGTTCAAAAATGTACCTTCCATAGTCAAAGGCAGTCTTGGTTCCTACAGCATAGATGAATCTCCCCAATCCTGTGGAGATGGTTGATTTGTGATTTGTAGGCACCCAATTTGCTGCACCTATTTTATGCAAGATGGCAAATTTCATGCTGAGTTTACTAGCATTCAACTTCCCTTTCAATGGCCAGCACTTTACTTGCTTGGCAGTGATGGTCAAGCATACTTCATTGTCAGTTGCCTCTAGGTCAGAACAGTCCTCATTTGTTCTTCCAAGAAACTTGTTGATTTCTGATGGAGAGAACTTGACCCTTCTTCCTCTAACAAACACACTCTCAAAGTCAGCTGACCTCCCATCAGCACAATCATTGGATAAGTTCACTACAAACTCTTTAACCAGATTTTCATAGCATTTGCCAAACTTTATCACAGTCTTTATTAGCCCAGCATTCCTGATCAGCTCCATGATGTCTTTGCACTCCAAAGCATCATTGTTGAGTTCTCTCTCCAAGGCTATTCTCTTCAAGCAAACATACTTCCACCTGTTTGCATTATCAGGATGATGAAAGGAGATGTTGTCAGTTGGCACTTCAGGTACTCTAGCAATCTTGCTGGAAGGGAGCTTCCTTCTGATGGGAGCATTGTCAATGTCAATCTCAAATTCTGATTCATCATCAGAGTCAGAAGTTTCAGGTTCTTTTCTTTTCTTGGAGATTGGTTGTCTAGCAGTCAGCACCTGTGCCTTCTTCCCTTTTGTCTGAATTTGTTCAGCCATCCCTTCAGCCTTGGACTTCTTAGGTTTAACAGTCTCACTACTTTTTCTTTTCATCAATCTCCTAGCAATGCTAGGGTTCACATTAGCAATCAGTTCATTATCTGAGTACTCTTCATCCACATCAATGATAGGTGGATCAGCAGCCTTTTCAGAGGGATTCTGAATGTTGTCTTTTGGTGTCACAACATCCTCAGTGACATCTATATTTTCAGAACCTTCCACATTTGGACTTTCAGATTGATTCAAGGGAATAGAAATCCCCGGTACAGATTGGTTGCCACTCAGAATGCTAGTAACCAGTCTAGCAATAGCTTGGTGTACTTGAACTGTTCCTTCTTTATTAGGTATAGTAGATGAAGGAAGAGAAGAATTACCAGAGACTGCAGCTTGAGTTCTTCCTGCATGTCTGGTCCTGAGCTTCTTAATTTTGGCTGGGTTAGTTGCCATCTCCCTGAGAGGAGTGACCTCAAGTACTTCAGATTCTATGCATGTCGTGATTGCCCTAGAATCTTGATCAGATGACGATGATGATGAGTGAGACGAAGCCGCCATAGTGGAAGATGATGTCTGAGACATTGTGTTTAACGTTGAGTAGCAGTAGCAATTTGAGAAAGCTCTTTGATTGGGAGGAGAAAACAGATTGCAAGGATGAGAGAGATAGGGAGTACAAGGGAGTCTTTTCAACTTCTGAAGGCTTTTGAAGGAATTGTGAATGAATATGATCAACCCACTAAATATACACTTAATAGAATTAATCCCTTCAACCCTTGTTTTCAGCAAAACTAATTGCTATAATTTCTCATGTTGGTGAATACCCAATCTGCCCTTCAAATTTTCAAGTTGATTTCCAACAAGCGCCTTGATAGAAGAATCAGTTAGCTGAAGCTCAGAGAACCCATGTTTCAGTTCAAATGATTTCTTCTCTCCAAAGTCAATAGGGTTTAAGGAAATGTTGAATGTTTTCAGATTATCACACCACAATGTCACAACATCTTGTGTAACATTGTCTTCAGAACAGAATTTATGAGACTTGTTCTTTGCCACATCACATATATTATCAGCCTGTAGTTTAGGAGTTCTTCTGACATCTTCCATAGGAATAGCTCTTTTCATTCCTTCAAGTTTATGCAGCCACTGTTTCATATCTTTTTCTTCTTTGATGATTTGACTCAAAGTGTGGATATCAGTGTTCTCAGGCTGCCACACATAACAGTTATTTTTGGATTTTATTCCTCTCATTACAATATCTAGTTTTTCATTAAACACTAGACATTCAGATCTTGAGAAGTTGACCATGAATCCTAGATCACATAATTGACTGATGCTGATGAGATTAGTAGTCAACCCTTTTACCAGCAGTACCTTATTCAGACTTGGAACTCCAGGGTAGTCCAAATTACCAACTCCTTTGATTTCTCCTTTAGCACCATCTCCAAAGGTCACAAAACTGGTGGTGTGAGGCATAACATTATTGAGGAGATTTTTGAATCCAGTCATGTGTCTGGAACATCCACTGTCAAAGTACCAATCTTCCTTTGCTGAGATCTTCAGGGAAGTGTGTGCTATCAGTGCAGTAGCCTTTTTCTTCCATTGAGGAGCGTGTGGTACCTTTTTAGACTTAGGTTTGACATCTGATTTCTGATTAGGATATCCATGTAGTCGGTAGCAGAAGGGCTTTATGTGACCATATTTCCCACAATGATGACATCTCCATCTTTGGTACCTCTTCTTCATGTGTCTCTGTCCCTGATGTTGAGAGTAATGTTGAGACATCTGTTTTGACATTTGCTTCCTGGTAACAAATTTCTTTGTTTCCACAAATCCTAGGCCAGATTTATTTCCCATATTTTGTCCAGCCTGAAGAATCTCTTCCAATTTGTCAGTTCCATTTGTCAACATCTTGACTGATTTGGTCATTTGATTCAGTTGTGAGTTCAGCAGTTGAACTTCTCCTTCTAAATGACTTATAGTTTCAAGATTTGCTCTCTTTTCAGCCTCCAGCTTTATAATGAGTTTTGATTGTTTCTCATTTTGTACACAGACTTCACCACTTCTGATACACAATTTCTTGTAGGTATCAGCCAGTTCTTCAAATGTTACTTCTTCATCACTGGTGTCACTTTCAGAAGTACAAACACTAGTTAGGGCAGTAACTAGTTTGGCAGATTCTTCTTCAGAATTGCTTTCTGAATCATAGTCAGACCAAGTAACAGTCATTCCTTTCTTTTGCTTTTTAAGAAAGGTAGGACATTCAGCTCGAATATGTCCATATCCTTTACATCCATGGCATTGAATTCCTCTGCCTTGGTTTTCCTTATCTTCTGATCTTGGTCTTCTGCTGGAACTGTCAATGTCAGAAGGAATGTTATGAACATTTGACCTTGACTTTGGGTCCATTCTTTTGATGAGCCTGTTGAACTGTCTTCCAAGCATGGCAATTGCTTCAGATATGTTTTCTTCTTCATCCTCCTTGTGTTCAACATCAGTGTTGGTTACAAGTGCTATGCTTTTGTTCTTCTTGTCACCATTATCAGTGATCCCCATCTCAAAAGTCTGAAGAGACCCAATAAGTTCATCCACTTTTAACTTGCTAATGTCCTGGGCTTCCTCTATGGCAGTTACCTTCATTGCAAATCTTTTAGGCAAGGATCTGAGAATCTTCCTCACCAGTTTTTCTTCTGACATTTTTTCTCCCAGTGCTCCTGAGGTGTTGGCAATCTCCAAGATGTTCATGTGAAATTCATGGATGGTTTCATCTTCCATCATTTTTAGATTCTCAAACTTAGTGGTCAACATCTGAAGCCTTGACATCTTTACTTTGGAAGTGCCCTCATGAGTAGTTTTGAGGGTGTCCCAAACTTCCTTGGCCAGTTCATATTGATGTACTAATCTGAAGATGTTTCTATCAATTCCATTGAACAAGGCATTTAAGGCTTTTAAATTTCCCAGAGCTAACTCATCTTCTTCTTTACTCCAATCTTCCTCAGGCTTCAGACTGATTGTCCCATCTCTTTCAGTTATGGTGGGATGAATCCATCCTTTGTCAGCAGCTCTCCAAGCCTTTTTGTCCAGAGATTTTAGGAAGGCAATCATACGAGGTTTCCAGTAGTCATAATTAGTTCCATCCAGAATGGGTGGTCTGTTTCCAAAAACTCCTTCTTTGTCCATAGTGCCAGAAAGTGATATCCCTAGATCTCACCCAGTAATACAGGCAGGGTGCCTGCTCTGATGCCAATTGAAAATTCTGGCTACAGATACTCAATGTCACGTCCAATGTTATGACACCGTATCTGACTTACTATATGACAGCAAATACAAAAGCAGTAAATAACACAGTCAATTGTTTACCCAGTTCAGTGTGCAACAACACCTACTCTGGGGGCTACCAAGCCAGGGAGAGAATCCACTATAAGAGATGTTAATTCAGGAATAAACCAACCAGTTTATCTCCTTCACTTAAGACCTACCCAATGCAATTCTAATCTAAGTACAACTTAAACCTGAGTTCCTACTCACTCCCCCTCAATCACAGCAGTGATACATAAACAAATTTGACTTGAGAATTGTTGAAGACACTCTTCAAAACACACACTTGATTAAGCTTCACAGCTTTTTAATCAAGTAACACAATCACTCGTGCTTCACAGCTTTGAGTAATGTACACAACTATCTTGACTCTGCTTCACAGCTTTAGTCAAGTAACATTCAAACACTCTTGCTTCAAAGCTTTGAGTGCTACACAACCCTTACAATTGAAACCTATTCCAAGACACTTATCACAATGATAATTGCTTGGAGTACAATAAACAAATCTATACAGATTACAAACTCGATCTTCTAATCAATCAGCAGGGATGTCTTCAAAAACCGCAGCTCTGTTGAATATATAGCAACTGCAACTTCAGTTAGGGTTTCCAAAAACCTAGGGTTGATTCCTTTTGACCTAATGACCAGGTCACAGTACTTTGTTGATCAGGTTAGGATTGAGCGAGGTTACTCCTCAGAAAACGCAGGATTCTGTTTAAGAAGGACTGAGTTATTTCCTGAAAAAACTCAGACTTATCCAATCCTGTAATCCTGCTAGTTCAGAACAGGATGTCATAACATCTGTTATGACATCTGAGAAAACCTGTCTACTGATTAGCTAAATGTGATCATTTTGCAAACATGCTCAGATACACACTTATAAACATCAGTATTTGAGTTACAATATTTTTCTGCATATGTACCTAAAGAGTTAGTACAACCTGAACTAGAATGTTATGACATCAGTCATGACATTCACACATACACTTGGAATTTACCAAAAATGCAAGCCAATACCTAAACACCTACAGATTTGAAAAGAGTTTTTTGTTTGAAAGGGGTGTAAGTGCGAAAAGTTTTGTTTTGTTTTAAAAGGAGCAAGTACTTAAGAACCATCTACCTACTCGAAAAAGGAATTAAACTGTACAAGTGTCCTTTAGACAATGTTATCCCACTATTGAGGAGTAGGCAGCATCGTCGTTGGAGTTTTCAGGTCAATTCGATTAAGGGACGTGTGGTCACTAAAGCAATGTTAGGACGCCTTAGCGGTAACCCTAATGTCTTAGATCATTTTATCCGAGGCAACCGTTTCGAGGCAACTATGATCTTTGAACAAGAGGGTGACCTCTAAAACTTCCTATACTCAATGACCACGTTCGAGGCAACCAAGTGAGGTGTACCCTAAGAGTGGCATGTGTGAGTGTATTGTTTTTCAGTTATTTATATTTGTACATGTTAATGGTGAGCTACTGTTGGTTTTAGGTTAAAAGTTGATCTTGTCATGCATTGCCTATTATTCAAACATCTAACAGTTAATATTGTGCGGGAATTAAATTACGGAAAATAAATCTAAGCTATTACAAGGCGTCGGGTATTTACATCGCCAAAAACAAACCCTTAAAAATTAAATTGCGAAAAGTAAATGAAAGCGATAAATAAATAAATAAAGTCCTAAGTTCAAACTATTACATTCCCGGAGCAGTTACAATATTGGAATAAGGATAAAAAATAATTCGCGCGCGAGAAAATTAAATCAGAGTGTCTTAGGGTTTTGACCCTTTTTATTAAAGAAAGCATATTTTGTTATTTTTTTTGAATTAAAAATTAATCTAAATTAATAATTGAATTAATTAATTAAGTGAAAATATTTTTGGGTTTTTATTTTAATTAAGGAAATAAAATAAGAATGGTTAAAAATATTAAAAACCTAATTCTAAATTAATTTTAATTTAATGCAAAAGATATTAAAATTGTACCTAATTAAAAAACTAAATTAATTGACTAAAATTTATTTACAAAATAATAAAATAGTGAAATTAATAAAAATATTATTTTTTAGGGTTTTCTGATTTTATATAAAAAATATTAATTGGTTAATTTTTGATAATAATAATTAAATAAATAAATAGAGAGAAAAAGAAATAAACCAAAATGGGGGGGTTTGGGCCTGAAGAGGGAGTATGATCAGTAATTCTTGGCCCATTAACACCAGCCTGTTTGACCTTTGAAATCCAGCGCGTGCTTGTTGACTCTAGTCCATGGTGGATCTGCAATTCTGGCCTTTGGATCTGGTCTGAAGACCACTTGGCATTTGATGGGATGAAGAACATGGTGGTCCACCTTTTTTGCCTTGCATGGGAATATCTGAAACAAAATTATAACAAAGTTTTGGGGGACCTGGGATTCGAACCCAGGTCCCAATGCTCACATGTCAGCACTCCAACCACTCAACCAAACTGCTCATTCGTTATAAGAATATAAAACAAATAATATATGGAAGAATCAATTAATCATGCTGGAAATTAAAAAAAAAACGCGCAAACACATTTGAATGGACCAATAACGCAGGGACACGTTATCATCTTGTTCAGCAAATCCCTGGTTATTTACCTGCGGATTTTTGTCCGCGGGAAGATTCGTGGGATGTCTCAAAAATCCTTCCTAGGCCATGTAAACGCAAGCTAAGGCCATCATCGTGTTCATCTTGCTTTCCTGAACACGAATATAGCCATGAATTATCTTGATTTTGCCTGTACATAAGATGCCTAAAAACGAAGCAAGGAAACCCTAGGTTCAGGTGTCACATTAGAAGCCATGAAAATAAAATTGAATGATGTAGAAAGCTTCGAAATCAAGCATGGATCAAGAATATGTTAACATTTGGTCAAAAAGATGCAAGAATGAGGAGTTATATTTTCATATGCAGAGGCATATTCAGGAACACTTACAGCGCGTTACAGGTGGTCTTAAGGTCCGGTTTAGGTTGCTATAGCTTCAGGAGGTTGCTGGCAAGAGAGCTACGTGAAGCTTTTTCTTTGGAAACGCCTCCAAACAAGAATTCGATCTCCCACTTTTCACACTTTTTTTTCAATCTTTGTATGGTCGTTTCTGCAGTATTTTGTGCGTTTTCTTGGTCTGGCTCTCTTGTGTGCATATAATAGAATGAATTTAGGTCAAAACATGGGCCATAATCCAAGTGCATTCAAGGTTTTGAGATTTGATATGATCATCATTATCAAGTTTCCAAATATAGGCCAAATCTGATTTTTTTTTATACATGAAAAGCCATGATACGAGTTTGATTTGATTCATGATGATAATTGAAAGTTGTATCAATCACAAAGATATGATTTCATCAATTTTTAAATTTTATTTGATTTAATATTGATTAAAAATGAATTAAATCAATAAAAATTAAATAAAATAGAAAAATAAATTAATGGCATGAAGTCAAGTATGGGACACGTGTGTGGCATGACAAGACCATATCAAGTGGAAAAAAGTGGGTCCTTTTGTCAAAAATTGGAGTTTTGAGGATGGTTGACTTTTGGCAAATTTGAAGAAATGCCCAACTTCAACAATGCATAACTTCTTCAATTTTGAACCTTTGGAGGTGTTATTTGACTTTTTAGAAACCTTGAGATGTCCTCTAATCAACCCTTTTAATCTCATTTCATTTTGATGTTCCATGCCCAAGTTATAAGCTTTGGAAAAAAAGGTGTTTTTGTTGACTTTCAAAAATGACCTATAATATCCAAATTTGTAACTTTTTGTGAGTGCATTTCTTGATCTTTGGGTGTGAAGATGGATTGTAGGAAATTTCATCCTATTCAAAATGAGCTTTGGATAGGTCTTTTATAATAAAGTATGAGAAAGTTATGCTTGGTCAAAGTTGAGTTGACTTTTCCTAGAAAACCCTAATTTAGCAACTTTTGAATCTTGATGAATTTTGAGAAATCCTTGATGAATCATGATCAACCCTTGATCAAATGATGAATTATCCTTTAAAATGAGAATGTTGACAAAAAAACTTGACGTTTGACTGTATTTGGGACACAGTTGACTTTTGCCCTAGCACATTCGATTTTTGGGCCTCTTGGGCAATTGACTGACCAAACTTCCTCTGCAAGGCTTGAAAATTGACATGGATGAACTTAAGAGCATATTAAGACATTGGTAAACACTTGAGGCCATTTGTATATGAGGACCTTAATGCAACACAAAACCCTAATTTTGACTTGACTGCCTTAGGAGGTGATTTGACCAAAGTCTGAAGAGAAGGGAAATCAAAGCAAAGGAATCCAATGCCATGGATGTGAAGGATATGGGCACATTCGAGTTGAATGTCCTACCTTTCTTAAGAAACAAAAGAAAGGAATGTCTGTTACTTGGTCTGATTGTGACTCAGAAAGTAATTCTGAAGAAGAATCTACCAAACTAGTTACTGCACTAACTGGTATTTGTAACTCTGATAGTGACTCTAGTGATGAGGAAGTGACATTTGAAGAACTGGCTGACTCCTACAAGAAGTTATGTATCAGAAGTGCTGAAGTATGTCAGCAAAATGAGAGACAAAAAAACTCATAGTAAAATTGGAGGCTGAGAAGAAAGCAGGCATTAATACTATAAGTCATCTCGAAGGTGAAGTTCAAATGCTGAACTCAAAACTTGACCAGATGACCAAATTTGTCAAGATGCTGACAAATGGAACTAACAAATTAGAAGAAATCCTTCAGGTTGGACAAAATGTGGGAAACAAGTCTGGTTTAGGATTTGTGGCAGCAAAGAAATCTATTGTAGACAAGAAGAAGATCAGGCCTGATAAACAAATGTCAAAGCAGATGTCACAACATAACACTCAACATTAAGAACAGAGAAATATGAAGAAAAAGTATCAAAGATGGAGATGTCATCATTGTGGGAGGTTTGGTCACATAAAGCCATTCTTCTTCAGATTATATGGATATCCTAATCAGACCCCAATTGTCAAACCTAAGTCTAACAAGGCACCATATACTCAACAGTGGAAGAAAAAGGCTGCTGCCCTGATAGCTCACACCTCCCTTAGAGTCTTTGCAAAGGAAGACTGGTACTTTGACAGTGGATGCTCTAAACACATGACTGGAATCAAGAATCTTATCAATAATGTTAAACCTCATACTACTAGTTATGTGACTTTTGGAGATGGTGCTAGAGGAGAAATCAAAGGAGTTGGAAACTTGGACTGCCCTGGAGTTCCAAACCTAAATAAAGTATTGCTGGTAAAAGGCTTGACTGCTAATCTCATAAGTATCAGTCAATTATATGATCTAGGATTCAAGGTCAACTTCACCAAGTCTGAATGTCTTGTAACTAATGAAAAACAAGAAGTTATAATGAGAGGAGTCAGATCTAAAGACAACTGCTACTTATGGGAGTCTTAGAACACTAATTATTCTTCTGTGTGCTCTATTGCCAAAGAAGAAAAAGAAGTGAAACTTTGGCACCAAAAACTTGGTCATTTACATCTAAGAGGAATGAAAAGGATTATATCCATGGAGGCAGTCAGAGGGATTCCAAGGCTGCAAATTGATGAAGGGAGAGTCTGTGGTGAATGTCAGGTTGGAAAGCAGACTAGAATGTCACATCCAAAGACAAGACATCTGACCACCTCTAAGGTGCTAGAACTTCTACATATGGATCTAATGAGACCAATGCAGGTGGAAAGTCTTGGTGGAAAAAGATATGCCTATGTTGTTGTGGATGATTTTTCCATATTCACCTGGATTAACTTCATTAGGGAAAAGTCTGATGTATTTGAAGTATTTAAGGAACTGTGCAAAAGAATTCAAAGAGAAAAAGAAGGATGCATTGTCAGAATCAGAAGTGATCATGGCAAGGAATTTGAAAACAGTAAGTTTGATGAGTTCTTCTCCTCAGAAGGAATTAATCATGAATTCTCTTCACCCATAACTCCTCAACAAAATGGAGTTGTGGAAAGGAAAAACAGGACTATACAGGAATCTGCCAGAGCAATGATACATGCCAAAAGACTTCCTATTCATTTTTGGGCTGAAGCTATAAATACAGCCTGTTATGTCCATAACAGGGTCACCTTGAGAAAGGGAACATCATCCACCATTTATGAACTTTGGAAAGGAAGAAAGCCTACAGTGAAGTACTTCCATGTATTTGGAAGCAAATGCTATATTCTGACAGATCGTGAACAAAGGAGAAAGATGGATCCTAAAAGTGATGAAGGAATATTCCTAGGATACTCTACCAACAGCAGAGCTTATAGGGTATTCAATTCCAGGACCAAAGTTATGATGAAATCTATAAATGTCATAGTTGATGATTACCATGAGGAAACAAATGTCCCATATGATGTTGAGACATTCTTTGAGACCTCAACTCAAAAGGATGATGTTCCTAAAACTACTTCATCAGAATCTGAATCAAAGGAAGCTAACAAAGACCCTTCCATCAGAATTCAGAAAGATCATCCTAAGGAACTCATCATAGGAGATCCTAACAGTGGAGCCATTACAAGATCTAGAGAAATCATCACAAACTCTTGCTTTGTATCTAAGATTGAACCAAGAAATGTTAAGGAGGCTTTAATTGATGAATACTGGATTGGAGCAATGCAAGATGAATTGAACCAATTCAAGCAGCATGAAGTATGGGAGTTAGTTCCTAGACCAGGAGGAACAAACATCATTGGCACAAAATGGATCTACAAGAACAAATCAGATACTGAAGGAGTTGTCACCAGGAATAAGGCAAGACTTGTTGCTCAAGGATACACTCAAGTTGAAGGGGTTGATTTTGATGAGACTTTTGCTCCTGTAGCCAGACTGGAATCAATCAGACTCCTATTGGGAATTGCTTGTCTCCTTAAGTTCAAGTTATTTCAGATGGATGTAAAGAGTGCCTTCCTTAATGGGTACTTAAATGAGGAAGTTTATGTGGAACAGCCTAAAGGATTTGTGGATCCAAACTGCCCTGATCATGTCTACAAATTGAGGAAAGCTTTATATGGCCTGAAACAAGCTCCTAGAGCATGGTATGACAGGTTGACAAAATTCCTCTCTGACAAAGGATACAGGAAATGAGGCTTGGATAAAACTCCTTTTGTCAAAAATGAAGGAGGAAAGATAATGGTAGCTCAAATCTATGTTGATGACATAGTGTTTGGGGGAATGTCAGATAAAATGGTTAAACATTTTGCTGACCAGATGCAAGCTGAATTTGAAATGAGCCTCATGGGAGAATTGACCTACTTTCTTGGACTGCAAGTCACACAGATGGAAGACTCAATTTTTCTGTCTCAAAGCAAGTATGCAAAGAACATTGTCAAGAAGTTTGGGATGGAGAATGCCAGTCACAAAAGGAATCCTGCACCTACTCATTTAAAGTTGTCCAAAGATTCAAGTGGGGTTAAGGTGGACCAAATCTTGTACAGAAGCATGATAGGAAGTCTACTATACTTAACAGCCAGCAGACCTGGCATTGCTTTTGCAGTTGGAGTATGTGCAAGATACCAGGCTGAACCCAAAGTAAGTCATATCAACCAAGTGAAAAGAATTCTGAAGTATGTGAGTGTAACTTACAACTATGGCTTGCTGTACTCTCATGGATGTGAACCAACTCTGACTGGTTACTGTGATGCTGATTGGGCTGGAAGTGCTGATGATAGAAAGAGCACCTCTGGAGGATGTTTCTTCTTGGGAAATAATCTTGTCTCTTGGTTCAGCAAGAAACAGAACTGTGTGTCTCTATCTACTACTGAAGCTGAATACATAGCAGCTTGTAGTAGTTGTTCTCAAATGATCTCGATGAAACAGATGCTTACTGAGTATAATGTCACACAAGATGTTATGACATTGTACTGTGACAATCTGAGTATACTATCAACATTTCCAAGAATCCTATTCAGCATAGCAGGACCAAGCATATTGACATTAGACATCACTTCATCAGAGATCTTGTAGAGGAAAAGGCGATTAAACTGGAACATGTTGCCACTGAACTACAACTGGCTGACATTTTTACCAAGGCACTTGATGCTAGTCAATTTGAAAATTTGAGGGGCAATCTGGGTATTTGCCAACATGAAGAAATGTAGTAATTAATTTTGCTTAAAATAAGGGATGAGAGAGATATTTTAGTTAAGTCTACTCTGATTGGGCTAATCATCTGTTTCTCTATTGCCTTCCAAAGTTTTAAGAAGTTGAATAGACATTCATATATCTCCCTCCTCTCGCGTTTCTGCAATAATCTCCAATCTCTCAAACGAAGATTTCACTATCACTGTTACCTGTTTTCTAAATCACTCAAAATGTCTCAACTATCCATGTCATCATCCTCTTCAAAGGCGACTGCTTCTTCCGCATCCTCTGATCACGAACCTAGGGCAATCACAAACTGCATGGATTCTGATGTTCTGGAGATAACTCCTCTTCGTGAACTGGCAGCTGACCCCACTAAGGTCAAGAAGCTGCGAACCAGACATGCAAGAAGATCACAAGCCTCTCCATCTGGTAAATCCTCTCAACCTTCATCTTCTGTTCCTCCAGAAATAGCAAATAGGGAAGGTTCTGTTTATGTTCATGAAGCTATAGCTAGACTAGTCACTAGGATTCTAAATGAGAATCACTCTGTACCTGGCATTTCTGTACCTTTGAACCAAGAATCTGCGAGTCCAAATGTTGAAATGAATCCAGATGTCACTCAGAATGTTGAGACACCTGAGGACAACATTAGGAAATCTCCTGAAAATCGTAATGATCACCAGAACCCTACTGAGAAGGATGTTGAACCCCCGGTTATTGATGTTGATGAAGAATACTCTGACAATGACTTAATTGCCAATATCAACCCTAGCATAGCTAGAAGGATGATGAACAGAAAAGGAAAGCAGGATGCTGCCAAAAGCCTCTCCAAAGAGAAGGCTACTGAAGTTGTTCATAAGAAAACCAGGTCTGAGAACAAGACTGGAGTAGAAGCTGTGAAGGCTGGATTGTCAAAAGAGAAAGGGAAGGTGAAAACTAGAGTACTTGTTGGTAGTCTCTCAAAACCTTTGAGACAACCAATAGCCAAGAAAAGGAAGGAGCCTGAACCCTCTAAATCTAATGAGGAATCAAAATTTGAGTTTGATGTTGAGAGTAATGTTCCAGACATTCCTCTCAGAAAGAAACTCTCTTCGAGCAAAATGCCTAAAGTCCCTGAAGTTGCCATTGACAACATCTCCTTTCACCATCCAGAGAATGCAAACAGGTGGAAGTATGTATTTTTGAAAAGGATCGCCTTGGAAAGAGAGCTGAACAACAGTGCCATGGAATGTAAGGAGATCATGGATCTAATCAAGACTGCTGGTCTA
This sequence comes from Vicia faba, assembly GCA_948472305.1. NCBI lineage: Eukaryota > Viridiplantae > Streptophyta > Magnoliopsida > Fabales > Fabaceae > Vicia > Vicia faba. The sequence goes on along the minus strand of OX451735.1, from coordinate 637,642,517 downwards.
ATAAATATTGTGGTAAAGTTTACCAACTGCTATGAAATTCTTGTCAAAGAATTCATAGTAAATTTATCTGATGGGTGTGCTGATGGAAAGTCGGCTGATTTTAAGTGTGTGTATGTGAGAGGAAGGAAGGTAAATTTCTCTCCCTCTGAAATAAACAAATTCCTAGGAAGACCTGATGATGCTTGCCCTGAGCTTGAGGTTACTGACAACCAAGTGTGTCAAACCATCACTGCAAATCAAGTCAAGAGCTGGCCCTTAAAAGGGAAGCTGAATGCAAGCAAGCTAAGCATGAAATTTGCCATTCTGCACAAAATTGGTGCAGCTAACTGGGTGGTATAGTCAAGTGTGGTATAGTCATTGCTCAGTATCCTGACATTCTAGTTGAAAAAGATATTGTATGCAAAAGAGCCCCTGCTCTTGGTTTGCACTATAAGCTATTTCAGGGAACACATGTTCCTGACATTGTCATGACATCTGCTGAGACATCAACTGTCAAATCTCATTCCAAGAAAACTGATGTTATAGTTGTGCTGAAGGAAACCTGCAAAGAACTTGATACAAGGAAAAGGACTCTTGAGGACCTGATTGCTAGACTAGAACAGGAGGAGAATGAAGGACAAAGAAGGGAAGAGGATGCTGATGAAGACCAGCATAATGCTGAAGATAGTGCCTCCTCTGAAGATGACAGTGTTTAAAGATCAATGTAGTTGACAAGTTTGCTGCTGGTACCTGTTGCTGCAAATGACTTTTGATTTTTTCTCTCTGTGTTTTTATTATTCCTTTTGGATGACTGTATAACTTAAAAGTACAAGTATCTTTGGCCTATTTATGGCTAAACAGGGGGAGAAGATTTTGTGATAATTTTGGTAGAATTAGACTTGGTAGATGCTATTAAAAATTCTGCTGCTTTCTAATCTCTGATTGTTTAGGGGTTTTAGCCAAAAATTTGCCAAAGAGGGAGTTTGTAAGTGTTTGGTTGTTGGCATTTTTTTTGGTAAAACCAGTTGTGTGAATGTCATGACTGATGTCATAACATTCTGGGATACAAGGTACATTCTGTAGAAAAAGAATGTCATACAGGAGCTACTCAATATGAGTGTTTAGCTGATCATTAAGCAATGATCATATTTATTGCATTCTACCAAAATCAGTAAACAAGATTCTTGTTGTCATATCAAATGTTAAGACATCCTATACTGATCTAACTTTTGTGCAGATTTGTTATTCCTGAGAATTTTCAGGAATCTGGTTTATACAGTCTAGATCAGATTCTCACGTGGACATTAGGTTAACTCTGCTTAACCCTAATCTGGTTGTTAAAGACCTATGACCAAGTCTTGAGGTTAACCCTAATTAACCCTAGCTATTTTCATAGAAGCCCTAATTGAAGAATAGCTGGCTATATATTCCTCATGAAGACTGTTGGTGAAAGATACTTTTGACAGAAGATCAATAAGGGATTGTATAGTTGTAACTACTGTGATCCAAACAATTATCATTGTGATAAGTGACTTGGAGTAGGATTTGATTGTAAGGGTTGTGTATCACTCAAAGCTTTGAAGCACGAGTGTTTGTGTCACTTGATTAAAGCTTTGAAGCAAAGTCAAGTTAGGGTTGTGTATCACTCAAAGCTTTGAAGCAAGAGTGTGTGTCACTTGATTAAAGCTTTGAAGCAAAGTCAAGTTAGGGTTGTGTATCACTCAAAGCTTTGAAGCAAGAGTGTTTGTCACTTGATTAAAGCTGTGAAGCAAAATCAAGTGTGTGTACTGAAGAGTATCTTCATAATTTCATTAATCAATAGTTTAGTATCACTGTTGTGATTGGGGGGAGGGTGAGCAGGAACTCAGGTTTAAGTTGATCTTAGATTGAAGTTGCATTGGATAGGTCTTAAGTGAAGGAGATAAACTGGTTGGTTTATTCCTAAATTAATATCTCTTATAGTGCATTTCCTCCCTGGCTTGATAGCCCCCAGAGTAGGTGTTGTTACACACTGAACTGGGTAAACAATTGATTGTGTTCTTTAATGCTTTTAAAATTACTGTCTTGAAGTGTGTCAGATACGGTGTCATAACATTCACTGTGACATTGAGTATCTGCTGCCAGAATTTCAAATCATACATTTTGTTTGTCATTTATAAAATTTAAAATTTTAACGAGACAAGTTCATCAATGATATATATATCTTTATGTATATAGAATATAAAATAATTAAAATATTAAAATTAAAACTTTAACATGGTCAATTCCATCTAAATACGAAATAATATATTACGAATACACGAGTATTTATACCGTACACACATATGGTATTGATATTAACATATTTAATTGAATATTGAATGATAACGAGAATAAATTTACTATTAATTTAAATATTTTTATAAATAATTTCAAAACAAAAATATTTATATATAGGAATTGTTAACTAGTGATTTAAATATTTTTATATGCATAATAGTATATTTTATTTGTAAATTGATTTTAATCAATTATATTAACTACTTTTATTAATTGAACTATATAATTTGATTGAATATAGTGTTTGGTTTGATACATCTCTTTTATATTTGAAATTTAGAGAACTATATTTTCTGATATGAAACTCGATTCACAATCGGTGACAATAGCTTAATGTCGGTTGATCGGAATCTCGTGGAGAAATTTAGTATAATTGACGCCTTGATGCTTTAGTCTGACACCAGGGATAATACTTACAAGTAATTTGGCGTTCAAGTCAGTATCTATTAGAGGTGGGTGGTAATTTTAGGTTTAAAGAGTGTGTACCTGAATCTAAGGTCTTTATGAGTCTTTTAAAGTGAGGTCTTAGAGTTCTCGAGAACCTAAAACCTTCTATTTGTTATGGTTGTTAAGGAATTTTGTAGGTCCTTGTCATCTAACGGTCTACATCGATATTAGTAGGTCTTGATTTGGTGTGTCTCTAGGGAGAGTTCATTTCCTAAACCATTGAACTTATTAGAAATAGGATGACCCGATTCTCTGCATATTGAACCTTTTCCCAATCATTTTTACCTTTGGGGTCTCCTGTCTCTTAGACCGCCTACCTTCTAGGTGGCCTCCTTTTTTGGCTGAAACATCAGAGCTATTTGTCTTCAGGGCCTCCTTATTCTGGGTCGTCTACTTTTCACGTGAGGCGTGCTTTCTAGGTCGTCTATTTCTTTGTATGTATTCCTTTTAAACTAAGTGCTTCCTAGCATGTCTACCTTCTTGGAAGCTTCATTTCGGTCTTTTCTTCCTTATAGGCCTACTGCCTTGTTTATGTTACTCTTTTTTTTTCCCGTGGTATAGTTAGTTTGTTGCATTCTCTTACAATTAGCTACTAGTGGCCATAATGATAATTCTTCTATTTCGGTGTTTAGTTACAACTTTTTCAGTGAATTATTTAAATTATAATGCTTAAGGTGATTATATATTTTTTGTATATATTAAAAGAGTAATTTAATGAAGGATAACTTTGCAAAGAACAAAAATACTAACCATAGAAGGCTTATCAATAACTTCCTTTATGTTATGTTAACTTGGAAACTTCCTCTCAAAATTCCTTTAAGAGGGTAGACTATAATATGCCAAAGCTTGATTCGATTAAAAGTGTGATTAATAACTAAAAATATTTAAACTATATTGTATAAGTGAACCAAACAATTAAGCAATTAAGGACTTTTTCAGAATTGTTAATGAGTCCAGAAAGCGTTAGAAATGTCAATGGTCTAAGCGTTCAGAATTTAAGAAATTTTAACATTACATATCAATCCAAAACATTAAAGAATTAGGGGTATGGTTCATTTCTCTTATATATCTAATATTTCTTCCATTTCTACTTAATATGGAACTTAACCATTCACACTTAAATTCTAACAATCTCACAAGTGTGAGTCACTCACATTATCAGTCTTGATTCACACTAACTTTGATCCATACCACTAGCCTTTATCCACTTCCGCCCACCCCTACGATTCTAACCAAGCTCTAATACCACTTGTTAGGAAGTCTAGAGAGCGTCAAAAGTGTCGATGTACTAAATATTTAGGATCCAAGAGACTTTAGCACTACATATCTATCGAAAACCTTAAAGCATTAGGGATATGGATATTTTATTTTATATATCCAACATTTCTTTCATTTATAGTCAATATGGAACTTAAACACTCACACTTGAAACCCAACAAAAATTAAGTTAAATATAATGGCCATTTTAGTATTTTTCTAAAGGGTGTATAAGGTGAAACTGAAAAAGAAAGCATAATTCAACTGCTACAATGAAAGAAGAGGCAACACAAATGGAAGGATAGGCTATGGTCTTAAGCTACATGAAATTACTAAGTAAAAAATATCATTTTCCAAATTTTGAAAAAATTGAAATAAGCACCTTGCAACCATTATGGAATTGGAAATTACAGCCCTTACAACCGCGGGTTAATAAATAAGTTGGTTGAGATGCTTGATAGCATAGATTTTTCTTTGAAAAAATAGATATTAAATGTGTTGATTCACTATAATAGTACCATAACTTTTACAAAAATTTAAAACTACTGTATTTTTTCTCTAAAGGAGTTGTTAGAGTAGATTGTATCAGCGTTGATAATATACTAGTTGACCATTTAACAAAATGTTTAGTTAATGAGAAAATCAAAAACAAATCTTAAAGAATGGTATTATTGTCATTAGATCAACGAATCACTCTTAATGGTAACTTACCCTAAAATACTAGAGTCTCAAAAATTAAGTTCAATGGGTCATAATAAGTAATGAAGTGGTATGAGATGAACACACTATAAAACTAGTATGGTACGCGTGCATTCGCACAGGTACCGGTTTGACAGTGTCATTGAGTTTAACAAGTTCATTTTGAAAAAAATAATAATTAAATATTATAATATTATCTATAATAAAAGAATAATTTAAATAAAACAATAATTTAATTTATAAAAATTCTATTTTGCATTGTTAGTTTGTGCAATGAGTATAAAATAATAAAATGGAATAGTTTTAATTAAAGAAATAAAATATAAAATTGAAATAGTAACAAAAACATATCATTCTTATTTATACCATTTATACTATTTCAAAGTACAAACACATATAATTTTTAATTAAAATATTTAGCTAGGATATATTCAATTTGCAAACCAAATAATTATATATTTAATATGTTATAAATTGAATAGACAATTAATACTAATTATTTAAAAACGGGTTTTAGACAAAAAAGAAAAGAAAATTTTAATACTATGTATATCGTTTCTATTATAAAATATTGTTGTTAAGTGAATCTTTAAGGTTGAATACAAATGGTATTTTCTCAAAAAATGCCTATCTGCTTAAGATTTATAATAAATAAGTTCAATTGAAAACACATGGTTAATGGCGGAAGATTATATAAGTTTTTAGTTATTCATCATTCCAACACCACATCAGAAAAAAGTTTATACAGTGATACAAAATTTCTCCCTACAGTTATAAGTTCATTATAAGTTCCTATCTTATACCATTTTTGCTTATATTCTTGTTCAATTTTATGTTACAGAAAAAAACTTAATATTTATGATCATTAAGAAAAGTTTGTACAGTGATACAATATTTCTCTCTACAGTTTGATACATAGTTTGTTAAACTGATTGTTAATCGAAATTGATGAATAATTATCTTGGGATAAGAAGATGATTGCAATGTCCACCTTCACAATTTCCAGAACAATCACGATCAAGAAGTAAACATCCCTCTATTTCTTTATAAATTGATGGATCAAGTGGTTGGTTACCAAAATACCATGTATCAACAGATCCATGTTTAATCATCCCTCCATTACATGATTAAACGCATCTTCAATATTCGTAACAATTTCGTTGCATGAAATTTTATATCCATGTTTATAATCTATACTATGTATAAATGTTGATTTATTTCTCAAGTTTCTCACACTTCAATACAACAAAACACATGTATCCGGAAAATTTATTCTCCAAATTGAGTTAGTGTTCTAATTGGATTGGAAATGGGTTAGTGCTATTCAATTCAAACTTAGTATGATAAGGTTGTACGTATTAAAGACGGAGGTAATAACTTATCACTCTGTAGAATGAAACATAAATGCTCCAAGATATTGAATCAAATCAATGCTCTAAGAAATAGATATTATTACAGTGAGAACTACACTAAAAGATATACTTTACTATTTATGATAGCAAATTATCAGTGTGTTACTTATCACTGTAAACACACTAAAAGTAGTAACTTATCACTGTGTTACACTTCTAAAGTTCTACTAACTTATCATTGTCTTCCAATTGATTGACTGCTTGAGATTTCATATGAGCAGCCTGTTGTATACCATGAAAATTTGAGTGATTGCTGATCAATGAGTTAGTCTTAGGTATAAATGGAAATGTTACTGAATTTGTGTTCTAAGTGTTCATCATAGACCTAGAAGATGCCACAGATCCATAAAATTTCCCAGAAGCAAAAGGGTCAACATTATTCAGTCCATATCCATCACCTGATAATAAAATTGTTACCCATTATGACATATGTCAATTTCTAAGGCCAAAAAATATACACATACACCCAGACAGATAGACATACCAACAAATGATATTAATATTAACTAAAAAGGGTGATACAACTAAACTAAGTAAGAAATATTACCCTGCACTACTGGTTTCTGATTATGGTCATAACTTGAGGCATAGCCATCAAAAGTGTCTGGTTCATTAACAAGTTGGACATTGTTACCAATCAAGCCCAACCCACTACTTATAGCACCAGGACACATAAGTGCGTGTTTAGAAAGCACTTTCAAAGATGCGGTTTATTAGCAAATTTGAATATGATGGGATTAAGTCAAGCCAAGAACTATGTGTACAAAGAAAAGATCAAATTGAAAAGTACATGACAATACATAAACATTGTATCAGGAATCTCAGCCTTGAAAAGAGGTATTATATTATGCATAGTTTTTCTCCACTTCGATGACAAAATAATATATAGACTATAAGACACTCAAAATCAGTATATAATCGCAAATGGAAGGTAAGACTGTGTTTTAAATTGCATTCTGCATATGCAATTACAACTGCAATTGTGGTGTGAATCAAAATTAGATAAGCAAACACATCAAATAATTTTGGTCATGCTCTTTCATTTCATCTCACCAAAACCCACAATTATAGATGCAATTGTAGTTTTATTTAAAACTAGATGTGCGACCGCATCAAGAATCACATCAGTAGATTTTAGGCATGTATTTTGGTTCATCTCTCCAAAACCAGCAGTTATAGCTACAATTGTGGTGTCATTTAAAATCAGATATGCAACGAACCACGTCAAGAATCACATCAAATAAGTTTGGGCAGGTTCCTTTGGTTCATCTCACCAAAAATTAAAATATCACAAATCTAAATCTCAGTCTTAATTTAACCATCTCTAAACTATGAATTTCAAGCATCTTCTGATCAATATTCACGCCCCAACAACCACAATAACCGCAATCGCAACACTTGCAATGACAGTGCATGATGCAATACAATAAGTTAATACTAATCAAGAAGGAATGTCTTTCATGTCTACTTAACATTAAAAGAAGCTAAAATAAAGAAAAAAACATCAATACCATGGATCTTGGCATATACGACATCATAGGGACTAATAGCCGTGATTTCTTAAGAGCCATCTCATCAAACTTTTGAGTACATAACAGATAACTGCATATTAAACAAAACATACGACATGATTGATTACTATCGACATTTTACTAAATAAATTTATGAAGTAAAAAATTACATAAAATGAGATGAGCACATACTTGGAAACAAGAAACAATGACTTAGCAGTGTAATCATCCAAGAATTTAGCATAGTTTGGCCCTGGGTCTGGAGGAGGGAGAATTGATTCTCTGAATCCATCACTGCTTCTTGACTGCAACGACCAAGTCTTCTCCCCATATTTGACCATTCATTCATTTATAATAGGAACATTGACATATTTAAGGGGATGAGTGTTCCATGATTGGTAAATAACATAAACTGCAATTGCTAGCTGGTAGAGTAACTACAGCATATGTCGTGGCCATAGTTGGTTGTCCTCAAGGGAGTATGTAGGGAAACCATTTCAACTAAAGTACGGGAAGAAACTCAATTCAGCAGTTCCGGTAAAACTAAATTTGTTTCTATACAAAAAATCTTGACAATATATTTTAGCACCTCATTTCATTCATCATTTACAATCTCATCCAAAAGACACTATTTAAATGATTTTAAAGAAGTCTTTCCATTGCAAATGCTCAAGTCTTTATAAACAAAATTCATACTTAAATCAAGGATACCTAACTGGCTTGATTAGTTAAGTATTACTAAACTTAACATGTATAAAGTATGAGGAAAGAAAGTTGAGCATTTAATTAAAATAAATGTATATATCAGGACAAATGACAATGACAGGATTAAATATCTTTTTAGAAAGTTGCTACTTACTTGCTAGCAACTTGCAAGCTAACAAATAGGCAATTTCTTGAAATAAAACTCATTAGATGACACAAAAGGCTTGATAAGAAGGAAGTCATAGATGACATGAAATATACATAGTCAAGGAAAAATCAAGAAAACTTTAAGGAATATATCAACAAAAAATTTATTAAAGAACTAATCTGCATACAGTAGTCAATTTCTTGAAGGAAAACTCATTAGATGACAAAAAAAAAAGGTTATACATAGTCAAGGAAAAATCAAGATAGTCTTAAGAAAACTATAAAGACTATATCAACAAAAGTTTTATTATAGAACCATTCAGCATACAGTAGATGGATAACAATGTGAACAAACTACATATTTCCCATGAGGCATGGTGATCTTCAATCTCCACCATTGGCTCGACCTGAGGCATGGGAGACATACCTGCAGTAGTGAAGCCAGCAACACAACCTCCGCGTCCATCAAGAGCAGAACAGGTTTCATCTGACACCAAACCTACAGCATCTGATATAGTAGTCGCTCCTTCTGATGCTCATTTTCCTTCACCTCCTAAGATAGTCATAAGCAGCCGCAACAGGATTGATATGCAGAAATGGTAAATACACAATGTGCACGACTATCTTCACATTGTGAATGATGTCAGCCTATATGGTTCTAAGCCTTTGTTCCACATTACATAGAAGACTACTAATAAGATTCTTTTCCTCTGCTGATGGTTTATCTTCTTCTGGATATTTTAAATAATTTCTCCAATTGACTATATGAAAATATGAAGGTAGGAGATACAATATGATGATAAAGATTTAAAAAATCATAGGCAGTAAAAAGGAAGAAGATAGACCCATAATAGAATTTTAATAACTGACACGTGTCATCAAACTATAAATTATAAAATATCAGTACTGGTCAATAGGTTCAAATATATCATGAGCCACATCCTTGATATAACAATATCATAAAAACATGGTAGTAGTAAAATATAATACTCTTCCTAAACCCTTAAAATGATACCAAAATCTTCATGAAGAATATATAAAACAGAACGAAGAATATACCAAAATTGTCTTCACAAACAGTTGCAAGGTGCTCTCTGTGACAGGTTTCAACAACCAGCTCAATGAATTCGCGCGATCGATGAAAAGAGATAACACGATAAGATTTTGTGTCCGAATATAATTTAGCAAGATAAAATGAATTTGTATAATGTTAAAAAGATGTTGCAGTTCACCATTAGTAGCAGCAGCAATAACTTTCTCAGGTGTAGTCGGCTTATTTTCTGCAGAATCTGCGGTGGTAGAAGCAGTTGGTATTATACTCAAATAATACAGCAGCAAAAATGTATAGCATACCACATCAACACAAACAAAATCAAGCTCTTTCATAAAGTTTTCTTTTTGCTTCTCCATCTCCGCAGCAGACTGGAGTGAACGCGAATATATCGAAGCATAATATCACAACAGTCAATATGCTTGAAGAAAGCAACAACTTGATAGATAATTTCAAGATTGACATTATTATAGCCGCAAAAAATAGTTGTTTAGTGAAGGTGTTATAAACATGTAGGAAACGTACCACTCTCTCGAATCATCAGTTTGACGACACCGATATACCAACATCTTCAACACCTGTTGTCGTTGGTGAGGAATATGTTGGAACACTGAGAATTTACATTAAATTGCATTCAGTAAACATCACACGAATTTCATTTCATTTTTATTTTATTTTTCTTAGTATAAGAGAATATGTAACACCTTAAGATCTCGGTGGATTACACAGTTATAATGTAAGTAGTCTACCTCTATCAATAGTTGAGTTAGCCACTTTCAACCTTCTGCACTTCAAATTGGAATTCCATAGTGAGTAATGAATATTCGTAATGAAATGTTAAGGAATTGACGATAAAGCTATTAATTACCTCCTCTAGAAAAAACGATCTGTGAGCTTTCTTAAGGCTCTCGGCCCTGCTCCACAAAGAATGCAAAGTACCATCGTTAGGACTTTGTGTCAATGATAATATATCTCTTTTGTAGTTACACTTTTATCGTTTACGGAACACAAGAGGCATGGGACGCTGAGCAACTACAAGGAAACAATTATTAACTTTGATAGACAAATCAAGCCACTGAGACAACATTTTATAGAGCAATAATTTCTAACAGTAAATTATATATCAAATCAGTACCTCAAAATACATTAATTGAAAATAGAACATCAAAAAAGAAGTTGTTATAAGATGTTATAAGCTATCAACAATCTATAATAGAATTTGTCAAACAAAATAAAATTATGAAAACAACGTTGCGACTATGTAAGATCAAAACATCAGTTACCAAATTATTTTACCATAATCTTTATACTGGAAACAGAATGGAAACACTACTTCCAAAACAGGAACTCTGCACACAACAGAATGGAAACACTATTTGGTGGAAGTAATTGTCGATACATGTTGCGTTTCCATGCAGCCCCAAGTTTCCCACAACTTCAACTACAAAAAAAACATCAAATACATCAGTTAAAAGTGAATCTGTTATAATAACTAATTGGAGTTCAATTAATCATCATTTACACTGACCCTAGCACACTAAAGCATCCACATATCAAAAAAAACTTCACTATATGTAAACAAATTTAATTAGCTTTTTCATTGCGAATACATGATTGGTAGTCTTCTCTCTACAGACTCTAACCTGCAACAAATTCAAATTTTAGGAAGAGCCAAATTGTTTCTGACAAAGACATATAAAGGAAAATACAAAAAAAAATTAGTTGGGAAGTTCTGGCAGCTTTACACACAAAAATATAAGAATAAACATGTGGTTCAAGAAAAAAGTGGATGTTTCAATAAAAAACAATCTACAGACTGTTCAGGACCGCTGAGATATATGTATTTGGAGTTTTTGTAAGAAAGAGAATGGAGAAATAAACACTTTTCTTTGTAATAATTTCTGACTGTCTATCATTCGCGATGGCCAGTTTTGGTTCGGGAAGCCATGCCAGGCTTATCGTGTTTGGTTAGTTGGGAAATGGGAACGATGTTAGGGTTAACACGTTGTTGCAACCGCATATCTACCATAAAGAAATGGAACACCGCAGATCTAGGTTTTAAAAAATTAAATCAAATTCAACAATATGTATAAGGTTGCAAAAGCATCAGAGTACCTTGTGATCACCTCGAAGTCGGTATTAAAGACATCAAGCTTGCAAACAAAGCATGGATTTTCCTCGGACAAATCTACACCGTCTTCGACCTCTCTCTGGGCAACTCCGGGTTTTGCAACATAGTAGTTTCTTAATATTGTCCACATCCTTGAAAATGGATCATAACCCGTGTCCCCTTCTTTCAAACCAGTTTTTGTTGGCCTTAATTCAGAAGCATTCTTGAAGTTATCAACCCTGTTTTTTCTGTTCATTTCATCCAGTTTCAGAGCTTTGGCGTCCTTCACCCACTGTTTGTATTCCTCTTCAAGTGGAGCAGAGTCGCTTACCTTCCGTTTCCGTTTTATGGGAGAGGAAGAAACGGTGGTGGAAGTAATGGTTTTAGGGGTTAGGGTTTGGAATAAACAGGGATAGTTGGTGGATGGAGAAACAGTGTGGCGGTTGTAGGAACGATTTAGAACACACACAAAATAGGAATAGGAAGAGAGAGGTAGATGAGATGACTGAAAAACATAACCGCTATAGAGAGGTAGTGGAATGAGGAGAAAAACGTAACCACTGTCAGTGATGACTCAATGGAACAAAATGTAAACGAAAATTAAGATTTGAAATAAACTATTTTTTGTTTTCTAATGAAGCCACGTGGTGTGTTTTTGGAATAAAAGGATAAAATAGACTTTTACGGTAGAATGAGTTTTCTTATATTATAGATTAAAGAATAACTCTTGAAGCGATGAGATGTTTAGTTAATAGAAAATATAAATGATATTAATACTCCATGTGGAGTGGAGTATCTAAATATAAAAGTATTATTGATATACTCATTTATGTGAATGTGGAAGTGGGGCCGTTTCCTAAGAAATTTTAGAAAATATTTCTAAAGTGTTCCCCAAACATGGATAAATGTATGCATGATCAGTATATCAAAGATGTTTTGAGAATACACCCTAAGAAAGAGTTTTATGTTGATGTCAGAGATATAGTCCAAGACAATGATCACTCTTGTTAAATCTAAATATTACTTGTATGCTAAGTTTCATGTTTGTCGACACTTTTATTTATGTGCTACTTTATAGTAATGTTTGAAGATATTTCTGAAATATTTTTTCAAATTCAAGTGATAGATTTTGGAACATTTGAAAACCATGTGTTTAATATAAGTGTGGGGTATGAAAAAAATTTCTTCAAGTCTCACATTGTAGAACTTTCACATGTTTCAAGTGTGTATATATTAGAGGTAGAGGTGGAAAACGGGCATGTCCGCCCCGTTTAGACTCGTCCTGCAAAAACTTGCAAAAAAATAGGATGAGCGTGGCGAGTATAGTTAAGGGTGCATGCCTAAAACCTAGGCTCGCCTTGCAAAAAAGCGAGGGTGAGGCAGGACATGGCAGAATCGTAGGCACTACACCTTTTAAATCTAAAAATGCAAAAATTTACGTTAATACTCACGTCTGTAAAAATTTGTTAAAAAATTGAACCAGACAGAACAGACACATTAAAGGGTGTGTACCTAAACGCTTAGCATGTCCTGCACTAAAGTGCGAACAAAAAGATCAATACTCAACAAGGCATACACATTTTATCACCCCTAATTAAGCGTAGTCTCCTTAGGATGCGCCCTAGAGGATATAATGCTAACAAAGGGAGTAATATCAATAATCAACCCTATATGTGTAACCTTAATTTTTCTATCGACTAAATTTGGGCTTGGCTTGACCTTGATTTGGTGTTAATATTATTTTTTGGCTCTAAAAAAAATTAAAAAGAAAAAAAAAATAAGTTTTGAAAAAGACACGTTCTCCTCTTAAGACACGTCTGTTTTTCATTTTGCACACACTTATGACCAATTAGCACAAGTCAATGAATGATGTACAATCGATTTGAACAAGCCCACACTTCTCTTTTTTTATCCCACAAGTTAAATGATTTGTAGGGGTGTGCATGGATCCATAACCAAACCAAATTGAACCATATATTTGATTTGGTTTGGATCTTAAAACTACTTCATTAAAACCAGTTTATATTTCTAAAACTGGTTTACATGTGGATCGGTTCGGTTTTGAACTGGTTTCTCATAAAAACCAGTTTTAAAAAAAAAACAAATTTTCTAAAAACCAGTTTATAATTTAAAAAAAAAATCAATTTCGAAGCAGTTTTATAAAAAACCAGTTTCAAAATCAATTTTATAAAAAAAATCAGTTTTAAAACCAATTTAAAAAAATAAAGTTTTATATCAAAAATAGTTTTTTTATTTTTAAAAGTTCTAAAATTATTTTATGTTAAAAAGACTAATTTAAAACATATGATATGTGATTTTACCTTAAGATATAGTAAAGTAATTTCTCAAAAATTATGGTAGCATAGCCAAAATTCATTATTTGACAAGTGAAATAGTTGGTGAATTCTTTGACATAATATTTGTTGATTATATAGTAGGGGTGTGCATGGTTACCATATATTGTGATCCAATCCACTTTTATGGTTATGGTTTACAAATCAAACCATTAATCACAAAAACTGATTTAAAAAACATAATTGGTTTCAAACCGGATTAAAACTGGTTTGAAACCAGTTTTAATTTTAATCCAAATTATTTAAATATAATTTAATCTATATTCAATTTATTTAAATTAATAAAATTTTAAAATTAATTCAGTACTAATTTTTTTAAACATTAATAAAACACATTCTTAATTTAATTTTAAGCAGATTTTAAAAAATTGTCGCGGTCGTATTACAATTTTTGCAATTTCGGTCGATAGAGGTGTTACGACATTGATTGTGTTCGTCGCAGTGTAAATTATTAATTATAATTTGTTTTTTAATATAAAACGGATATAACAGTATCGATATCGACATATGTTCAAAACATTTTGTCGCAGTCGTTCTCACGGTCACAAAGCATTTTTTAAAACCTTTTTATGTTTAAATGATCATTTTTGTTTTATCAATCCTAAAAGAAAAATCAATTAATACTGAGATAGTATTAATTAATTCACTATGCACATTCGTTTTCTTATATAAAGTATATGTATAGTGAATGAAAAGAGATCAAGTATTGTTGGAAATCCACCAATACTCTATGATGAATTTCGACCACCACTGATGATTAGTTATGACAAACAAATAAAAGAACAATGGAGATATTTCTGCAGAATTTCTATTCTGCCCACAAACTGTAGAATCTTTATTAATTCACTTTGCAACTGCAAAATACTGTGAATGAGTTCAATGACTTGAATACAAAATAAGGGTTACTCCCTCTTATTTATAGATTTAGGTTAGCTTGCTCCCTAAGCTAAACCCAAGCCCAAAATATCTCTTTACTAAATCAAATCTAATCTAGATTTAAATTCAAATCTATTTAAATCTAAACAAATCAAATCTTCTTTTGACACCTATGAATTACAATTTAACACACCACCTAATTCATTGTGTCTAAACTGTCTATGTTCATCATGGCCCTTAGCTTTCTGAATACTTCGACTTGCACTCCCTTCGTCATGATGTCTGCAATCTGATTCTCAGTTCTGCAGTGTTCCAAATTCATCTTCCCATCTGCTACCTGCTCTCGAAGATAATGGAACCTCATTTCGATGTGCTTACTTCGACCATGTGCTATTGGGTTCTTCGCCAGATTGATAGCTGACATGCTGTCTATCTTCATGGTAATTGCTCCATGATTTTTTCCTGTTATCTCTTCGACCAAGTTCACCATCCATGTTGCTTGGCATGCACAAAGAGAAGCAGCTATGTATTCTGCTTCGCATGATGATAATGCTACTACTGGTTCTTTTCTCGAACTCCAAGCAATTGTTGCACCACCTAGCATAAACACATATCCTGCTGTTGACTTTTGATCTTCAGCATCACTACACCAACTCGAATCAGTGTATCCCACTAACTTGCATTCTTTTCCTTTATCAACTGCAGGAAACAAAATGCCATAATCGAAAGTTCCTTTGAGATACCTTAGTATCCTCTTTACAGCTGCTAGATGTGATACCTTTGGCTTCTGCATGAATCTACTTACCATACCTACACTGTATGCTAAGTCAGGCCTTGTATGACAAAGGTATCTCAATGATCCAATAAGTCTTCTGTATTGGGTTGGATCAACATCATCTTCATCTGCATCTTTCGACAGTTGCAGTCTTGGTTCTGCAGGTGTCGAAGTTGCGTTGCATTCTTCCATCTCAAACCTCTTGAGAATTTCTCCTGAATATCTTCTTTGGTGCATAATCAAACCTCTACTGCTCTTGTAGAATTCGATACCAAGGAAATATGAAATCTCACCCAAATCAGACATTTCGAATTCCTTGCTAAGATCAACTTTGAAGTCTTCGATCTCACTCTTGCAGCTACCTGTTATCAACAAATCATCTACATAGAGACATAGTATAAGCAATTTACTCTTGCTTCTTCTTACATATACTCCATGTTCAGTTATGCACTTCTCAAATTCCTTCTCCCTTAGAAAACTATCAATTTTCTTATTCCAAGCCCTTGGAGCTTGTTTCAAACCATGCAGGGCTTTATGTAGCCTGTACACCTTTCTTTCTTCGTCATGTTTCACAAACTCAACTGGTTGTTTAACATAGACTTCTTCATCTAAGGGTCCATTTAGGAATTCACACTTCACGTCCATCTGACATATGTGCCAACTGTTGATTTCTGCTAGACCAACAACCAACTTGATTGTTTCGATCATAGCCACAGGTGCAAAAACTTCGTCGAAGTCTATTCCTTCTTTCTGTAGAAATCCTTTCGCCACAAGTCTTGCTTTGTGTCGAGTTACTTCACCTTTCGAATTCGTCTTCACTTTGTATACCCACTTGACATCAATTGCCTTCTTGCCTTGAGGCAATTCAACAAGTGACCAAGTGTTGTTGTCTTCGATAGACTTTACTTCTTCGTTCATTGCTTTCACCCACTTCGAATCCTTTAATGCTTCAGCTGCATTAACAGGTTCGACATCTGCATAGAAAGCATAATGTACCAGCTCACCTTCATCATCTATTACATCATCTGATGTAATCACACAATCTTGCAATCTTGCAGGCATGCGTCTTGTTCTTTGAGGTCTGCTTGTACTGGGTATATCTGCTGGCTCCTCTTGTCGAACTTCTCTTTCGACTTGAGTTTCTGGCTCTTCGAATAAGATTCCCACTGAATCTTTCTTGACATTTGCAGTCCAATCCCATTCTTTGAACTCATCTATGATCACGTCCCTGCTGATCACAATCTTCTTGTTCTCTGGATCGAACAACTTGTAGCCTCCTGTCGAATGATATCCAACTAGGATCATTTGACTTGACTTGTCATCAAGTTTCTTTCTCAACTGATCTGGCACATGTCTATGTGCAATAGATCCAAATACTTTCAGATGACTTAAGCTAGGCTTCACACCAGACCAACATTCTTCTGGAGTAATTCCTTCTAGCTTCTTTGTAGGACTTCTGTTCAAAATGTATGTTGCAGTCGAAACAGCTTCACCCCAGAACTCTTTGGGTAAATTCTTGCCTTTCAACATACTTCTCACCATGTTCATGATGGTTCGATTTTTCCTTTCTGCAATTCCATTTTGCTGTGGAGTATAGGGTGGCACCACATCATGCACAATCCCTTCTTTTTCACATAATCTGTCGAAATCTTTCGACACATATTCTCCTCCACCATCAGTTCTCAAAACTTTGAGCTTTCGACCACTTTGTCTTTCGACCATGGACTTGAGCTTGATAAATACTTCGAACACTTCACTTTTCTTCTTGATCAGGTAAGTCCATAGCTTTCGACTGAAATCATCTATGAATGTAACAAAGTATTTGTTACCTCCCATCGAATCCACCTGGATTGGTCCACATACATCAGAGTATATGACTTCGAGATTAGCCTTCGATCTACTTCCTGCATCCTTGCTGAAGCTGTTCTTGTGTTGCTTCGCTTGCACACATTCTTCACATACTTCGTTTGGAATGTAAATTTCAGGCAATCCTAAAACCATATTTCTTCTCCTCAAATCTATGATGTCTCTGAAGTTGAGATGACCTAGTCTATAATGCCATATCCATTCATCTCTGCTAGCTGCAGTCGAAAGGCACTTGTGCTCCATCACATTTAGTTCAATCTTGAAGGTTCGATTCTGAGACATAGGAGCCTTCAAGATTACTCTCCCATTTGCATCAACAACTCTCATCAACTTATCTTCGATTGATACTTTATAATTCCTTTCGACCAACTACCCTATACTGAGCAAATTGCTCTTCATGCCTGGTATGTACAATACATTCGAAATTACTGACTTCTTGCCATCTTTCCTCATGATCATAACATCACCAATACCTTCAGCTTCTAGGGTGTTGTCATTCGCAAATTTTACCAAATTTTTCGTTGAGGGTTTTATGTTGACGAACCAGTCTTTCCTTCCAGACATATGTGATGAACATCCTGAATCCAAGTACCATTGGTCCTTGAATCTGTCTTCATCTCTTGTTGTGACCATCAGCATCATCTCTTCTTCTTCTTCATGTTTTGCCAGCTTTGCATCACTTTCTTGATTCTTTCGTTTTTCTGGACAATCACTCGAATAGTGACCATACTTCTGACAATTATAACATTGAATGTGACTCTTATCAGGTTTTCGACCACCACCTCTTCCTCTGTTTGCAGCACCACCTCTTTGGTTGCCTTGGTGTGGTCTTCTTTGATTCGACACGTCTCCTTCGATTTGGTTTCCTCTACCATTCGATTTGTTGTAGCCACCTCTACTTCTGTCGAAATACTTTCCTTTGCCTTTGGTTTCTTTTGCTGAGTGTGCCTGCAAGGCTACATCACTCTTCGATTTTCCTGCAGCTCTTTCGTTCATTCTTTGTTCATGAGATTCGAGCGTCCCTTGAAGATCTTCCTTTGTCAATTTCGACAAGTCTTTCCCTTCTTCTATCGCCACCACTATGTGGTCGAACTTAGGGGCTAAGGATCTCAGGATCTTCGAAACAACAGCTCTTGTTGTTAATGTTTCTCCACATGTCTTGATTTGATTCACTAGTTTTGTAACTCTAGTGAAGAAATCATATATGTTTTCACTGTCTTCCATCTGAAGCAGTTCATAGGTTCTTTTGTGAGTTTGTAACCTCACTTCTTTCACCTTCTCAGCGCCTCCAAAAGATTTCTCCAAGATCTCCCAAGCTTCTTTTGCAGATTCTGAATCACTAATCTTCTCGAAATTGTCTGGGCTGACACATTGATGAATTATAAACAATGCTTTATAACTCTGTTTCTCAGATTCAGTATATTTCTTCTTTTCTTCTTCTGAAGCGTTTTCGCCAAGCGCTTCGACTCCATCTTTTACAAGGTCCCAAAGGCCTTGACACCTTAATAGGACTTTCATCTGCTTGCACCAATTCTCATAGTTGTCAACTTTCAGAATTGGCAGCGTTGCTGGATAGTTTGCATTCCCATAACTTGTCATCGTGAATTCTTCAATCGTTCTTGATTGATACTTCCCTTGAATCGAAACACAAGCTCTTGATACCAGATGTTGGAAATCCACCAATACTCTATGATGAATTTCGACCACCACTGATGATTAGTTATGACAAACAAATAAAAGAACAATGGAGATATTTCTGCAGAATTTCTATTCTGCCCACAAACTGTGGAATCTTTATTAATTCACTTTGCAACTGCAAAATACTGTGAATGAGTTCAATGACTTGAATACAAAATAAGGGTTACTCCCTCTTATTTATAGATTTAGGTTAGCTTGCTCCCTAAGCTAAACCCAAGCCCAAAATATCTCTTTACTAAATCAAATCTAATCTAGATTTAAATTCAAATCTATTTAAATCTAAACAAATCAAATCTTCTTTTGACACCTATGAATTACAATTGTCAGAAGTATGGTCACTATTCGAGTGATTGTCCAGAAAAACGAAAGAATCAAGAAAGTGATGCAAAGCTGGCAAAACATGAAGAAGAAGAAGAGATGATGCTGATGGTCACAACAAGAGATGAAGATAGATTCAAGGACCAATGGTACTTGGATTCAGGATGTTCATCACATATGTCTGGAAGGAAAGACTGGTTCGTCAATATAAAACCCTCAACGAAGAATATGGTAAAATTTGCAAATGACAACACCCTAGCAGCTGAAGGTATTGGTGATGTTATGATCATGAGGAAAGATGGCAAGAAGTCAGTAATTTCGAATGTATTGTACATACCAGGCATGAAGAGCAATTTGCTCAGTATAGGGCAGTTGGTCGAAAAGAATTATAAAGTGTCAATCGAAGATAAGTTGATGAGAGTCGTTGATGCAAATGGGAGATTAAGCTTGAAGGCTCCTATGTCTCAGAATCGAACCTTCAAGATTGAACTAAATGTGATGGAGCACAAGTGCCTTTCGACTGCAGCTAGCAGAGATGAATGGATATGGCATTATAGACTTGGTCATCTCAACTTCAGAGACATCAGAGATTTGAAGAGAAGAAATATGGTTTCAGGATTGCCTGAAATTGACATTCCAAACGAAGTATGTGAAGAATGTGTGCAGGCGAAGCAACACAAGAACAACTTCAGCAAGGATGCAGGAAGCAGATCGAAGGCTAGTCTCGAAGTCATATACTCTGATGTATGTGGAACAATTCAGGTGGATTCGATGGGAGGTAACAAATACTTTGTTACATTCATAGATGATTTCAGTCGAAAGCTATGGACTTACCTGATCAACCAGAAAAGTGAAGTGTTCGAAGTATTCACCAAGTTTAAGTCTATGGTCGAAAGACAAAGTGGACGAAAACTCAAAGTTTTGAGAACTGATGGTGGAGGAGAATATGTGTCGAAAGACATCGACAAATTATGTGAAAAAGAAGGGATTGTGCATGAGGTGGTGCCACCCTATACTCCACAACAAAATGGAATTGCAGAAAGGAAAAATCGAACCATCATGAATATGGTGAGAAGTATGTTGAAAGGCAAGAATTTACCCAAAGAGTTCTGGGGTGAAGCTGTTTCGACTGCAACATACATTTTGAACAGAAGTCCTACAAAGAAGCTAGAAGGAATTACTCCAGAAGAATGTTGGTCTGGTGTGAAGCCTAGTTTGAGTCATCTGAAAGTATTTGGATCTATTGCACATAGACATGTGCCAGATCAGTTGAGAAAGAAACTTGATGACAAGTCAAGTCAAATGATCCTAGTTGGATATCATTCGACAGGAGGCTACAAGTTATTCGATCTAGAGAACAAGAAGATTGTAATCAGCAGGGACGTGATCATAGATGAGTTCAAAGAATGGGATTGGACTGCAAATGTCAAGAAAGATTCAGTGAGAATCTTATTCGAAGAGCCAGAAACTCAAGTCGAAAGAGAAGTTCGACAAGAGGAGCCAGCAGATATACCCAGTACAAGCAGACCTCAAAGAACAAGACGCATGCCTGCAAGATTGCAAGATTGTGTGATTACATCAGATGATGTAATAGATAATGAAGGTGAGCTGGTACATTATGCTTTCTATGCAGATGTCGAACCTGTTAATGCAGCTGAAGCATTAAAGGATTCGAAGTGGGTGAAAGCAATGAACGAAGAAGTAAAGTCTATCGAAGACAACAACACTTGGTCACTTGTCGAATTGCCTCAAGGCAAGAAGGCAATTGATGTCAAGTGGATATACAAAGTGAAGACGAATTCGAAAGGTGAAGTAACTCGACACAAAGCAAGACTTGTGGCGAAAGGATTTCTACAGAAAGAAGGAATAGACTTCGACGAAGTTTTTGCACCTGTTGCTAGGATCGAAACAATCAGGTTGGTTGTTGGTCTAGCAGAAATCAACAGTTGGCACATATGTCAGATGGACGTGAAGTGTGCATTCCTAAATGGACCCTTAGATGAAGAAGTCTATGTTAAACAACCAGTTGGATTTGTGAAACATGACGAAGAAAGAAATGTGTACATGCTACATAAAGCCCTGTATGGTTTGAAACAAGCTCCAAGGGCTTGGAATAAGAAAATTGATAGTTTTCTAAGGGAGAAAGAATTTGTGAAGTGCATAACTGAACATGGAGTATATGTAAGAAGAAGCAAGAGTAAATTGCTTATACTATGTCTCTATGTAGATGATTTGTTGATAACAGGTAGCTGCAAGAGTGAGATCGAAGACTTCAAAGTTGATCTTAGCAAGGAATTCGAAATGTCTGATTTGGGTGAGATTTCATATTTCCTTGGTATCGAATTCCACAAAAGCAGTAGAGGTTTGATGATGCATCAAAGAAGATATGCAGGAGAAATTCTCAAGAGGTTTGAGATGGAAGAATGCAATGCAACTTCGACACCTGCAGAACCAAGACTGCAACTGTCGAAAGATGCAGATGAAGATGATGTTGATCCAACTCAATACAGAAGACTTATTGGATCATTGAGATACCTTTGTCATACAAGGCCTGACTTAGCATACAGTGTAGGTATGGTAAGTAGATTCATGCAGAAGCCAAAGGTATCACATCTAGCAGCAGTGAAGAGGATACTAAGGTATCTCAAAGGAACTTTCGATTATGACATTTTGTTTCCTGCAGTTGATAAAGGAAAAGAATGCAAGTTAGTGGGATACACTGATTCGAGTTGATGTAGTGATGCTGAAGATCGAAAGTCAACAGCAGGATATGTATTTATGCTAGGTGGTGCAACAATTGCTTGGAGTTCGAGAAAAGAACCAGTAGTAGCATTATCATCATGCGAAGCAGAATACATAGTTTCTTCTCTTTGTGCATGTCAAGCAACCTGGATGGTGAACTTGGTCGAAGAGATAACAGGGAAAAATCATGGAGCAATTACCATGAAGATAGACAGCATGTCAGCTATCAATCTGGAGAAGAATCCAATAGCACATGGTCGAAGTAAGCACATCGAAATGAGGTTCCATTATCTTCGAGAGCAGGTAGCAGATGGGAAGATGAATTTGGAACACTGCAGAACTGAGAATCAGATTGCAGACATCATGACAAAGGGAGTGCAGGTCGAAGTATTCAGAAAGCTAAGGGCCATGATGAACATAGACAGTTTAGACACAATGAATTAGGTGGTGTGTTAAATTGTAATTCATAGGTGTCAAAAGAAGATTTGATTTGTTTAGATTTAAATAGATTTGAATTTAAATCTAGATTAGATTTGATTTAGTAAAGAGATATTTTGGGCTTGGGTTTAGCTTAGGGAGCAAGCTAACCTAAATCTATAAATAAGAGGGAGTAACCCTTATTTTTGTAATTCAAGTCATTGAACTCATTCACAGTATTTTGCAGTTGCAAAGTGAATTAATAAAGTTTCCACAGTTTGTGGGCAGAATAGAAATTCTGCAGAAATATCTCTATTGTTCTTTTATTTGTTTGTTTCATAACTTATCATCAAGTGGTGGTCGAAATTCATCATAAAGAATTGGTGGATTTCCAACAGTTCAAACAAATTTCTTTCAAATTTAAATTTGTCTTCTACAGTGATAATAATATACCTTGCTTTTTAAATGTTTAGTATACTATATCTTTCAATTTATTTGAGAGTGTTTGCATATTTTTTAATTATAATTAAACATTTTTATATTTATTTAATAATTAGTCATTTGAAATAAAGTGTTAAACATCATTCAATTTTTATGAAAATGTGTAGAGCTTATTTTCTTGAGAAAATTTGAAAATTGGAAAGCAGAAAAATTTGATGAGAAAGAAATTTGGATATACAATAACCATTTTATGGGTATCTGTTTACCACTTTGACTATAGATTGACCACCAAATCCAATATTTAATATTTGGATTGGATTTTAATAAATGGAACAATTTGGATATGAATTTGGTTATCAGTAACTAATTTTTTTGCACACCCCTAATGATTTAGATCGTCCATTTGTGGACTTGTATTGGACTTTATAGTATAAATAGAGAGTTTTCTTGAATTTTTTTCTCACACCAAAAGTTTTAAGGTTTATCTCTTCTCTCTCTTTTTTACTTTTTGAATTGTCATGGCCCCTTCTCCTTTTTCTACTTGTTTACCTTTTCGAGTATTCTGTTGTTGCCTTTCTACATTTTTCTACATATACAAATTGTCTTCTGATAAATCTTTATGAAGATTAGTCAATTTCAAAAAAAAAATTCTCTTTGTTTGAGTAGCTATTACAATTGATCTATGTATCATATTTTGATTATGCAATTCTAAAATGATTTCTACGGTATAGTAGGATACCAAAACATATTGAATTATTTTATTCTAAAAATTTTGTGATTGATAATCTATTTTCACAATTTTTAACAATGTCAAAAACGTTTAAAAAAATATAATCTAGTATTCAACTCTTCCAACAATAAAAACTAATTTTGAAATTATTTTAAATATCCGTATTACAAAAACAAATTTATTCGACCCCATTTTGTCCCACAATAGTGATGTGGCACTTTATATAAAAAAAAAGTTATTGAAATATGAAAATTATATTAGAAAATAACCTTATTTTATTTATGTGATCTTTTAGATATATTTTTTCTCATGTTTATCACCTTTCACACATTTAAATATATATATATATATATATTTAATAAACTTCATATAAGATGAATTACTCACATAAACAATACTTAATCCAATTTTATTTATATTCCAATCAAACTCAAACCAAACAAAAAAATGTACCAAAATTGTACTAAAGAACTCATGAAAACATAGTTGATTCAGCAGCTCATACCTTTGAGGACATGCTTGCATAATTAACATCTCCAAGATTTTCTTGTGTTGGAAGAATATGTGATTCACTAGAAACTTCATCTTCAAACACCACCCAAACTTTGCTTATTTTAGTTTCTAGTGTCCATGAAAAAAGAGTTGGAATTGTTGGAAAATTTAAATCAACCTTCTCTTCATCTTTCTTTCTTTCTTTTGAAGTTACTTCCAACTCTATCTCCTTTGAACTATTGAAAAGGCTTGAAATTGGAGGAAACTTTGAGATACTTGATATACTTGATAGAGAGACATTTGAACCTTCAACTTGATTTTGTTGACAACTAAATTTATCTAATTCCATTATATGATTCATACTTATAATTTGAACAAAAGGGTATTCCAAATTCTTGTTTTCAATCAATTTTTTACAAGTTTGATACAAATCATGAAGCTTTTGACTTTGAATAGAACCTTTGTTGAGTATTTCACAAGCTAAGGATTTGGCTGATGATTCTAACTCAAAGATCATGTTAACAAGAGCTTCAATGCCTTCAGAAAATGTCATGTAAACTTGAAAACTTTCTCTCAAAATATTGCTCATAGCAACATGAGTAAAACTATGATGATTATGATGATGATTTGACCTCAAAATATCACATGGTGAAAATTCCAAAACCTTATCAATAAGAATTTGACATTTAGGCAATATTCTAAATGCCATATCAAAAGATTTCTCACCATATCTTCTAAATTCTAACCCTTTAGACATAATAGGTTCAAGTTTTCCACCTTGGTTTATGAGCCAACTCATTCTTTCTTCAAGATAAGATGCATACTTGTGTAAAAAACAAACTAAAGGGTCATAAAAATACTTTGCAACACAAAAATACCTCATTATGGTGATTTGCAAATGACCAGATACATGAGCTTTGCATAACTCTTGTTCGAATTTTCGGTTTCCACCTCTAAGAAGTCTATGAATCAAAACAAGGGTCTTAAGAGCAACAAGATTGTCTTTGGTTTTGCATAGACGGCGCGAAATTCTCTCCGCGAGAAAAGGGATTGACCCTTTTGAGTTTGATACATGAAAAAGGATTTCATGCATGTATTTGTCATCAATTGTGTTATTGCCATGACTTGTTGCACGAATAATTGCAATCTCTATGTTGGAAAAACCATCATGTTGTTCATGGTTATACATCATGGCTTTGCCTATTGAAGCTTGGTCTTTCATTGTGCCAAGAGCTACACGAAGTTTGGTTTGTATTTCTATTATAACCATTATTCTTTTTCTCTTGGAACAAAAGGAGAAGAAATTCAACTATACTAGGAGACTAATTAATGGAAGAATTTGATGTGTGGAATTGAGAAATTGTAGGAGTGTGCACATATAAAGGTGTGTGGGGAGAAGAGTGAGAAAATGAAAGGCCTTAGTAAGAAAATTGAAGCATAGTACAACTAATAACAAGAATCAAATCTTTCTTATTTTTAACTAAGAATCTTATTTAGTACTTATAGAATTGTTTTCTTATTTTTAAACACAATGATTTGTTTTGGTTTGTTGCTCAAGGCATGTAGCAAATTTCATACAAAATACTAAAAAGAGTACACTTTTAGATCTCAAATTTCTCAACTTCAAAAATTTGTATATAGAATTATTAATGTGGATAAGAAAATACATCATGTAAAATAATTTTTAAATTGTTGTTTTAATATATATGTGACTAATGGATGAGCTGTGTACGAACCATATGCAAATTCTATTATGTGACTAAAATAGTTAATAATTGCTTATGGTATATGAAAAGGCAATAATACATGTGCAAAGTCAACGGGTATAATCAAAAAGCCTATCATTTTCTTTGTTCCTTTTGAAGTGACTATAAATGAAAAATTAATGACAACATATGTCAAATTCACTTTCCTAACCACATGATTATATTATATAATAAACAAAACAAAATATGAAGAACAAAAAAGTAAAGTATTAGAGGATTCGTTCTCAACAAAGATACTTGTAAAAACCTCTTTAGCTAAAAATAGATATCATTGAGTTATTTGAAAGTATCTATTAATGGGTAAGCACCCCCTTATTAATGGGTGTACCTTATTTGTCTTTGTCGTCCATAGTAACATGAGAACATATGGCATCTTGAACATTTGCAAAGTTGATGAAAATGTGACAATACTTACTAGTATGAATTTGAACAATTTGGGGAAATAGTTAAAATCATGTAGCAATTATTTGAAACAATTCGTTGAAGTGAGCATATGCTTGCATATTTAATAGTATATCCCTCCTATTCGAATTGAGATAATATATTAAGGATATTTTTCATGTTAATTGTAGATCTCTAATTTAAAGAAGTTAGATAAGGATGGAGGTTGATGGTGATGGTTTGAATTGGAACTAGAGTGGTGTTTCTTTGGGAGGAAGTGTTATTATTAGATTATTGCTATTTAGAAGTATGTTTCAAAATCTCACGTGATATCAAGAAGTTTTTTCGATGAAGATATTTGAATTTTGATTTCAAAATTGTCAGAAAATATTGGTGGCAAGGCAGCGAAACGATTATGAAGTCGGAATTCGACGGCAATCAATGTCAGCGGAGATCAGAAATAGTGGTGGTGGTAGTTCATGAATTAGGTCGACAACCTGGCGAGGTTCAGTTCCTAGGCCACATGCGCGAGTGGACCGAATCTATTGGATCATTTTAAATGTGATCGGATCTCTAGGGTTCCATATATTTAAAAATGTGGTTCTATATTACATTTACTAGTATGAGTGAAAGAGGTGGTGTAATCTTAGCGAGAGAAACTTAGAGAGACAATAGTAAAAAAAAAATTAGGAGTCATTGTTTTAAGAATTGTCAGATCTTTGAGGATATTTAAAGGAATTTAGAAACACATCTTAACATATTGGGTTTGTATGATTTATATGTTGTAAGTTGGAGAGATTGAAAAATATCTGGGTAGAAAATAGGATTTGTGTTTATAAACATGGGATGATATTTTCTTGTAATACATAATGTAATTTTTTGTAACAACTTTTGAAATATAGTGAAATAGAGAGTTGCTCTACTCTTCGAAATAGATTAGTTGGATCAAATTAGGTAAATAAATGATGTGTGTTCTTGTCTTTTTATTTTATTCTTTCTTGTATGGATATCCATGAGTTTTTTTAAAGTACAACATATTTCGATCAATTGTACGTCTAGATGGACGAGACAAAGAAGTTCTAAAGAAGATAGTAGGTTCAAAACACCTATCTCCTTCGGTTAATATTCAAAAACTAAGTATTATACACATTTTATGTTATTATTGTTACTTTCAAGTTTTTTATGTGATTTTTAATTTAAATAAATGAAGGTTCTTTTTAAATTTATTGGTTTGTTTTTGACAAGTCTTTAAAATTAGAACAGACTCTGAAAAACTATCTTATTAATTAAGTATCATACCTACAAAATCAATAACACAACGTGGAATTTAAATCCCAAAAATGTATAGATATAAACTCTGGTAAAAGTAATTAAAGGCTTAATTAACTTATAGCTAACCAAATGAAGGATAGTTAATTATCATGGTTTCCATTTGTTTAAGAATGAATTGATTGCTATCGAAATCATAACAACAAGTATGGAATAATAAAGTTTGGCTTAGAAAGAACTCTTTGGACGGAAGTATAGTGCATATTAAAAGACTTTACTATAAATTAATTAATGTCATTTTATAAAGGTCAACGATTAAAAAAAGTGAAGGATGGTGGAAGGTGAAAAATGAATCTTATTCTCTAAGAATATGATTCTTTAGCATCTAACTTCATTGCCATTTGCAACATACAAAATAATTTGACTTTGTGAAATATTTCATCTCATCCACATGTTCACCAATATAATCCAGCAACTTTTTCTTATTGTTTTTTTGTAGAAGAGTTAACAAACAAAGCCCCCACCCACTAACATAGAGATCCAAAGAAGAAAGGTTTTGTTTGAATATTTCTATTCTTCTAGCAATAACAATCTTATACATGTTAGTTTCAATTTTTCATAAATAATAAATAATAATAATAATAATAATAATAATAATAATAATAATAATAATAATAATAATAATAATAATAATAATAATAATAATAATAATAATAATAATGTTAATAATAATAATAATAATAATATTAATAATAATAATAATAATAATAATAATAATAATAATAATAATAATAATAATAATAATAATAATAATAATAATAATAATAATAATAATAATAATAATAATAATAATAATAAATAACAAAAGAATTTATATGAGTTGAGTCGCGAGGACTTATTAAGGTTATGATAATCTCACAAATTTAAAAACAACGAAAATGTTGATATGTTTTCTAGTGGAGAGTAGAAGTTGAATCTATGTTCTTCCATAATGCGAGTAAATTTGTCATTAATAAATTAACATGTTTTTTTTTTAATTTCTATTAAAATAAAGATGTGTTTGAAATATAAGTTTAAAAAAATTAATTTTTTTGTTAAATATAATAAATATATTTGTTATAGTCTCCCAAAATATTCTCTAATGATTAATGGGAGTCTTCATGGTTATTTTGAAGTTAAGAGAGGTATGAGGCAGGGAGACCCAATGTCTCCTCTGCTTTTTGTTCTTGGTATGGAATATTTGTCTAGAATAATAGAAAAAGTAGAAGACCTCAAAGATTTTAAATATCATGAGAGGTGTGATACTTTGAAAATGAATCATTTAAGTTTTGCAGATGATGTTCTGTTGTTTAGCCATGAAAACTATTAATCTGTTTTGTATATGATGCAGAACCTGCAACTATTTTCAAATACTTCTGGTCTACAGCCAAACAAATCCAAATTAGAATTTCATTGTTGTGGTATGGAAGATAGTGAAGTGCAAAGAATAGCATATTTTCTGGTTTTTCTAGAACAGATTTACCATTCAGATATCTTGGAGCGCACTATGCCAAACAAGCACATAGACAACGCTTTTTTGTCCATAGACATCGTTTTAAAGCGCTGCCTAAACCAGCGCTGCTATAAGTAAATGCAACGCTTTGGATTAATGTAAAAGTATTGCTATATGTCCCCTTTAGGCAGCGCTTTCTCATGCATCCCTTTAGCAGCGCTTTCTCTTTAGACAACGCTTTGGTAAGTACCCCTTTAACAGCGCTTTCTCTTTAGACAACGCTTTGGTAAGTACCCCTTTAACAGCGCTTTCTCTTTAGATAGGGCTTTTGGTTATCTTTTAGGCATCGTTTTAGACAGCACTTTTCTTTAAAAGCGTTGTTTGTTCCCCACTTTAGGCAGTGCTTTTTCCCCACTTTAGACAACGCTTTTCTCATTAAGCGTTGTCTAATGTTCACAAATTTTTTTAAATATTAGACTTATTTTCACTTACAGAAAGCACTGTCCAATATCTACAATAAATTTTCACCAGATTTTTATCATATTTTGCACCCGATTTGATAGCTTCAGTCCAATAAAAATGCACTAAATTTGCATATACAAAATTCTACATATATATAATTGATGATATATACAACAACAACTTGAAAATTGATGCTACAACTTGAAAATTCTAAAATTCTAAATTGATGTTTAATCTACATATTACTATCTTCGAGAATTTCTAAAAAAAAATAACAACAATGAACTTGTTGGCTCTATCTTCTACATCTGCACCTATAACCTGAAACAAAATCAAAAGATCGAAATTCATACCATGATAAAATAAAACTTTATTCGAATTTATACTCAAAACTCGAAAGTTATACTCAAAATTCTCATCAATGAAAGAAAGACAATATACCTTATAAAATTCTCAACTCCATAATAAATTGACGTCATTCCTCCATAAGTTCATCTAATTGATCTTTTGAGTAATGAGCATAATTGAATTCGTCAATGTACTACATAGTAATATAATATAGTATGTGATTTAGTTAAAACACTATGCCATTTTATGATAAATATTAAAATAATTCCTAAGTTTGAAATTCATACCGTGGATGGAATCTCTATTCGATCCAAAAGAAGCGTTTCTTTCATAAACCTCAAGATGAAATAACTGCAATCTATACCATTACGTTGACGAGGAAACTACACATGGAAAGAAAATACACACACATATATATATATATATATATATATATATATATATATATATATATATATATATATATATATATATATATATATATATATATATATATATATATATATATATATATATATATATATATATATATATATATATATATATATACCCTTTAACTTATTTTATCAAGTATCATCACTAATATAATCAAAATTGTGAAAATATACATGCACTCTGATCCATGTAATATTATTGGCTCTACTCTTTGGTACTTGAATACCTCTTTATGATCGAAAAGCTTGTAGAATGCTATAATAAAATATAAATGACTATTTAGAACAATCTCACAAAGATAAATAAATATACACACGAATATTTAGAACAATCTCACTTATGTATCAATCATCTTCTTTAAATCTGGGTATATTGTCCAATCATTATATAACGAATCCAAATAATATACAATTTCTCTTACAGGATTAATTGCAAGCAACAACTAATATTCACTGTAAAATTAAACAAGTGTTAGATGGAAAGTTTCTACACAACGTCAAAAAAACGAAAAATTATAATATATGAAGTTAGGATGAAAATTTAACATGTTGCCAGTATTATATGGTAAAAAGAATAAATTTTATGTATCTTTATTGGCCACAAATAAACCGAGTACATACGATATGACATCATCTAGTTTTATTACGATTAACCCTGCATTGACGGTGTTGGGAGCTAAGAAAGTGAATCTTTCTTCCAATCCACGCGGGCGCATCACTTTGTCATACATAAACCTTAAATAAAAACCTCATTAAAATTAGAATATATTCATTGAAGTGAGTAAATAAATTGTTCATTTTATTAAACAAAGTTGATCAGAGTATATCTGATGTATGGATCGATAACACCGAGGCCTAAAAATGTCTGCCTTCATAGGTAAAAGACGAGTACCACCAATTAGAATATATGTGATTCCTATATATGTTTGTAGGCAGGACCTATACTGAGAAGTAGGTTTTTTGCTAGCCGCGGTCTTCTTACCCCTACTGAATGGCGGAATATATAACATTTTACTATATTACCTCTTTCTCTAACATATCTTTCTTTTCTTGGTTGGATTGTGAATTACTTGTCTCTTAAGAACGCGGATGGATGGATTGATCCAAATTCCCTCATTATGATCCTTTCTGATATATGATTCATCCGCTATAATATTCTCATCTCGATCGTTTCTAATATACGACTCATTATCAACATCAATATCACCTTGGTCTACACTTTTATCATCAATCACTTTGTTAGATAAAAGCACTATAGACCATTTCGTACTCTTTGAGTCAGTGGCTTAGAACACTTGTTTAGCTTGACAGGCTAGAATAAAAGGCTCGTCTTTGTACCCCATCCTATTAAGACCCACTTGCAAAAATCCTTACTTATCCATTCGTATTCCACTATTATGTACCAACTTGCAACCAAAGATAGGAATATGAAACTTCTCATAATCAAATACCCAAATGCGATCGATATCCCTAAAATATGACAGATTTTCAAATTTGGGGTTTAAGTCCTTCATACTTTAAATGTGCATTGCTTCAGCTACCACGGTGACACCACTATTTTACATAGTACTTTTATCATCTTGTTCTTTGGTATAAAATATGTATCTATTATTTGCGTATGCGCTATGAGAAAACACATGCAAACTTGGACCATATGCCAAACATCTCAACATTTATGTTATTGAAGCGGGATCTGAATAAAACTTTGAATAAATATTATCCTTAAACCATTGTATAAAACTTTGATTGTGCTCTCGTACTATCCAATTTTCATTTCTATTCTGATTCTCACCTCAGATTACATCCTTATACATTTCAACATACAGTTCAACCTTATTATCATTGTGTTGAACATATAAATTCACTTGATCCCGTTCATCCCTAGATACTGTCACAATTTTACTTCCAATTAATTTTTTACCTTCTTTTTTTCGAAAATATGAGATTTGGGGAGACCAATGGATTGCACATTGGACAAATATTCAGTATAAAACTCAACCGCTTCTTCAACAATGTATCGTTCAACAATACAACCCTCTGGACAACTTCGGTTTTTCACGTACCCTTTTAATATTTTCATATAACGTTCAACATGGTACATCCATCTCATATAAGTTGGTCCATACACCTGTGTCTCTTTTACAAGATGAACAACTAGATGTACCATTATGTCTAAAAATGAGGGAGGAAAAAATATTTCAAGCTTACACAAAGTAATAACTATTTCTTTTTGCAATGTCGATAAGATCTCAGGATCGATCACCTTACTACAAATTGATCTGAAGAAAAAACACAATTTAGTTATTGCGATTCTTACTTTTTCTAGCAAAATAGAACATATACTTATTGGTAGAAACTGTTCCATTATGATATGACAATCATGTGTCTTTAAACTCTTTAACTTGAGGTCTTTCATAGACACAAGTCTTCTGATATTTGAAGAGTATCCTTCAGGAACTTTAACTTCACTTAGAAACTTACACAATAGTTTTTTCTCCTTTCTAGATAAAGTATGAGCAGCAGGTGGTAGATATGTTCGTCTTCCTTTCTTCACGGGTCCTAATTCAATTCGTATTCCCATCTTTACCATTTCCTCCCTTTCTTTAAGGCTATCCTTAAACTTTCCTTTTATATTGAGTAACGTACCAATAACACTTTCAAATATATATTTTTTAATATGCATAACATCGAGAAAATATATCATATACAAAGACTTCCAATATGGCACTTCAAAAAAAATCGACCTCTTTTTCCACCCACCTTTGACAATTGTATATGCAAAAGGCTTGCTAAACTGAGTACACACATCTTTCACCTTTTCAAAAATTTTGGTCACCTGACAATGCAAGTGGAGCTTTACGTTGTTTGGTATCTCCATTGAATGCTTTTCTCCACCCACGGTAGTGATGTTTAGAATTGAAGAATCTACGATGACCGATAAAGACATTCTTCTGACAAAGGTCCAATCACGTCTTATCTGTTCCATCTTCACAAATAAGACACACTTTTTGACCTTTAGTGTTATACCCTGATAGATTCCTGTATGCTGGAAAATCATTAATTGTTCCAAACAACATCGCTCTCAAATTGAAACTTTGTTTCCTATATCCATCATAAACCTCCACATTATTCTCCCACAAAATCTTTAAATCTTCGATCAAAGGTGTCAAGTATACGTCTATGTCATTCCCTGGTTGTTTAGGCCCATAAATTAACATAGATAATATCATGTACTTACTTTACATACATAGCCATGGAGGTAGGTTATAAATCATAAGAATCACAGGTCATGTGGTATGTGAGATACTTTGAAGACCATGTGGGTTCATCCCATCCGTAGATAATGTCAAGCGAAGGTTTCTTGCTTCTTCTCCAAAATCAGGAAAATCATTATCAATTTTCGACCACTGTGGTGAATCTTCCGGATGTCAATACTTTCCATCAATAATTATTTCATCTGCATTCCAAGTCAAGTGTCTTGCATCGGTTTCACTATGAAACATGCGCCTAAACCTCGGAATTATAGGAAAATACCATAAGACTTTTACTGGAGACAATTTTTTCTTATATCGAGATAAACCGCATTTAGGGCACTCATTTAACGATGCATATTCGTTTCAAAACAAAATGCAATCATTTGGACAAGCATGTATCTTATCATAGCTCATGCCAATAGAGCATAATATTTTTTTGGCCTCATAGGTTCTATTAGGAAGAACATTATCCTTGATCGCAAAAACTTGATCGCAGGACTTTATCGTCTGTTAATCGGGAGACTGCAAGTGCACAGTCCTATCGCGTAGTTTTAAAAGATATCGAACCCACAGAGACTATAAATCGATCTATTGTTATCCTAAGTTACGGTACACAGCTAAGGCGAATAGTTCTTTTAGAATATTGGTTAAGGAATATAAATATAAATAAAACGGATATCGGTACGTAAAGTAGTGAACCTAAGCGGCTTAAATTGAACTTAAGCGTATAAAGATGGTTAACTTAATTGTTTTGTAGAATTTATTAATTTAAAAACCCTCAACTCACACTTTCATGGTCTTATCTCGGATTATACGTCTAAAGCCCTATACCTGCTTTCGCTAGCCTATAAGTGTTTAGAAGTATTTTTTTGGAAACTTAATTAATTCTAATTTGGTTTAAAGCGCTTTCACTGTATTTAAATCAAATGCCTAACTTTAGCTATCCGGTTAAAAACCTCACACTTTCATGGTCTCGATCTAACCTATTTACTCTTCTTACTTTCGTAACAAAAAGCGTAGTTTTAATTATAAAAAGTCATAACCAGAAATTAAGTTAATTAGTATTTTAACTTATGAACAATTTAATTCCTACTCTTACTACTATTACTTACCGATACCCAAACGGTTTAGCCGGACATATTTATTAATTCGGACATGCATAAATAATAAGGTTCAATATATTTAAACATTCCCATAATCAAATAAATAAATACCAAGCAACAATACTTAAATAAAATAAAATAATTATATTAAGAACCTGGAAATAATAATGCTTGAATAATCTTGTTCTTCGAAATAAACGAGCATTCCCCCACAAGTCGGTTGGATCTGCTCGGAGACTTCTTGAATTGAAAAGAAAAATTACGACAAGAAATAAAAAGCACTAGGTCTAACGTAAGGTTAGATCAGTGAAAATTATAGAAACTTAAACTAAAATAAAAACTAAAGAAAGAAACTGAACTAGAAAAGTATGGTAGAAATACAAAACTGAAAAGAAAATACGAAAACAGAAAAATAAAGAAAGACTAAATAACGGTTGTTCGGTAAAATTGCCGACCCTTGCTCTGAAGGTTGAACTTGTATTTATAGGCTTCATTTGTAACTTCCCGTTTCCATGTTGTACGAAGGCTAGTGGAGATCATGGGAATAACTACCAAAATCATGGGAGAACATGGGAATAACTACCAGAATCATGGGAGAACATGGGACACGTCTCCATAACGTGAGGAAGTTGAAATATAGCGCGTCACGGTCGTCACAAGGCTGTTACGGTCGTAACACCTTGTGGACTGAACTTCTGCTGGGCTTTTGCTCTTCTGGGCTTAGTCTTTTTCTTTGTATAATTATTTCTTTCTTCTTAACTCCTCCTTTTTGCTATATCACCCCTTTTGCTTCATTTCTTTGGCTTTTTAATCCGATTTTCCCTCAATTTATCTTCTTTGCTCAATTCATCTTTTATTTAATACAAATACCTGAAACAAAAGAAATACCAACGTAATACAAAAATAAAATAGAATAAATAAATAAAAATACTAATATTATCTATGAAAATTAAGCCAAATATGTTATATAAATTCGTGTTATCAACACCCCTATACTTAAACCTTTGCTTGTCCTCAAGCAAAAATTAAAAATGAAAAATTACTTAAGCATAAGTCAAACGTAGATATAGAACACAATTCAATTCGTATTTGGTTGCAGGTCAATTCTTTTGTTTGGATAACTCAAGTTCAGACTTCGACACCAAAATTACGGTAGTGATACTAGATACCCTCATTTATGCAGACCAAATTAAGTCATGAGTTATAACTCGACCTAATACTTTCGTTTCGTTTCACCCGTTTTCATTCTGGTGCAATCACATTAAGCCCTTTACCTTACACGCACATAGTGGAGTAACCGGTTAGTGACTTTGATCTTTATAATCTAGCTTGGAGTTCTGGTAGTTATATTTGGTACTCCTTTATCCAATTACAAATTGTGGGGGATCGGACCGTCGTCCGCCCTACCAAGTTCAGCACCAGAGACCACTGAACCAATTCATAATGGTTGTTTGCATAAATATTTTATAGTTTCTGCAACCGTTGAATTAAATGATCTGGTAAGGATCATCTAACTTAATAAGTGCATCTTCTAATAAAAATTTCTCTTTAAAAATCTTGATCAAACACTTATATTCATCGATTCTCCACGTAGTTTGTCGTTCAAGGCGGTGCTGACTGCTTTTATAAACTACTCGGGATTACTTTAAAACTAAGTCTTAAGGTGTTGGTATAATAAGTACTTAAATCAATCTAACACGTTGGGGTATTGAAGTGTTATGATGATAATAATTTTGCTTTAGTCGCGCTCGAGTTCTTATTTATAAAAATAAGCAACCTTAATACTAGTTGAATATGTTAATATAACGTTTGAATTTTTTCGTTATGGCTCAAGAATATGGAGGAATTCGAATAAGCACGAGGATTTTACATAAAAGGCTAAAATTTCATAAACATGTATTTTATTAAATGGAAATTTCGCAGTACATAGGAAAAAAAAGGAAACTAAAAGAAAAAAGGAAACTAAAAGGGAATACTAAATAGAGCAAAGATAATAAAAACGAAGTAAGAAATGTTCTGACTCCCCTAAACTTAAAGTAAGCATTGTCCTCAATGCGATAGTACCGGGAGAAATCAGAAAAGAGAAGGGTGATCACTCGTCGCTTGGAGAATTTTGTCCTCTTGCTCCTCTATTTTTATTTCGTTGTCTTCTACGTCTATCAGAGTCGTAATCATGCAATCCATCGATTCTAAGGTTTAAGGCATGTATGGACTCGTTGAAATCCTCCATTTGATTTGATATCGCTTCGTAATTGCGGTTATTCCAATGTGCGTAGTCGTGTTGGTCGCGTTGCATTTCTCGAACTAGGCGCAATGTTTCATTTTGAACGACTTCCATTGCTTGGAAACGTTGATCTTGTTGTAGAATCGTAGCATACATTGCTTCTAGAGTAGCCGGAGGATGATCATTATCTGGTTGTGCAGCCGGCTTGACTGGTGCATTCAAATTGAAACGCCAATTTTGGAAATTTTGCACATTAATCTGATTTGGACATGGAAGTATTATATTGGGAATCAGATGTGAATCACGGTAGTACATAACATCTAGCGTCTGGGCCGGTATCATATATTGTCCCAAGGACAAAAGCTCATCGAAAAGGCCTAAAGCATATGCTAAAGATGTGATGATTCCACCGAAGACAAATGGGTTGGTACCGGCCGCATTTACGCATGTGTGAAAGTGGCTAAGCATGAAGGGAGCGGCGTTGACAGCTTGACCGTTGAGGGCACAAAAAATAAGAAACATCTCATTTTGGTTGACCTTGTGATTATTGGTCCTCCCAAAAATGATGTTTGCGAGAATTCGATGAAAGTACCTCAGAGCGGGATTATGAATATGCGAAGCGCAGAGATCTCGCCAACTTTCCGTGGGTTGACCGGTTAGATCATCCCAAAGGGAAAAACCAACTTTATCCCAAGAAATGTCGCCTTCGGGGTCGAAAGGTTTGCAATGAACGGTCGGACCTCTAGTGAATTCTAAAAATTCAGCGACTCTTTCTTGATCAATTGAATATTCTTGATTAAACATGCGGAAATTCGCGGTACCGGTTGTGAATGGATCGTCGGGAGGCGTATTGTATGAGAATGAACTGAGGAACTCAAGCACGAGCGGTTCGAAGGTCGGAGAAGGATTTAAACAGAGATTTAACAAACTCGTATTCGTAAGCATAAAAGTGATGTTTTCCGCCCTACCCAAGGCATCCAAACAATCGGTGTCCACATATTTAGTGGGGACAACCGAACGGGAATAGAATTTCATGTACTTTCCTCTTTGTTGGCCATCATCGTCTTCTCAGAATATAATCGTGGATAGGTCGGGTGGTGGTCGGTCTGGCCTCACTTGACGTTGAGTGTTTCGTGGAGCCATGGAAGAGTATGAAATGAAGGATAGAATGGTAGAAAATGAAATGGATAAGAGAAAGTATATGAGAATTAGATGGAAGGGACGTGAAATGAGAAGAAATGTAGAAGAGTGTTTATAGAGGGTTAAGATTGAAGAGGAATTATTATAATAATAATGTGTTGGGAAATGAAGAGGGAAAGTTTGAATAAGAATTATGGTGGAAGATGAATAAGAAGAATATTTTGATGGAAGAGTAAATAAGAGTTGAATGGGAGTAATGTGGGAAAATGAAAAGAAGAAAAGGACGAAACAAACAGTCAGTCAAGGGAGCAGAAAAGACAACATGCATCTGGAGAAGCACGAGCTGAGGCGGGGGTTATGGACGTAGTGGGACGGTTATGGAGGTAGTGGAAGAAGAAGAGTGGGAGGTTGAAGAAGAAGAAGAAGAGATTCTGTCTGCTATAGGGGTTACTGATATAACCCGTGTTACGGTCGTAACACGGGCATGACGGTCGTAACACGCTAAAAGGCGTGTGACGGTCGTAAGGGCTTTGTTACGGTCGTAACAGCTACGAATTTTGTAACTTTTAGCAGAACAGAGCTGTTTCTGTTTTGTGACATTTCTTTCTTACTACAGATACATTACAAAGCATTATTGCGTCCAGTATTTATTTTCAAACTAGTGCAGATATATTCCAGAGCATGGTGTGGGGACTTGAGGCGACCGTAATAAGGAACAAGGAATTGTATTTCAGCTCACATGCATACATACTACATACTATATATATATATATATATATATATATGTATAATAGATAAATCTAGAATTTTAATTAATAGTATATATATAATACTAGTATATAATGCATTATGATTGATACTGTAAATATTGGGAAGTATTAGTTCAGTATATTAATACGAGACGGGGAAATACGATAATTAAAATAATACTCAATTATAATTATAAATATTAACGTGAATTATTTAATTGAGTATAATTATCGGTATTACGGGGAAATAGTTCAAACGCATCAGATGAAAGGGTGCAACCGATAATCGACTTAAATATAAAATTTAACATAAAATAGAAAAAATGAAAATATGGAAGAGAAAATTTAAAATTTGAGACCAGGACGACTACTGGTTGATTTTCCATGGCCACTTATCAAGCCATCTCACATATCCCTCACCTTTTCTTTTCTTTCTTCTGTAGGGTGGTTTATTCTTTCGAAATTGTGGTAGTGGTTCTGGATCTATCATAAGTATAAGTTTTTCAAATTTGGGCTTAGTGATTTCATCCATCGCCTCATAAGTTAACCTCACCCTTTTAACAACAATTATACCATTAATTTTATGGTCCTCTCATTTTCGCTTTTTAGGCAAGACTTCAAATAGTGGTACATTAATATGGATATTTTTTAATACCTCAACATACGTTTTAAATTGGGAGTTTACCGGAGTTTCCATAAAAATTTTCGGGAAAGAAATCAGTGGGATGTAGTGATTTGGGATTACAATTTGCGCTTCCTTCTCTACCTCGTTTACAACCTCCTTTTCGAACAGCGTTGGTGAATCTGTCTCAATCTCCACTATTTTCTCGTCAGAACTTTCCTTGGCCGCAATATCACTCTCTTCAAACTCATCATCACTCTCTAGATTTTCAAATAGTTTTTCTATAATGGTTGTTTCAACATCCACATCTTCTTTGGGGGATGGTCCTAGAAGGTTTTGTTCAAGTTGGGAGATTTGAGTTTCTAAGGCCAAGTTGTGAGTCGTGAGGGACTCAACCACAACGGTTAGTTGGCTAAGGTCTTCATTATTTTGAAAACTTTGTTTTCTTACCTCTTCATTTTGGACAGTTTGTGTTTCTACAAAATGCTCAATCATAGACTCTAACCTAGCGTTGGTTATCATCTCATCAGAATCCTCTATTGGTGTTTCGAAGTTAAAATCTTGCGATTCTTCAGAGTCTTGGAAGTAAGTTAAAGTCTCCTTTTGTGTTTCCCCTGAGTGTTTTACCATCCTAGATGTTTCATTAAAATTTTCCATTAATATTTCGAGATCAGATTTATATGGTTCAGGTGATTCTTCAAAATATTGGGTGTGGTAATTATAGAGAGAATTGGGTTGAGGAAAAGTTTGGTTGAAATTATAAGTTTCTTGTGGTTCCTCAAAATGTGGGGATTGGTAGTTTTGGAGGTAATTTGGGTAAGAGTAGGTTTGTGAAGCATTGAAATCTTCCATCAGTATTTCAAGGTTGGATCTATGATATTCTTGTGGTTCCTCAAAATACTGATAATGGGCGTAGGAAAAATTTGGGTTATACATAGTAAATAAAGTAAAGGTACCTTAGTCTATACGGTGTAACACCAGAGTTACAATATCGACTTAAATAGTCCCCGGCAACGGCGCCAAAAACTTGATCGCAAAAACTTGATTGCAGGACTTTATCGTCTGTTAATCGGGAGACTGCAAGTGCACAGTCCTATCGCGTAGTTTTAAAAGATATCGAACCCACAGAGACTATAAATCGATCTATTGTTATCCTAAGTTACGATACACAGCTAAGGCGAATAGTTCTTTTAGAATATTGGTTAAGGAATATAAATATAAATAAAACGGATATCGGTACGTAAAGTAGTGAACCTAAGCGGCTTAAATTGAACTTAAGCGTATAAAGATGGTTAACTTAATTGTTCTGTAGAATTTATTAGTTTAAAAACCCTCAACTCACACTTTCATGGTCTTATCTCGGATTATACGTCTAAAGCCCTATACCTGCTTTCGCTAGCCTATAAGTGTTTAGAAGTATTTTTTTGGAAACTTAATTAATTCTAATTTGGTTTAAAGCGCTTTCACTGTATTTAAATCAAATGCCTAACTTTAGCTATCCGGTTAAAAACCTCACACTTTCATGGTCTCGATCTAACCTATTTACTCTTCTTACTTTCGTAACAAAAAGCGTAGTTTTAATTATAAAAAGTCATAACCAGAAATTAAGTTAATTAGTATTTTAACTTATGAACAATTTAATTCCTACTCTTACTACTATTACTTACCGATACCCAAACGGTTTAGCCGGACATATTTATTAATTCGGACATGCATAAATAATAAGGTTCAATATATTTAAACATTCCCATAATCAAATAAATAAATACCAAGCAACAATACTTAAATAAAATAAAATAATCATATTAAGAACCTGGAAATAATAATGCTTGAATAATCTTGTTCTTCGAAATAAACGAGCATTCCCCCACAAGTCGGTTGGATCTGCTCGGAGACTTCTTGAATTGAAAAGAAAAATTACGACAAGAAATAAAAAGCACTAGGTCTAACATAAGGTTAGATCAGTGAAAATTATAGAAACTTAAACTAAAATAAAAACTAAAGAAAGAAACTGAACTAGAAAAGTATGGTAGAAATACAAAACTGAAAAGAAAATACGAAAACAGAAAAATAAAGAAAGACTAAATAATGGTTGTTCGGTAAAATTGCCGACCCTTGCTCTGAAGGTTGAACTTGTATTTATAGGCTTCATTTGTAACTCCCCGTTTCCATGTTGTACGAAGGCTAGTGGAGATCATGGGAATAACTACCAAAATCATGGGAGAACATGGGAATAACTACCAGAATCATGGGAGAACATGGGACACGTCTCCATGACGTGAGGAAGTTGAAATATAGCGCGTTACGGTCGTCACAAGGCTGTTACGGTCGTAACACCTTGTGGACTGAACTCCTGCTGGGCTTTTGCTCTTCTGGGCTTAGTCTTTTTCTTTGTATAATTATTTCTTTCTTCTTAACTCCTCCTTTTTGCTATATCACCCCTTTTGCTTCATTTCTTTGGCTTTTTAATCCGATTTTCCCTCAATTTATCTTCTTTTCTCAATTGATCTTTTATTTAATACAAATACCTGAAACAAAAGAAATACCAACGTAATACAAAAATAAAATAGAATAAATAAATAAAAATACTAACATTATCTATGAAAATTAAGCCAAATATGTTATATAAATTCGTGTTATCAATCCTCCAGAAGCATATCTCTCATAATGGCTAATAACTCTGTGAAACTTTTATCCGACCATCCATTGCCCGCCTTTAAGTTGTACAACTTTAATACCATGGACATTCTTGTGAATTTAGTGCAACCTTTATAGAATGGTTTCTCTATATTGCTTACCAACCTCTCAAACATTTTTGGATAATCCTGAAGATCTTCTTCAAGTGCTTCTGCAATCTCTTTGACTCGATCACAATCGTATGTATCTGTGTTATTATCGTCTGAAGCATATGTCGTATTATCCCCCAGTTCAACATTCTCGTTACTTTTCTCACCATGGAATATTCAACATGTGTAACTTCGATCAATTCCATGCCTCAATAAATGTGATTGCAACCCAACTCCATCAACCCGACCCACAAAATAACAACTTAAGCAAGAACATTTCATTCGATTGGCGTCTTCGGCGTGTTCAACAACAAACTTAACGAATTCCAATACCCCATTCTCGTACTCTTTGGACAATTGATTGGTAGACATCCATTTTTTATCCATGGTCTTACTATTAAGTAAGCTAAACAAAAACAACACTTAAAAAAAATGACAAAGACTAAAAATCTTAATACCAATTAGGCATATTCATAGAAAATCATAGATCATAGGAGCACATTCTAATGGAAGAAACTGAATTAAGCTTAATACCAGTTTAGGCTCTCTGGATTCAGAAGAAGAAACTGAAAATCAAATTTAGCACAAATGGAACGAAACTGATATCAAAACTAAAATTCATATTCAAGCAATATAGTACGTGTTGTTATATGACTTCATCATACGAAATTAACGCGCATGACCTAAACAATTCGTAGTTATCCTTACTCAAATCAACTCAAAATAACAAACACAACAAGTGTTTTTTTATAATTTTATCAAAATATTCTTCTCAACATGACAGTTCTAACAAAAACAAAGTGATATCGAGACTTACCGAAATTTGTCGAAGTCGGAAGCAGAGATATTAATGATGATGTTGATGTAAGAACAAAGTTGAAGTAGTGAAGTTACCACGATGAGTGCTGAGCGGAAGTGGTGTTGAGTTGTGCAGAAAGAGAACGACGGAGGGATCTGTTTCGGATTAAAATGGGCAGAGATAGGAGTATCGATTCCTAGCTTCAGTCGGAAGGAGCGTTCGGTTGTTGTTTCTTGGTGCTGGCTAGAATGATACGGAGGGAGTTTATGCTGACTGGTATAGTCGTTCTTCATTGATGAGGGAACAAGAATGGGGGGTATGCTGCTGGGAGTGTGAACGGCGATTTGACGGAATCAGAGGATGTTGGATAAAGATGGTTGAATAGATGGTGGAGGGAGTGTGAATCGTGACGGGCGATGGTGATTCACGATGAAGTTGGACGGAGGGATTTGGAAGGCGATTACGACATGACAAACGCATGATGTGGCAGCGACATACTCGGCTTCACAAGTTGATAGTGTGAATATTGGCTACTTCTTTGACATCCAAGTGAAAGCAGTATCTCCCATAAAGAACACATAACCAGTATTGCTCTTCCTATCATCCAAGTCTCCACTCCAATCGCTATCACTATAGCCAACAATCTCATAATTATTAGAAGAGTAATAGTGTAAGCCAAAGTTATTTGTACCTTTAATGTATCTAAGGATTCTCTTTGCCGCCTTGAAGTGAGTTGTTGTTGGAGCTTCCATGTATCAGCTTACAACTCCTACAGCATAGAGAATATATGGCCTTGTACTTTTAAGTAACGTAGACTTCCAACCAAACTTTTGTAAAGAGTTGGATCCATATTCTCCCCGTTTTCATGCTTGCTTAACTTGCTACCATATTCCATCGAGGTGTCAACTGGATTTGCATCATTCATCTTGAACTTCTTAATGACTTCTTTTACATAGCCTTCCTGGGTGATGAAAATTCCTTTGTCTTCTTGCTTTACTTTGATGCCAAGATAATATGCCATGAACCCCATATCTGCCATCTCAAATTCATTTGACATGTCTTTCTTGAACTCTTCGAACATGCTTGGATTATTCCCTATGAAAATCAAGTCATCTACATACAAGCACACAATTAAAATATCTCCACTTTGCGCTTTGATATAGAGTGCATGCTCATATGGGAACTTGATGAAGTTCTTGTCTTGAAATTACTTGTCGATTCGAACATTCCAAACTCTCGGTGCTTGCTTGAGACCGTACAAAGCCTTCTTTAACTTCAAGACTTTTTCTTATTACCCTTTTACTTCATAGCCTAGTGGTTGCTCGATATAAACTTCTTCTTCGAGAAAACCATTCAAGAAGGCTGATTTCACATCGATTTGATAGATCTTCCATTCATTTTGGGATTCCAAGGAAATGATCAGTTTAATAGTTTCAAGACGAGCAACA
Source organism: Vicia faba (assembly GCA_948472305.1). Taxonomy (NCBI): domain Eukaryota; kingdom Viridiplantae; phylum Streptophyta; class Magnoliopsida; order Fabales; family Fabaceae; genus Vicia; species Vicia faba. Next base: position 637,597,894 of record OX451735.1, on the reverse strand, counting down.
TGAGCAAATACCTTATCATAGTCAATTCCTTGTCTTTGACTATAGCCTTTCGCCACCAATCTTGCTTTGTATCTCTCCATATCTCCTTTTGCATTCTTCTTTGCCTTGTACACCCATCTTACTCTAATTGCTTCATGTCCTTGTGGAAGTGTAGTAAGTTCTCATGTATCATTTTTCGTGATAGACTTGATTTCTTCTTCCATGGCGTCTCTCCACTTTGTGTTTTCTACCACTTCTTGATAACTTAGAGGCTCACAATCACCAAAAAGACAAAATAGGTTAATGTCGTTTTGTTTTTCGGTTACCTCATAAAGCTCTTCAATGCTCCTTAGTCGTGGTGTCTTCTCACTTGAACTTGTTTCATCCAACCTTGGTGTCGGTGAGGAAGGTGGTGTAATATGTTCCTCTATCATTGGTTATTCCATTTCTTCTTCTTCTTTTTCTTCTTCTTCAAAGTGAGGAAGAAAATCATACTTGTCTTCTTGAGCACTCCAATCCCAATAATCTTCTTCGTCAAACTCCACATCACGACTTATGATAATCTTTCCACTATTTGGGTTATAAAGCTTGTACTCTTTGGAGCTTGAGTCATAACCCACAAACATATACTTCTCACTTTTATCATCGAGCTTTGTTCTTCTTTCATCTGGAACATGGGTATAGGCAATGCTTCCAAATACTTTGAGCTGAGAGATCCCAGGTTTCCTTCCACTCCATGCTTCTTGGGGTGTATTTTCATGCACGCTTCTTGTTGGGGAACGATTTGTCATGTAAACTGCACATGCCACTGCTTCGGCCCAAAACTCCTTCAGCATCTTCTTTCTCTTGAGCATGCTTCATACCATGTTAAGTATAGTCTGATTCTTTCTCTCTGCTATTCCATTTTTTGAGGCGATCTTGGCACAGTCAGTGGGTGACGGATTCCATGATCTTCACAATATTTATTGAACATATTTGAAGTGAACTCTCCTCCTCGGTCAGATCTCATGGCCTTGATGGAAAGACCACTTTCTTTCTCCACAAGGGCTTTGAACTTCTTAAATTTGTCAAATACTTCTGACTTCTCTTTCAAGAAATAAACCCATATTTTTCTGGAATAATCATCAATAAAGAGGAGAAAATATTTATTCTTACCAAACGAGTTGGGTTTGATTGGTCCACAGACATCCGTGTGTATAAGCTCTAGTGGCTTTGTCGCTCTTGACATTGATTCCTTTGGAAAACTTTTTCAGAATTGCTTCCCAATTAGACATCCTTCACAGAGTTGGTCTGGGTGGTTGATCCTAGGCAAGCCTCTCACCATCTCTTTCTTCGACAAAAGTTCTAAACCATCAAAGTTGAGGTGCCCGAATCGTAGATGACATAGCCATGAAGAATCGGTATAGCAAGCCTTGAGACACTTTGCTACGTTATTTTGAATGTTCAAGAGGAACATTCTATTTTTTTGACATAGGCACCTTAGCAATCAAGTTATGACTACAATCTCTTAAGAAAAGACTATGTTCTTTTAAGTGGATGTCATAGCCTTTCTCTAATAATTGTTCCAAACTCAAAATATTATTCTTCATGTTAGGCACATAATAGACATTGGATATGAATTCATGACTCTCATTCTTCAAGCGTATGAGAATTTTACCTTTGCCTTTGACCGGTATCTTTGAGTCATCTCCAAATGATACATCATCAGTTGTTGCTTCATTGATCTCTATGAACATTCTTCGATCGCCACACATGTGGTTGCTTACGCCAGTGTCCAAGTACCACTTATTTATTTTCTCTTCAACTTCGTTTTGACACGCGAGTAGCAAAGTTTCTTCTTTTCCACCATTTTCTTCTACGAAATTAGTTTTCTCTTCCACCTTCTTCGAGAATCTACACTCGGTTGCGTAATGACCAATCTTGTTGTAGTTGAAACATTTGACTTCTGATTTATTACTCCTCGACCATGAGGTTCCTCTTCTACGATCTCTTGTTGCTGTAAGTACGAAGTGCGCCTAAGAGGGGGGGGGGGGGGGGGGGGGGTGAATTAGGTACTTTTAAAAATTCTGGTTTTTAGTGATGATGGTTCTTATTTTTATGGTTATAAGAGATTTTAGGAAAGCTTAAAAATGCAGAAAAATAAAGAGACACAGGCAATATATCCTGGTTCCCCTCACAGTCCGAGAGTACTCCAGTCCCCTTTCAACATGAAAGAGATTTCCTTATTGTGGCAAACTTACATAAGAACTACCAACCAAACCAAGAACAATCCTCTTAGACCAAGAACAATCCTCTTGGATTTTCACTAAGTTACCTATGAGAACAATCCTCTCAATGTAACTACACTTGTATCCAACAACTTGGAGAAACAAGATTTCAACAAAAACACTTAAACTTAATTCCAACAACCCTGGAAAATAAGTAAGTAAAAACAATTTGTGAGTTTGAGTGAGTAGAGTATATTGATCACTTAAGAGTGATTTTGACAATGTATAATCTTCTTCTTTCAATAATAATATTGTACAAAGACTCAAGATATATTTGCTCAAAGTTTTCTGTTTTAAAGTATGAAAATAAATGCAAAAAACTTATGCATGAAAATGAAGAATGCTTGAGTTTGTATTTTTAAAGTTCAGAAAAATATTATGAAAGAAGGTTTTTGATATGAATTTGAAATTGGATATTTATATGTTCATAACACCATTTTGAAACATCATGAAGATCTGGAAATGTATCATGAACAAATGTCAAGTTTGAGTGAAAAGATGTAATGAAAAGGCATGATCAAAAGGTATGAACAAAGCTGTAAATTTTCAAATTCGTGCAGTGTGTAATCGATTGCACCTTTAGTGTAATCGATTGCACAAGGTTTTTAACAGCTATATTTTCAAAATTTTAAGAGTGTAATCGATTGCATCAACAATATAGTCGATTGCAGGCTAAGTCAGTAGCAAAATTTAACTGAGTGCAATCGATTGCACCAACTATGTAATCGATTGCATGCTAAGACATAATCAATTGTTTTGAAAATTTTAAGTGTGCAATCGATTGCACAAACTATGTAATCAATTGCATCAAGAAACAGAAGCAAAATATTTGGAATTTTTAAAGAGTGCAATCGATTGCACTGAGATGTAAATCGATTGCATGCATATGAAAAATGAAAATTAATCTTTGAAAGGCTTGAGAATGATTTTTAAACATTTCTTTTTCATTTTTGAGCATCTATATCTTAAGATCAAAGTAGATAATACTATTGTACCTTTAAAAGATGTTGAGAGCTTTGATTGAAGATATCATCCTTAGATGCTTAAATGTTTGACCAAAGTCTTTGCCTTCTTTTGTAAGCCATGGTTTGTCTTCATCAAAACAAAAGGTTTATTTGAGACGCTTGATTTCACATTCTCCCCCTTTTTGATGATGACAAGCAATCTTTCTTTATGCAATGTACTTTCCGGAAGAGCTTCTCCCCCTGAGATGCAAAACTCCCCCTATGTAGGAGAGGGTTGAAATCCTTTGCAATTCTTCATCTTGAATGGAGAGTACCTTGAAAAGATAATACAAGGAAAATACAAGCATAAAATACCATACATCTTTTTCCCCCTTTGACATTATCAAAAAGAAGGGAAATATGCGTCAAGCAAATAATAATCGAGCAATATTTTGACAAAAAAAATTATAGAGAAAAAACATAACTAACATTGTTTAAGAGTTACACATAAAAGTTGAACGAATAAAACACTGAAAGATAACAACATAACAGAAAAAACAATAGCATCCAGAACATTAGGGGTGATGAATGTCTGGATGGTTGTTAGGCCATGAGCCCTGGTTGGGAAATTGTTGTTGCAGTGGCGGTTATGTGTAATGAGGAGGAGGTGCAGCTGGCTTGTTTGGGTCATATGGTGGGATATGCAGGTGAGAATAAAGGTATGAGAATTGTTGGTTCACATCCGAGCGAAAATCATTTATCCGGGTTGTAGTGGAGTCATTTATTGCACTCCATTGACTGTTGATGTTGGTGTTCATAGAAGCAAACTGTTGAGCCATGTAGTCCATGAGTTCTTGGTTGCTTGGACCAGAGGGAGCATTAGGAGGAGGAGGCATAGCTTCACCGCCTTCAACTTCTTGGTTATTATCTTCATTGCCAACAAAATCTTCACCAATATAGGTGATGGTCTTTGTCTCCGGATTAAAGTGTACGCCCATCCTTGAATCAACATTCTTAATTGAAATTCTGCTTGAAATAGGATCCATATCCACCTTTTCAAAATCGCGAAAATCTATACCAAATTCCTCCATAATCAATGTGACAAAATAAGCATAAGGAAGGAATTTTGATTTTTCATCCACTCTTAGCATATGCATCATCATCATTCTTGCCCAGTTTACATTAATCCCTTTCTTCCTTGCATAAATAAGCTGCATCTCGAAGTCGGTAACCGTGCAATGGTTTCCAGCCCTTGGGAAAAGTATATAGACCAAGAAATAATGAAATAAACGATCGTCTATATAGAGGTTACCTGCATTCCAAGAATCTCTGGAAGGAATTACTCCGCCAAGACCACGTATCTGTTTGGCGCGAAATTCAGCTTCACTTAACCGCCCAATGCTGTAAAAGAATCCCTTTTTCGTATAGCCATCTCATATCTCGTCTTCAGGATCATATAGGAAGCTTCCGGTGCAAGGAATATGCAAGATCTCACCAACAACCTGAGGAGTTAGAGAGATACGAGTGCCCAGCACATATGTGACAATCTTTTCCTTGTAGGGGGTTAGATTACTGAAAAACATTCTTACCAGATCCGGGTAGTATGGACCATACGAAGAAATCAATGGTTCCAGACCATAAGCATCTAGATCGTTCTGAAATGAAAAACATTCTTCAGGGAAGGAGGAGAGAATACCATACTTAGGGTTGGAAACAATTTTCCTTTGGAAGTCTTTGACAAATCTGACTTCTTGTTGCTCAGTGGGAGTTGACAGCAGTGGATTAGATTATGAGTCAATCTTCTTTTTCCCTTTATCTGAAGCTGATGCCTTTCTCTTGGTTCTTGAAGCCATGAAAATGGTGTTTTAGATTTTGTGTTTTTAGGGATTATGTGAGAGAGAGAAGGTTTTGGAAAAGAGAAAGCTTTTGTGATTTTGGTAGGTATGAGATGAGTTATTTGAATTGAAGTGTATTTGTCTTGGGAAGATGAGAGATAAATTCTGACCAATATTAATTTTATGTTATAAAAGCAACTTTCAGTGCGTGCAATCGATTGCATTACCTTGTGCAATCGATTTGCACACAAACAGAACCAAAAATTAAAGCAAAAATCACATAGTGCAATCGATTGCAGTAAAGGTGCAATCGATTTGCACATGAAACAGAATGGACAGAACTGAAAATTTTCTTTGTGCAATCGATTTGCACTCACAAAAATTGTCCAAAACCAAATTTTTCTTGAAAATATAAGTATCACATAGCATAAAAACATATATGGCAAATATAAAAGCATATATAAGAGAAATATCAAGGGTAGAATGAACCTTATGCGTCGCGTTCGTCAAGAATGCCGAGCTCTCGCCGAATTTTATAGAATGGTTCTTTTGCCAAAGGTTTGGTGAAGATATCGGCAAGTTGATTATGAGTATCTACAAAGGTTACCTCGACATCTCCTTGAAGAACATGGTCACGGAGAAAATGATGTCGAATGTCTATATGTTTGGTTCTTGAATTCATGACGGGATTCTTTGTGATGTTGATTGCACTTGTGTTGTCGCATCTTAGAGGAATGCACCCTAGATCGAGTCCATAGTCACAAAGTTGTTGTTTTAGCCACAAAATTTGAGCGTAACTACTACCCGCTGCAATATATTCAGCTTCGGCCGTGCTTAGAGCAACACATGCTTGTTTCTTGTAGGCCCAAGATACTAATGCATTACCAGGAATGTGACAAGTTCCACTTGTGCTCTTTCTATCTGTTTTACATCCTGCATAATCCGCGTCAGAATAACCAATTAAGTTGCAGATACTACCTTTTGGATACCATAATCTGACATTTGTTGTCCCTTTGAGATACTTCATGATCCTCTTTACCGCCGTGAGATGAGATTCCTTTGGGTTAGCTTGAAAGCGAGCACAGAGACAAACACTGAACATTATGTCAGGACAGCTTGCCGTCAAATCTAATAAGGAGCCTGTAGCGGTGAAAGTCGGAGATCAAGCTATTAATTAACTTGACTCACAAAAAGCAAGAGTCGCCACCGCGCTTTATTATTTCCAAGGGAAAAGGGAAAAGAGCGAAATAAAACCCTAAAATATGCAATGTAAAATAATACTTAAAAGTAATAAAAATACAATGCGTTTTTGAAAGAGATCGAGAGTTCGGGGGTTGGTTATACAATGGGAAGGTATTAGCACCCAATGCATCTGCGATACTCCGCAGGAACCTTTTGAAATATCTGTTTTTGGTTAAAATTGTTTGTTTAGTTAAAATGGTTCGTTTGGCTAAAAATAGGTGTTGGCGAGATTTTGAAAATGTGATATCCTAATGTCGAAGTTTTAACTTAGAAGGTGTGAGTTTGAAAATGGAGTCTTTTGGGAAAATTATCTTGAGTTTAGCAAAGTAGTAAACAAACAAAAAAATGAAAAAAAAGGGTATTCGCACGATCGGATGAGATGTATTTGATGACGTGAAGTCAACAAATTTAAATTTTCCCTTGGAGTTAAAACCACGGACGGATAAATAAGCTAAGAGTATATCAAACCTTAGGTGAAAATAATTCACAAGCCGACAGCATCATCAAAAAACCTAATGTGAGATAATACTCCAAACATCAGATAAAGCGCAAAGGCGGTGGATAAAGCTCACGGTGTCAGATAAGAATCCCTGCATCACAAGAGATATACCGACAAAATTTAACAGCACGGGAAACTTATGTGCGTCCGCACAATTTTCAGAAGTTAGTTGGAATTAAAAATAAAATCACAATGCAATGAAAATAATATCTACATAGACGGAATTTATTTACCAATGAAATGAGTAAAATATACAGTAAAAAATATTATGTACCAGTATATATTTACAGTACCAAATATTAAATCAAAATAGTAAGGTAAAAAGGGAATAAAGAAAAAGTATAAATGCGCTATGCGAGAACGAACGCTTGAAACAGTTCTCGGAAACCAAAGGGAAATGAGGTGTTGTTGTTGTTTGAACAATAATGAAGAGAGTGCTACTGCATGAATAAATGCACAACAACAGAGGGAGGCTTCAGCCGGAAGACGCGAGGCAAACATCAGAGTGAGGAAGCTGCGATATCAGCCGCGGAAGTAGTGGTGGATGGTGTCGAAATTTGTTGAAGTCAGAAGCTGAGCGGATTGTTGTTGATACGGACTGGAGAAGAATTGACGGTGGGAGTTTGTGTGGCATAACACTCGCGGACGTAAGCCTCTACTTTTGGCGGAAGGATGAAAGTTTTACGGGTTCTATAGATGAATTAATGATGAAGCCGGAGGAAGTAGACGGAAGGTGGGTGAGTTCGACGAAGGTTCATGGATGGTAGTTTGATGGAGGTAAGCTCACGGAGAGGGTGGGTCGTGGAAGATGTTTGGAGGGAGGTGACGGTAATTGAATGGTGTTGGAAGAAGGAAGAATTTGAGGGAGGTTGTATTAATGAAGAGGAAACAAAAGGGATCGCTGGGTTGATTTAGTTTAACAGTGATTGCCGGATGTTGTTGGGAGGAGATGAGATAAGTGAGGTGGAGAAGGGGGTTGCTGTCGTTGGAGAAGGATGGAGGACATGCGACGTAGCTTTGGCCTCCTCTCATGGTTAGTTTGACGGTGGAATTTCGGGTTAAGAGAGATGGAGGCTATGGCAGCAGAGCCGAGTGAAGGAGGCTTATGCTGGTGCTGGTTGGTTTGAGGAAAAGTGAGGATGAAAGTGTGGATGGAGAGTGTGAAGGTTGGCGGTTGGGGTACGTAAGTTGCTGGCAATTGGATGAAGATTGGGTTTTGGATGTGGTGAGAATGTGTCTGTTGATTGAAATGAGTACCCATATGTATTTGAGGTCTATCATCTTTTAGTTTTGGTTACCTACTGCTATGCTTTTTTTTTTGTTTTTGGAGAGAGGGGAAGTGAGTTTATTTACTGTGTTTTTTTTTTGTCTTTTACAAAGAAAGAGTAAGTAGTATTATATAGCCAAGTGAAAATAGAAAAAGATGATTTCAGTTTCAATCGTTCAATCGTATCCGTCCAAAATTATTTCAATTTTATCAATCCATAACTTATGCTATTAACCAATAGAAATAGAGCAATGTGTAAATAATATATTTTGTGATCAAATAGTCCTTAAATGATAAAAATAACCCAAAAACTAAATGTATTAAAATTAACTCAATTTAAAATGATTTTTTTGAATATTTTATGAATAAAAAATAAAGACCCAAAATGACCGAAAATGATAAAAAACGGACGAAAATTTATCCGAAAAAATAAAATGAACACATTAAAATAATCTACATGTCACAAAGATTAAAGAAAAAATATTCAAGAAGTCAAAAATCAAAAATAAAATAATAATAAAAATATCAGGCTAAAACAGATGTTTACGGTTAAAAACGAGACTTCGAACTGTACCGAAAAAATAAAGCGAGCATACCGTCATAATCTATGCGAAACGCAGATTCATAAAATGATCGGTAAAAGGTGAAAACTTGAAATATTTTCTCACTAATTTCCCGCATAGTGTCGAATCGCTTTTAACAGTCTGTCTATAAAACCGAAATATTTTATTATCAACATATAAACAACTTGGAGCAATGCAAGAAAATAGTAAACAGATAAAAATGAATGAAGTGAAATGTCGGGTATTTTACAACTGAAAGACGATGCAAACTTTGATTTAAACTGACTTTTCTGGTCAACTTAAATACGACTAATGATGCAAAATATGATGAATGAAGATATTTACTAATGATTGTGACCAAATGACAAAATATGGTATGAATGTGCGACTGAAAAAATTAGGGGCGAAATTTAGGGTGCAACAGTTGTGCCTTGATGAATCAGTCTTCGAGAATCCACAATCAACCGTACTTCGGGTTTGGGAGACTCAAAACTTTAATTGAGGCGCGACACCTGATGCTCTTGATTCAGACCTGTCTCTGCACATGAAGCAAAAGAAAACATGAACATACACCTTTGTATGCGATTAGAAATTAGTGATACATAGGCTAAAAATGTTCAAAACACTTGACAATCTTCACATAGTCAAAGCTCGAAGGTGAGAGGTTAAAACCGACCGTATTTCGTGACCTTGACTTATCTTTAAAAATGCAAAGATAAAAATGAGATCTTAGGTCAAAAATTGGGGTACAACAGCTGCCCCTATTTAAGTTTCTTCTATCTGGAGATATGAAGATTGGGATCTTCATTTCGACGAGATTGAAGGGACTTAAATATAGAATACACAATTTTTGGCCTTAAGATACCGCGATTATGTTCATGATATGATATGAATGTAATGCTCTGAATTTTATGGGGAATGACGCCATATGAGACAGACTATGCTGGAGAAACCAGGCACATTATACAGTAATCCCACAGAGGAAGAGGTTGTAACTCCACTGGGGAAACAAAGTCATAGACTTCAAATGAGAGACTCTTGAATGATTTACATCAGTGTTGAGACTGGAAAAGAAATGATTTACATCAGTACGAAGACTGGAAAAGAAATGATTTACATCAGTACGAAGACTGGAAAAAGAAATGATTTACATCAGTACGAAGACTGGAAAAAGAAATGATGGACATCAGTACTGAGACTGGAAAATGATTGACATCAGCACTGAGGCTGGAAAACAGAATGATTGACATCAGCACTGTGGCTGGAGATAAACATCTCTGATTTCTAAATTATACCAAGAACGGTAACACAATTCTTCTCTAACCAAGATATCGCTTGAAAAGGATAAAATAACAAACTTCCCCACGGGACTTTTCCGAAAGGGATGCCATTTGCTGAGTAGACATTATTGTTGGGGATGCACAAGCTGCTCAAATAAAGAGGCCGCCACTTGCTTCCTTTCAAAGGTGTCAATAACATACAAGCTGTTCATGAAGAGACCGCCACTTGCTGTCTTCAAAGAATATTAAAGCACACAAGCTGCAAATGAAGAGTCCGCCACTTGTTGCCAAAACCCACAAGCTGCTCATAAAGAAGCTGCCACTTGCCGTTTTCAAGGGAACAATAACACACAAGTTGCTCAAATAGATAAGCTGCCACTTGCTGTCTTCCAAAAATACTAACGTACAAGCTGCTCATGAAGAAGCTTCCACTTGCCGTTTTCTGTACAAGCTGCTCATGAAGAGACCGCCACTTACCGTTTTTCAAGAGAACAATAACACACAAGTTGCTCATGAAGAGACTGCCGCTTGTTGTTTTCAAAGGTGATAATAACATACAAGTTGCTCATGAAGAGACTGCCGCTTGTTGTTTTTTCAAATGTAGCAATAACAATACAAGTTGCTCATGAAGAGACCGCCGCTTGCTGTTTTTCAAAGGTATTAAAGTACACAAGCTGCTCATGAAGAGTCTGTCACTTGTTACTTTCAAAGATACCAATAACCCATAAGCTGCTCATAAAGAGACCGCCACTTGCTGTCTTCAAAGAATATTAAAGCATACAAGCTGCTCATGAAGAGTCCGCCACTTGTTGCTTTCAAAGATACCAATAACCCACAAGCTGCTCATAAAGAGACCGCCACTTGTTGTCTTCAAAGAATATTAAAGCATACAAGCTGTTCATGAAGAGTCCGCCACTTGTTGCTTTCAAAGATATAAATAACACATCATGAAGATATTGCTGGAGGTGAGAATCAATAATTTCATCGAGGATGGACAAACTGCTCATGAAGAGACCGCCATTTGTCGTAGAGAAATAAGAAATAATCAAACTGCTCAAATAAAGAGTTAGTCGCTTGTTGTCATGTCGATATTCCAGAAGAAGGTTGTGATAACACTGCTTGGGAATAAAGTTCATCTTCAATGGGGAACCATGAGTAAATCCTTCTTGAGGAGACCAAGTATTTACATTGCAAAATAAATGCACTTTCCATCTAGGTTTCACAGCCTAGAGATATTCACAGGGTATCATTCACAAGAGACACAGCTCAATCCAGGAATAAACTGGAGAGGAAACAGTCAAACAAGACTCCACCCAATGAGGAAATAACTCAAATGGGGATTTATCCTATCCAGAGATGGAAAAGGAAAGCTAAAGCAAGATTCTTCCACGAGAGTTAACTCAGTGGGTAATTAGAAAGAAGGCACATTTTATGCTTAAGTTGACACTCTATTTGGAAAGATCAAATATGTTATTTGAATAGACATAACCAAGGTGTACGAACTCAATGACATCAACAAATACAACTGTGCATGCATGATGCAAGTGTGAATGAATAAATGAATGTCATGTATATGCTGACAAAACAGACAGGGGAGATAGACTGAAGATGATAAGACGTCATAGTACAGCTCGACACTAGGCTAATCTCAACAGGATGGGAACATTACTGGAGATAAAACACAGGCCATCATTGGAGCAAGGTCCTTTTACAAGGCTTAAATATCTCTGGAGAGGAAGATATTTTCAGGTAGAAAACCCAAAGTCTAGTCTTCTATTGCAAACAATCCATTGAAAGGATAACAACACAAACAAAGTTTCAGCTGGAAAGAAGTCTTGCTTAGCTGGAGATACTGGGAACACCACCCTCTGATAATGTATGAAAAACATATCTTGACAAATCTGGATTGCCCCTGGGATTAATTTTGGATGCCCCAAGTTTACTGCTGATAAGCTGCATGATGCACGACGATTCTTGCGAATAACTTCACTTCTAAAAGGCCCCAAGCTATATGGTTGATGGGGAGAAATCGTCTCAAGAGGATTTTACAAAAGACTTGGCATTCACCATGCTCTGGTGTCCTCAAACTCTTAGAGAGATTCAATAAATCTCGATGTGATTGCCCCAGATTGACTGTAGTTGGCACAACGAAGTCTTCAAATTTTTGCCCCAAAAGAGTAAACAAGTTGGGAAAGCATTAACTGGGAGAAGCAACATGTCCGTGTTCAAGGTCTTTAGGTGACATGCCCCTGGATATGATTTTTTCTTGACGTGATCCGCCAATTACTCAACATAGTTTCAGGCCTTAAAAGAATAAACTCATCATTGGTGCTTATGTGAGCTTCCTTGATATCAAACAAATTTTTTGCAGTTAGAAAGAGTTTACAATGAGAATGAAAATTCTAATGCAACAGTTATGTAAGTCTTGAAGATTTTGAAAGATATCGCACAAATTTTGAGAGTTAAAGCACCATTTATTTTTGTATAGGAAGAACATATAATACCAACATAACTATTTAGAACATTCATGGGAGTCAGGAACACTATCTCATTGAAGTATGCTTTCAAAATAACCTTGCTTCAATTAGGACTTTTGAAGGTTGTAACGTGGTCTGGTTCATGGTTTTTTAGAAAAAAGATTTTAAGGCTCAAAATTTTTAGGTGCCCACCCATTCTTCGTGATGTTCTCCAACCCTATGTTCAGTTAATTCAACATGAGTGTTCATCTCTCAAAAGGATTTTGTGACGGTTAAGGAAACGACGAGGCTTTCCGTGTAGCAACCACCTTTATGTCTTCGTGTTTGTAGTCACCATTTTGTTCTTTGTTGAGGAATTTTCTTTGTATTCCTTTCCTTGCAATTTTATTTTCCCTAACTTTTTCCTGAACTAATTCTTTTGAATTGATGGTCCAGCGGGATTGCCTAATTTTTGCCTAAGTCGCACGTTTTCATGTTTTTGACTTAGCAGGCTTTTCTTTTTCTTGATTTTTGACTTTTTGAACAAAATGTGTGACATTAGCTTGTCTTTGTTTGTTGAGAGGATTGTGATTGCCTCGTTTCTTGATGAATGATGGATAACATTGTGGTTCCACATCCTCTAGATTTATTATACATGAAGGATAGCCCTCGTAGTTTCTCTTCAAAAAACATCTTCCTTATGAATTTTGAACACTCAGTCAGATTAACTAAAAACTACCCTGCCCCAGGTTAAAATTCAAGGTTTTTTCGTATAGAAAAGAAACTTCTGCTTTGAAGGCTCAAAAGGGGTTAGCAAGGGATTATCTTCCTTATATCTCCGGTGTTTAGGGATTTGAAACAATGCCTGTACATCATCAGCAAGATTTTATCCAAAAGCAAACAACCAGAGATTTCGTGTTCTTTAGATCATCATCCTCCCTTCAATCTCTGCCTAGGCAAGATAATGGGCAACAAGTTGGTATCATAATGCAAAAAGAAATTTAAAATTTGAAAACAAATATGAGTGAAACGAATGAATTTCTTCAAGACAAACATACTCATTGTATTAAGATAATCATTCAGATGCAAACAAGTTCTTACATGCAAACAATGTTTTGATAAACAAGAAAAATTACAAAAAGCAAAAATAAGTTAATAATCTGGGAAGGCTTTCCATCTGGACTTGAATTACCGAAAACATCCTTCAAAAATCAAAGTCACTATAAATCGTGTTTACTCTCCGGCATGTGCTTGATTTGAACTTCAAAACCAACATCCTTGAATGACAAGATACCACTTCTGACCATCTTCTGAACCTCAATCTTCAAAGCAAAGCAATCCTCCAAGTCATGCCCAGGAGCACCTTGATAAAAGGTACAATCCAAATCAGTTTTGTAGTACCAATGTATCTTCTCAGGAACCTTCGGTGGAGGTCGGGTCTGAACCAAATTCCTCTGCATCAGGATAGGGGACAACTCTGTATAGGTAATTGGAATTGGATCAAACTGGGTTTTCCTCTGATTAGGAACTTGCTGATTCTGTTGATGAATAGGAGGAACGTAATAATTTTGACGATGAATATTTCTTCCTATGGTTCTCTTCTTGGAAAAGTTATTATCAAACTTCTTCACACCATTAGCTGAGCTACCATCTTCATATAAACATCCCTTTCCGACATCTTCTTCTAGACGCACTCCCACATTCACCTTGTGAGGAAAGTCATTAGGTGCATTAACCATCACCTTCTCATGAGAGAATGATTTTAGAGTTTCAGTGAAGACTTTTATCATTGTTTCCTCCCTCCTAGAAGGATTGACTTGGGCGGCAACCAGAATTTGAACCAAACCAGTTAAATTCTCCATACTAGCTTTCAAAATAGTCATCTCTCTACGGAGTTCAGAAACCTCTTGTTTGATATTCTCCATTGTTCTCTTAGCGTCAGTGTTGTACATGGTGAGACCAAAGGAAAAATAAGACTTGGAAAAAGACCTTTTAAAGTGAAACAAAAAATGTAGAATGATGTATGATATGCAAAAGAGAGTTTTTATTTGATTTTCAAGGAACTCAAGATATTAAGTTGTAAACATCAAAGTATGAAGATAGAAGATGAATTTTAAATTGGCTCCAAACATTGATCAAGTTATCATCAAGATCAATCATCCATTTTGGTGGATTAGGGTTTTCGCCCTATCAACACCCAAGATCCATTGAGCTTGAAAAAACTTGTGATGTTTACAAAGAAAGACCTCCGAATTCCTTCAAAGTCAAGTGAAAAGGGTTTTATGGATGCATGAATGCATGGCTATGCAACAACCACAAGCAAGATCATAAATAAAGTCGAGAGGTTCAACGTCACGAGCATGGAGTCAAGGTAAGGAACACCCCCAAGGTATGTACTAATGGTTTATCACACCTGTAGAACAAGGTTTTAAGAGTGCTCGGAGTCTACATTCCTCCTTCGGATATTACCAACATCTTGATTACGCAATAATCAGCAATATTCTCAAGAGAAACTCATCCGAGCGTAGCATCGCGTAACAATTACTTCCGGATTACTCCGTTATAATCTCCGCGCTACACCTAAAAGGCTAAGATGGGTTAGGGTTCTACGGTTCCCAGCTTCTCTGGCTCCCAGGTCGAAAATAATAATGTCTTCCCGATTACTCGGTAAACAAATATTACGTTCAAAAGGGCCTTCCACTAAGTGGGGGATCTCATGCCTCCTTCTTCGGGATTACTCCCTCAAAGTTAACATGACTATACCTCCCGTCCTATTCCTAAGTGTAACTTAGTCCGGGTATAGGACTTGTCCTTTGTAAATATTATCAACACCCAAATAATCATAATTGTGATACAGTGGGAGAACTGACTAGTGTTTTGCGTTCGTATTCGCACTTGTGCGGTTGAGCAAGAGTCGCCACCGACTTTTTATTTTATCCTAAAGGAAAGGTTAAAAAAGCACAGCAAAAACCTTTTGAGATATTTCGTGGGTTCGGGGGGTAGATTATGAAAAGGGAAGGTATTAGCACCCTTTTCATCCATGGTTATCCATGGGCTCTTAGTTACTTGGTTTTTTAGATCACTTGCCTTGATTTTCGATTGCTTGAAAATGGTGTATGTGTGAGTGTTTTTTGAAAATGTTTTGGAAGAAGATGCCTTGTCTTAGGCTAACCTTGCAACAATTCTTTACTCGAATATTTTACAAAGGCGTGTATCTTTTCGAAAAGATGTTTCAAAAGGTATTGAGAGTTTGTTTGAAAGTGTTGTGGATTGTGGTTTTTGAAAAGAAGGCAAGTGTTTTTGCAAGTTGATCTCAAGTAACTAAGAGTCTTGTCTACCCTATTATACTCAAAGGTTTTCTCTATGTTTTCAACCCCTTTTAACAATTTTGTTCCACCATTGAATTTGGTGGACAATCTTGCGTTTAGGAAGTTTATTCGGGACGGGCGCGAGTCATCGTATGGACCATGAATGCAATGATGCCAAGTGTCTTTGGCAATTTGTTTTGAAGGGACTATGATCATTCCGTTTTAGGCAACATTCGAAAGCGTCATCGAGGGACTTATGATCATTTGATTTTTGTTTTGCCAAAGAAACTCGACGTGCTAGCATGGCCCATTTTGGAAGGCAACATGTGGGATTACCCTAGAGGGTGCAAGTGTGATTGTGTATTGATTTCATGTATTTGTCTTGTATTAGGTTATCTAGCGTTTGATTTTATGTACATGCAAACCCTAGGTCTAACCATGGTATAATTGAAAGCGGTAAATTGCGAAATGTAAAATCTACGCTATTACAAAATAAGTATCCGGGAGTGGGGCTACAAATTTATGAATGGGGATGAGACTTAGGATCACAGTGTCCAAATTAACCAAATCGAACCAATCAAGTGTAAATGAGTATCAACATAAGCAAATGTATAATGTATCAAAATGCAAGTATATTGTGTAAGTGTACGTGCATATGTGTATTTATATATGTAATTATTTACATGTGCGACAATGTGGAATTAATGTGTATTAAGGTATTGTTTTAACCTAAAGAAAAATGTTTATTTAGTGACCTTGTATTTTCTTGATATGTATAAAAAGAAAATGTCTTAATTGAATGTTTTTAGTTCTAATTAAATTATGTATTAGAATGATGTTTTAAGAAAAGAAAATATTTCTAAGTTTTAATTATGTATAAAAGGTATTTTTCATTTGTTATGTACAAAATATTTTAATTGAAAGAATAAAAAGGGATATTTTCAATTTTAATTACATGGTATAATAAGAAAAAAAAAGGTTTTATTTGTATGTACAAAATAATTTAATTAAATTTATTAGAGTTATGTATTTATAGAAATGTGTTTTTAAGTATTTTTGTATTAAAGTACTATTTCCATACTTTGTATTTTTATTTAATTATGTTTGTATAAAAATAATATTATTAGTGTAATAATAGGATGCAATTAGTATTAAGTAAAAAAAAATGGTTAATAAGATGTTAGAAGATGTTTTGAAAAGAATGGGCTTGGGCATTCAGAATGGGCAAGGCCCACGTTTGGGCAAAGGTTTTTCGTTAGGGTTTCGTTGATTTGCTTTCAGTAGATCATGCGCTTAGGTTTTGGGACAGCGGCAGCGTTCGTTCGTTCTTCGCGTCTTTCTCCATTCGCTTCTGAGTTCTTCAGCCCAAGGCCACCGGTTACTGAACAACGCTTCCTTGCCTGAGCTACCCGCGTTACCACCTCTTCTCCTCTCAGATGTCTTAGACAGCTCTCAAACATGGTAGCGTACTGTTTCGAACTTGTTTAGGCATTTTTAGATTTCGCATGTCATGATTTTTATGTTCTGATCCTCGTGTTCGTTGTGTTTGTTTTAACGAGGTGGTGAAAAGAAAGATGAGGAGAGAATATACTACCTTGAGAGGAAGACGATGGGGAGAAGAGGACGAGGAGGCGCTGAGGCGGCTCAGTGGTGAAGAGGCTTTGCACGATGAAGCTGGCTTGGACAACACTTGGTACTTCTGTATCTTTTCTCTTTTGCTTAGGGTTTCATGATAATTTTGAACTGAAAACTCTATTTCTTGATGTTCACCTCTTTCTTCTTCTTCTTTGCCACTGTATGCTTGTTGTCTTTGATGCTTCTGTAACTGCTTAGTAGCTACCTTTGAATGTTTTGCCTTGAGCTTTCCCAATGATGTTTCTTACTGAGGGCTTTATGTTGCCTTTGTTGAATGCCTGGGTTGCCTTTGACTTTCTCCCTCTCTTTCTGGCCTGTGTTGCCTTGGTTGCCTATTGCTTTTCCTCTTCTCTTACAGTTGCCTTGAGTGTTTGTCGTATGCTTGCTTATGTCGCCCTATGATGAACTCAGAGTTCTGAGGGCTTGTATACCTTGAATGCTTGTGTATGCTGTTGAATATGCCTTTGTGTTTAGAAAACGCCCTATGATGGATGCTCTGAGGGCCTTGAGGGTTTCAAACAGGTTTTTGGCCTATGCTGAGTTGGTTGGCTTGATATTTTGGCTTGATGCAGTGGGCTATGGTTTATGGCCTGAGGCTTGAACTGAATGGTACAGGCTTTTGGTTTAAGGTGTTTGACAGGTGAGGCTTCAGGCTTGCTTCAGGCAGGCTTGGCATGTGCAGGCGGTACTGGTTTTTGGCCTTGTTTTTGTTTGACAGTAGGGTGAGTTTG
This sequence comes from Vicia faba, assembly GCA_948472305.1. Taxonomy (NCBI): domain Eukaryota; kingdom Viridiplantae; phylum Streptophyta; class Magnoliopsida; order Fabales; family Fabaceae; genus Vicia; species Vicia faba. The sequence goes on along the minus strand of OX451735.1, from coordinate 637,579,888 downwards.
CTTCAGGCAGGGTGGTCCTTAAGGCTTGGACTTGGTTCTGTTGGTTTAGGCAGGTGCAGACTTGGCCTTGACAGATTATGAGGTTTTGATGGTTTAAGCGGGTTTTGTTTTTTTGACAGTAGGTAATGGTTTATTAGGCCATTGCAGGTTAGGTGTTTCTTGTGATATTGGTATTATGGCTCAATCAGGTTTTCTGAGGCTTTCGTTATGGTTATATCAGTGGTCTTTTTTTTTGTTGTAGAGTTTTTGCAGTTAGTCTCTATATATCTTTTGTTATCCCTGCTGTTGCAATTTTATATTTGTTTCTTTTTGTCTTCCAGCCTCTTGGTCTCTTGGCGCCTAAGACTTTTTTTTTGAATATCTCAAACTTTGGCATCTTTTCTTGGACCAAGTTACTGGGCAGACTTGCAAGGTTTTTTGGCATTTTTCTATTTTGGTGATTAGTTCTGCTGTGTACTTCTGTGTAATTTGAGTAGCACTGATATAATGCTTCTTTTAGCCTTTTGCCTTACTGTCTTATTGCAGTTTTATTTTCTATATTTTCCTTATGCCTAAAGCCAAACAGTAAGCCCACACTTCTCCTCTTTTCTTTCTCTCTCTTTGGTACACTTCAAAGAATATTAAAATGTTTTTCTTGTGTACTTTCTGAAAAGGATACTCGTTGGGAAATGATGAAAGAAAATTTGGCTTGCATAAAGACTTCCTCTGCATACTTTATCTCTTCTTTGACAGCTTTGTGCAATAACCTGTACCTTTTGGCAGTTGACAGCAAGTTTGACACTTTGCATTTTGACAGAAAGTTGCAACTTGGATTTTTTTTCAGTTGGGTTTGAACTGTGCAGTTTGCTTGAGATTTTTGAATTTATGTAGTTTGGCACTTTGCATTTTTTCTCAACTTTGCATTCATGATCAAATAAAATTCTTCCCTCTTTGTGAACCGGGAGAAATCCCGTGATTTGCAGAGAGGGTTAACTGATCCCAATCAGTGGCCTTTAATGATGACTGTAATTTTATCTGTCTTTATTTATTTATCAGTCACTGACCTTTTCCTTTTGCAGATGAATATTTGGATGGAGAGGAGCAAAGTGAAGAATGAAGAATTAGGGACTTAGAAAATATTTAGAAAAATAGGATAGTTTTATTTTCAATTTAATCATTGTAAACTATTATTATTTTAAATACTTCGTAAATGCATACTTGTATCTAAATAATAATTGTAACAAATGTTTAAATATGAAATAAAAATTCTATTGATCCATTTAATTCTTTTTATCCCTTCTCAATTATTTACTTATTATTTATAGTTCCTTAAATTAAAACAAATGAAAATTAAATTCCAGATATTTAATTCTTAGAATAATAAATAATCAACTAAACATTGATTCTTCGTTGATCAAAATAAATGAACTTGGCGCCTCCATCATCTAAAGCAACGCATAGTCAAACGCAATAACTGATCAGACACATTCCTTCTTTTCACTGATTTTTAACAAACACTGTAATTCCAAACTGCGTATATCTTTTGACTGGTGAATTCAAACCAAATGCCCTTCTTTTACTGATTAAATCAAAACAATGCGAATTCAAACCGAATCTCGGAATAACTTGCAAAGTGCTGTGGAATTTAAATCCTTCTGAGAATATGCCCACAAAAACCTTAATTCCTGATTAAATGCCAAAGAGCATTCGCCTGATCAAAATTGAGCCAGAATCAACCAAAACCCTAAGCCAACCGTGTGAGAACATCCAGAGCCTTGAAAAATCAATAAAACCCTAATTTTTGTTTGACTGACGAGAAAAGTCCGTTTGTCCGATTCTTGAGCCAGTTTGAAAAGTCAGGAGATGCCTGAAGCTGAGATTTCTTGTGGTAAAATGTGAGGGCAAATTTTGGGGTACAACAGTTGCCCCTGTTCAATCTTCTTGAACCTGAAGGGTTAGATTGGCAAGTTTGCCTTTCGCGACTTGAAGGTAAAAGAAGATTGGACACTAAAGTACCTAGAAAATTTGCACTCGGCGATGTGATGGTAGATGTGAATGGGCTTAAAGATGCCATTTGGTGATGGGCTTAAAGATGCCATCTGGAATGAGTATCAGGGAGATGTCCATGCTTGGGACCATCTCTGAACTGGGGGTCTGAATAAGCAATAGATTGACATCCGTTGTTGGGAGGAATCCGTAAACTGTTTTCAGAAGTTTGAGAAGAGTCTGAACAAGCGATAGGTTAACATCCGTTACTTGGAGAACCCGTGAACTGTTTTCAGAAATCTGAAGTTGAATAAGAAATAGAGCAGCATCCGTTGTTGGGAAGCGTCCGTAAACTTTTTTCAAAAGTTGCATCTGAACAAGTGATAGATTAACATCCGTTGTTGGGAAGAATCCATAGACTGTTTTCAGAAGTCTTGAGAAGAATCTGAACAAGTGATAGGTTAACATCCGTTACTTGGAGAACCCGTGAACTGTTTTCAGAAATCTTGAGGTTGAATGAGAAATAGAGCAGCGTCCGTTATTGGGAAGCGTCCGTAAGCTGTTTTCAGAAAGTTGCATCTGAACCAGTCGATAGATTAACATCCGTTGTTGGGAAGAATCCATAAACTGTTTTCAGAAGTCTTGAGAAGAATCTGAACAAGTGATAGGTTAACATCCGTTACTTGGAGAACCCGTGAACTGTTTTCAGAAATCTGAAGTTGAATAAGCAATAGAGCAGCATCCGTTGTTGGGAAGCGTCCGTAAACTGTTTTCAAAAGTTGCATCTGAACAAGTGATAGATTAACATCCGTTGTTGGGAAGAATCCATAGACTGTTTTCAGAAGTCTTGAGAAGAATCTGAACAAGTGATAGGTTAACATCCGTTACTTGGAGAACCCGTGAACTATTTTCAGAAATCTTGAGGTTTGAATAAGCAATAGAGCAGCATCCGTTGTTGGGAAGCGTTCGTAAGCTGTTTTCAACGGTTGAGAAGAGTCTGAACAAGTGATAGATTAACATCCGTTGTTGGGAAGAATCCGTAAACTATTTTCAGAAGTCTTGGATTTGAATAAGAACCGTTGTAGGGTTGCTTGATGATGAATCCGTGTAAAACTGCATCTGAAACTGTTAAGGATAGCTTTTTATTCTTATCCTGAAAAGGACAAAATGTCAGCTGAACACAAAATTATGTTGCATGAAATGTATGATGCAATATATGTTATATCAATGTTTATGATATGAATGTAATGAATGCGCATGTAAGCTAATGAACTGTCTTGCTAGGGATAGATGAATCCTGGATGGCTGAAGATAAAAGCATCCTGACTGCTGCCGGGAAGAATAATTCCTTGGTTGTGACTGGGGAATAAGGAGCTTGGGTTGCATACCAAACCTCTGGGGAATTCCTGATGACTTCTACTGGGGAGCACCAATCTAGCAGACTTATGCTGGGGATACAAGACCGGGAATCTTCAGTTCGGTGGGAAGTGTCTCTGGAGACTTCACTGGGGAACTCAAGATTTATTCTCCTAAAACTCTGTGGGGAGAAGGTTCATTAGTCCGGCTCCGCTGGGGATACTGAAACTTAAACTCTGAGGGGAATTGAATTCCGGAGGATTCTCTGGCTGGGGATTTGCAAAGATAAGTTACTGCTGAGGAATTTTGATGAACTCCGCTGGGGATAGGAAGAATTTTGGCGAGTGCGATCTTCCGTGGTTGTTAGCTGAGGATAACCCAGTTATAAGGCCTTGTGAGGAATAACTTTGAATAAAACTCGGGAGAGACGTCCGTACTCTGCAGGGAATAAGCTTCCAGAATCTACTGGGGGTGAGTTTCAAGATTTGCTAGGGATATGGATTCCAAATCTCCCGGGGGTTTCCTTTGAAGGGTATCAAGATATCCAATTGTACCTTTGACCTATCAGTAATCCTCTTTCCCGACTCATAAGAGAATGATTATGTTTCAAATTCATATGCCTATTTAACAAAACATTGGACGTTTCTCAAAATAAAACAAATAGTGCAAGAGAAAAGAAAAGGAAATGACACAACTTTCTGGGAAAAGTATTTGTATTGATTTTCTTTGAGTATGTTTGTACAAAGGAGACAATCATCCTAGTAAGAGGATTCTGTCGTAAATATTGAAAGATTTCTACAAAATAAAGGATGGCTACGTGAAATAATTCCATGGGATTCCATTCCGCTATAGCTTTCACAACTCTGAATATTTGTCCATTCAATGCTTCGTTTGCCGATGACTGGATTGATCAGAAGCCTGGAACCGGTTGATGAAGAGATTGTCCTTGAAGTGATCCGACGAGACATAGTCACACGCTTTAATTCCCTAACTTTTTCCTGAATCGCCCTTTCGGGTTTTCGATCCACCGGGAAACCCCTTTTTGCCCAAGCCGCCCTTTCGGGTTTTCAACTTGCCGGGTGTACAGATTTTTTTTTTATCCCTAATTTTTGCCTGAACCGCCCTTTCGGGTTTTCGGCTCATCGGGATGCCCATTTTTGCCCAAGCCGCCCTTTCGGGTTTTCGACTTGTCGGGTTATTTTATGCGTAGTATTTTTTGACTATGTCTGCATTCGCAGGGTGCGGTAGATCATCGCCGTCCATGGTGGTCAGAATCATTGCACCACCAGAAAATATGCTCTTGATCACAAATGGTCCTTCGTATGTAGGAGTCCATTTGCCCCTGGGATCACTCTGCGGTAAGATAATCCGCTTGATTACGAGGTCTCCGACTTGATACACTTGACGTCTGACTTTCTTATTAAAGGCCTTGATCATTCGTTTTTGATACGTCTGACCATGGCATATAGCAGCAACTCGTTTTTCGTCTATCAGATTGAGTTGATCAAGTCGGGTCTGCATCCAATCATCTTCATTCAAACCTGCATCCTTCATAATCCTTAAGGAAGGAATCTGAACCTCCATGGGTAAGACAGCTTCCATGCCGTACACCAAAGAAAATGGTGTTGCCCCGGTTGAAGTGCGTATTGTCGTACGGTATCCATGCAGAGCAAACGGTAACATCTCATGCCAGTCTTTGTAAGTGACTGTCATTTTCTGAATGATCTTCTTAATGTTTTTGTTTGCAGCTTCAACAGCACCGTTCATCTTCGGCCGATAGGGAGATGAATTGTGATGATAAATCTTGAACTGTTCGCACAACGCGGTGATCATTGTGTTATTCAGATTTGTACCGTTGTCTGTAATGATCCTATCTGGAACACCATATCGACATATGAGATTTTGCTTAATGAAACGGGCAACCACATTCTTAGTGACAGAGGCGAAGGAAGCTGCTTCGACCCATTTGGTGAAATAGTCAATGGCGACCAGGATGAAGCGATGTCCATTTGAAGCCGTGGGCTTGATTTCTCCAATCATGTCAATGCCCCACATCGCAAATGGCCAAGGAGCAGTCAGAACGTTGAGAGGGACCGGAGGGACGTGAACTTTATCAGCGTAGACTTGACACTTGTGGCAAGTACGGGAATGTTGATGGCAGTCTGCTTCCATGGTAGACCAGTAATAGCCTGCCCTTAGGATCTTTTTAGCCATTGTGTGTCCGCTCAAGTGGGTGCCAAATGTACCGCTGTGTATATCAGTCATGATCAACTCTGCTTCAGCCTTGTCTATGCATCGGAGTAATACGCAATCATGGCTTCTTTTGTAAAGGATGCCATTGCTCAGTAAGAATTTGGCAGCAAATTTCCTTAAGAACTTCTTGTCATTTACGGAAGCTCCTTCGGGATAATCTCTAGTATCGAGATATCTTTTGATTTCATGGAACCAGGGTTGTTCCACTACTTCTTCGATATTAATCTCGTGACAATGCGCAGGTCCATCCATTCGCTTGATGGTGATTTGGGGAGCCTCGTTATCCCAGTTGAGTTTAAACATGGAGGACATTGTAGCTAAGGCATCTGCTAGCTGATTCTCTTCTCGCGGGAAATGCTCGAAGGTAATTTGCTCGAAGTGAGACAACAATGTCAGGACATGTTCTTTGTATGGGATAAGATTAGGATGCTTGGTATCCCACTCTCCTTTGATTTGACTGATGACCAAAGCTGAGTCCCCAAATACGACCAGAGATTTGATTCCCAAGTCTATAGCAGCCTTGAGACCAAAGATGCAAGCTTCATATTCGGCCATGTTGTTTGTGCAGCTGAAGCAAAGTCGGGCCGTGAAAGGTGTGTGACAACCTTCCGGAGAAATGAGTACTGCGCCAATACAATTTCCAAGTGCATTTGAAGCACCATCAAAGTACAGGGTCCATCGGGATCCCTTTTCGGGTCCGTCATACGGTCTGTTACTTTCAATGCTGTCCAAATTCATGATGTCCTCATCCGGGAAATCAAATCTCATGGGTTGATAATCTTAGATAGCTTGATGAGCCAGATGGTCAGCTAGTACACTCCCTTTTATGGCCTTTTGGGTGGTGTACTGGATGTTGTACTCAGTTAGGATCATCTGCCATCTAGCTATCCTTCCAGATAAGGCGGGCTTTTCAAAGATATACTTGATAGGGTCCATTTTAGAAATCAACAAGGTAGTATGAGTCAACATATACTGTCTTAGTCGGCGAGCAGCCCATACCAAAGCACAGCAAGTTTTCTCGAGCAGTGAGTAGCGAGTCTCACAGTCGGTAAACTTTTTGCTAAGGTAATAAATAGCATGCTCTTTTCGACCAGACTTGTCATGCTGGCCCAACACACACCCCATTGAGTTATCCAAGACGGTCAAATACATGATCAATGGTCTCCCTTCGACGGGTGGCATCAGAATAGGAGGTTCTAGCAAATACTCCTTGATCTTATCAAAAGCGGTTTGGCAATCGTCGTTCCATTCAACTACCTGATTTTTCTTCAAGAGTTTGAAGATTGGCTCACAGGTGGAAGTCAGATGAGAGATGAATCTGGCAATATAGTTCAAACGCCCCAAGAACCCTCTAACCTCCTTTTCAGTGCGGGGAGCAGGCATTTCTTGTATTGCTTTCACTTTTGCGGGATCGACTTTAATGCCTTTGTTGCTTACAATGAATCCCAAGAGTTTACCAGACCTAACTCCAAAAGTGCATTTACTTGGATTCAGCCTGAGTTTGTATTCTTTCAATCTGGCAAACAGCTTCTCCAGATGTTCAAGGTGCTCCTCCTCTGTTTGTGACCGAGCTATCATATCGTCTACGTAAACTTCAATCTCATGATGTATCATGTCATGAAATAAAGCTACCATGGCGCGTTGATAAGTTGCCCCTGCGTTCTTCAGCCCGAACGACATCACTTTATAACAGAAAGTGCCCCATTGTGTGACAAAAGTTGTTTTCTCCATATCCTCGGGGGCCATTTTGATCTGATTGTAGCCCGAGAATCCATCCATGAAGGAAAACACTTTGTGCTGAGCTGTATTGTCGATCAAAATGTCAATGTGCGGCAGCGGAAAATCATCTTTGGGGCTGGCCCTATTCAAATCCCGGTAGTCCACACACATCCTGACTTTGCCATCTTTCTTAGGTACTGGCACGATGTTAGCGACCCATTGAGGATATGACGTAACAGCCAGAAAGCTAGCGTCGAATTGTTTCATTACTTCCACTTTGATCTTTTCACACATGTCAGGCCTCATTCGGCGGACTTTTTGCTTGATCGGGGGACAATCCTCTCTTGTGGGGAGACGGTGAACCACGATGTCTGTGTCTAAACCAGGCATATCTTCATAAGACCAGGCGAAGATCTCAACGTACTCATTCAACAACTGTATCAGACGTTCCTTGACATTTGGTTCCAGATTGGCACCCACTTGCACTTCCTTCCGGTCTTCTTTGGTTCCCAAGTTGACAATCTCCAATGGCTCTTCGTGAGGTAAGATGGCCCTTTCCTCTTGCTGTAGAAGTCTGGCTAATTCCCCTGGTACTTCACAACCTTCGTCATCTTCATACTCGGCTTGATTGACCAGATCTTCAGAGTTATTGAAGGATATAGCAGAATAGTCACCCATGGAATCCGGAGTGGATGGGTACCTGCATTGGTGAGTGTGGGTGTGTGTAAGGGATAGCCATCCTTAATCAAAAATGCGAAAGGAAAGAAAATGAACACAAGCAGTTTATCAAATGAAAAACGTCCAATGAATCATTAAACATGGCATATGGATATGAAAAATAATCAAAAACCCTTACAAGTGGACCTACATGCCCCGGGCAAAGGCATGCGGTGAAAAGATAGTGTGCGGATTGTTTGAAAGTAAATATTACAGACCAAATTGAACATGTTTAACAGATAAATTACTGATGAATAAAAGTGATGGGGACAAAGTCTTTTGCCTCCCAGTTGCTCAATCCTCCTTTGACAGTTGGGTAAATCCACTCTTCGATGTTGCTCTCTTTGTCTTCATCCTCCAAAGCGTTGATTCCGTAGGGAGAAATTTTGACTGGCGCCCTTTTAATCTTCGAACGGCACATAGCTTTCTGGCCTGCGGCTGTAAACCCTAAACCGAATTTGTCCGCCTTATATGGAATGTCAGGTAACCGCCCCCATGCTGAATTCTTCCCTTCCTTGATTGCGGCCCTGCGTCCTCCAGAGATGCCATCCTGGCCATCTGTCTCGGTGTCTCAGCTGCCAACTTTGCTACTGCTATTTCAGGAAGGACTTCTTTGAAATGTTGAAACGGTGTCTCAATGAACTCTCCTTCAACCTCCACATACCGGAAAGAATTTAAGTGGCTAATCATGTACTCTTCTTCGCCATGGACAGTAATGATCTTTCCCTTGACAGGATACTTCAACATCTGATGCAAGGAGGAGGTGACTGCCCCAGCATGGTGTATCCAAGGTCTACCCAGCAAGCAAGAGTATGATGGACGGATGTCCATCACATAGAAAGTGGATTTAAACACCTCAGTGCCTATCTTGATGGGGATTTCAACCTCTCCATGGACCATTCTCTTCGAACCATCGAAGGCTCTGACAACAATATCACTCGGCTTCAACTCCAACCCTTCACAATCTAGTCGGTCCAAGGCCTTCTTAGGCAATACATTCAGCGACGAACCAGTATCGACCAAGACATGCGCGAGGGTGGTTCCCCGGCACTCAACTGAAATGTGCAAAGCATCATTGTGGTTTCTGCCTTTAGGAGTTAGGTCGGCATCAGAAAAATCTAATCCATTGTCCGCAGTCAGGCTAGCCACGCAATTCTGAAATTGATCCGCAGAAGTTTCCTGGGGCACATGAGCTGCCTTCAGAAACTTAATCAAAGCTTTAGCGTGTGCTTCTGAGCAAAGTAATAGTGCCAGCATGGAGATCTTGGAGGGGGTTTGCCCCAGCTGTTCTACCACGTTGTAGTCACTCCTCTTGATTATCTTCAAGATCTCATCCATTTCCTTCTTGGAGGTTTCAGAGATAACCAATGGTTGAGCCCTCGTCCTGACGAACTCATCTTGTATTCCCTTTCCTTTATCAGCAATGGTAGGAGAGACAGCACTAGGAACAACAACTTCTTCAATCGAAGGAGTTCTAGCAGAGAGTTTTATTGGTGCAGGGATGATCTTCGCAGATGAGGGTCCAAAGATTGCTCTTGGAGGGGCAATCTCTGGAGAAAATATTCTCCCGCTCCTGGTGATTTTGCTAGTGCCTGCAATGTTACTAATGCTGGCTTCTTCATCATCCGAACTTTCTTCAGTTATTTCGATTTGCTTGATACCATGGTAGTAGACGTCACCGCCATAGTTCCATGGTATGGACTTCTCGGAAACATAGGGGACTGGCCCTGGCATTGTTATCTTCAAAGGAACAGATTTCGTAGCTGGCGTAATCTTAACAGGCTTTTTGACGGCCTTGGAAAGATTGTCGTGAATGGTTATGATTGAGACATCTTCAGTATGAACTGGAACAGCAGAAACTTTTTCAAACAGGATCTGTCGACTATCCATAAGGCCTTGGATGCCTTTCTTCAGTAGTGGACAATCAAACGGCAGAGAGTAATAACAATAACAGTCTTCTTTACAACCCGGGAAGATCCCGGCCCTTAACAGATTCAACTTAATGGTTAACAAAGGAGTTATCAGATCATTGACATCAGCAACATACAAATCTTCTTCAATGGCATTGATATTTCGGCCGTGCTTCGGCATGGGTGCAGATATCACATTAGGCTTCTCCGGAGCGTCAAACTCTACTTCTTTCGCTTCTATTAGGTCTTGGATCTTATGCTTGAGTGCCCAACAATCATTGGTGTCGTGTCCAACACTGTCTGAATGGTAGGCGCATTTAGCATTAGCATGATAATGAGGAGAGGACGTATTCACATTCTTTGGTGCCTCCTTGATGGTGGCGAGGTTCAACTTTAACAGATGAGGAAGCACTTGCGCTGGAGTCATATTAATACGGGTGAACTGCCGTTGTGGCCGTTCCACCCGTTGCTGATTTGGTCTGGACTGGTTGTAGCGAGGCTGCTCACTTGGTGTGTTTTGAATCATTACGGCCCCCACAGTTGGCCGACGCTCCGTCTTCCCTGCTCTTCTCTGAGAATATACTACAGTCGTTTCCTTCTTAAAAGGTTTCTTCTCAACACTTGCAGCAACACCCTTCTGAATCTTTCCTGACTTGATGCCAGCTTCAATTCTTTCGCCTGTTAAGATCAAATCGGTAAACCCCGCGGAAGAGTTACCAATTAGATGATTGAAAAACGGCCTAGATAGGGTCCCTAGAAACATATCAACGAGTTCACGATCGGTTAAAGGAGGCTGCACCCTGCCAGCCAAATCCCTCCATTTTTGTGCATATTCTTTGAATCCTTCGCCTGTTCCTAGTGACATACCTTGAAGTTGGGTACGAGTAGGAGCAAGGTCAGAATTGTACTGGTATTGTTTGTAAAAGGCGGTGGCCAAATCCTCCCAATTGCGGACGCTGGTTCCCTCTAGCTGATAAAACCACTCCAACTGAGCTCCAGAAAGGCTGTCTTGAAAGAAATGAATCCAAAGGTTTTTATCTGTCGTATAGGGTTGAATATTTCTCACGTAGGACCTGAGATGCATTTTGGGACAAGACAACCCATCATACCTCACAAACACTGGCACTTTTAATTTTGGGGGAATCACGATCCCGGCGACCAAACCCAAGTCTTCAAAATCCAAACCCGGTATTCTTTGCAGTTCCATGGCGGCTAACCTGTCTTCTAAACCCTTGTATTTATCATCAGCTGGAGGGTATTGTTGATCGGAATAATCTTCATCCTTTTCGACATCCTCTTCTTCCGCATCAGACTCGGAAGGTACCGCAGCTCCACCTCCTTTGCTGGTTCCTTCATCAGAAATGGGAGGAAATTCAAGCACTCTCCGAGCTTCTCCGTTAAATCTTCTCCCCAAGGTAGCCACTCCGACCCTCTTTTTCTTCTTCTTCACTGGGTCCTTATTCCCCAATTGAGTCTTGATATCCTCCTGACCCTTAGCCAAGGTCATCAGGAGTTGCTGGAACTGTGCATTCTGAGCTTGCAGGTCTTTGACTGTTTGCTCGAGATCCATCCTACTGAAATAAACAGCAGATAGATAAGGAAACCTGGAGTGAGACCTGCTTATGCACATGATGAATGGTATGCTTATGTATGCAATGCATTCAAGGATTTAGGACATTCAAAATTGTTTCAGACAAAGAAGAACGCACGTCATATTAATAAGAAGAAGTTTGTTAGTACATAAGTGCCCCATGGGCCAAATATTACAAAATAACTTCTCAAGGCAAAAAGACATTGTGCATCCTCTTTGGTGCGATGTAGGTGTTGAGGGCCTCTTGCTCATGGAGTCGGCGGGTAAGCTCTAGAACCTTCTTCTCACTGGCGTAGAAGCTAGCTTCAAAAGTGTTCTGTTCCTCCTTAAGCTGAATCCAACTTTTCTGCATTTCTTCCCATGATGTAGGCATGTCAGGATGTAGGATGGTGTAGGGAACCTCTCCTTCATTGACGGGCTCTTTAATCACAGGGAGTACATGAGGATAAGGTATCATCAGACTTTGGGCTCGGGCTCGTACCCACTTGAGATAAGGTTCAAGAGGGATGGAGTTCTTGTGTCCCAGAGTCTTGCTATCAACCTTGTTGAGCTTTCCCCAAGCTCTGATGAATCTTTGGCGAAGTCCTTGCGCATCGTTGTCGAAGTAAAAAACTAGGTCAGGAATCAACATGTCATGAGGACCATCCCTCCGTGCATATCCAAATTGTCTCAAAGCTAGGCAAGGGTTGTAGGTGATACCTCCTCTAATTCCAAGTAAAGGAACATTAGGAAATTCTCCGCAACGATCGACGATGATGACATTTTCTCTGGACCGAGAACACCAATGTACATCAGAGTGAGTGAGAGTCATCAATCGTTGTGACCACCTTAAACCCTGCTCATTCTTCAAAACTGATTGCGGAAGGTGCGAAATAAACCACCTTGCAAGGAGAGGCGTACAACACATGAGAACACCCCTCTTTCTCATTGTTCGTGTGTAAAATGAGTGAAGAATGTCCCCAAGCAATGTTGGTATTGGATTTCTGGACAAGAAGATTTTGACGGCGTTGACATCTACCAATTGGTCAGGATTTGGGAACAAGACCAACCCATAGATAAGGAGTGCCACAATCTCTTCAAAGGCTTGTAGGTCTAATGAATTCCAACATTCTTGTGCCTTCTCAAACAAGAATTTTGCTAAGAATCCCTTGACGCCGCTTCTGGTTTCCCAATGCCCCTTGATGTCGGAGGGTTGTAGATGTAATGCTCGAGCAACATCTTCCGGCTTTGGTTCCTTTTCCGTACCGTTGAATGGTAGTTGATTAAGGATAGGAATTCTTAGGAGTTGAGAAAACTCCTCCAAAGTGGGTACCAACTGATAATCATGGAAAGTGAAACAGTGGTGAAGAGGGTCAAAGAACTGGAATAGCACCTTCATCATGTCTTCTTCAATGTTGGTGTTGACTAGGCTGAGCAGTCTACCATGTCTTTCACTGAAGGATGAGTTTTCCGGAATTCTTGAGGTGATCTCCTTGAGTTGAGGAGAGATTCTCACAAGGTTGACTTGAATGGTGTTTCTGCGAGGAATTTCCATGACCTACAAAACAAGAACAAAGATGAAGATCCAAAACCCTTGAAATGGTTAGTGAATGCATATGATGTTTCATGATGTTCATGATGTTTATAATGTATGCACAAAACATATGTACAAGCAAATCACACCAATCCTTAGTTTCAGGCTTGCATGGGGTTTCATAGGTAAGTACCCTCTTGAGTGTAGTTGGCTTAAAAACCTGTCCTATAAATAGTAACCGGGTTCTAAGGAACTCAATATCACGGGATTGTTTTCATTGTTCATTGTTTTGGTTTAGCCACTTAACTAGCGACCAAAATATTCCAAGAAAACAACCCTTAATGAGTGTAGTATCGAGTATCTACCAACTTCGGACTGCACCAAAGCCGGTCATCTCACTACCCCTAATAAAAGGCCAAGATGGTCAAGTAAGGTTCTAGGTCATTAGTGCTTAATGACATAACTCAGCGGCCCCGTACTCTCCTTGATTGAACTCAAGGGTTACCGGTACTCACAAATATGTCGCACTAATATAGCTATTGCTTCGACCGTGTCGGTATACCCTGCACAGTTTCCACAACGTATTGCTATCTATGAATGTTTCCCAAATCCGGGTATAGGATTTCAAGCCCAAACAAGAGAACCATAAGAGGTAAAGCAAGCAAAGCAAACAAATAATCATGCAAGAAGGTGATCTAAAAACCCTAAGGTAACCCCACTTTTAATTCGTCCCCAGCAGAGTCACCAGTTCTGTGATACGGTGGGAGAACTGACTAGTGTTTTGCGTTCGTATTTGCACTTGTGCGGTTGAGCAAGAGTCGCCACCGACTTTTTATTTTATCCTAAAGGAAAGGTTAAAAAAGCACAGCAAAAACCTTTTGAGATATTTCGTGGGTTCTGGGGGTATATTATGAAAAGGGAAGGTATTAGCACCCTTTTCATCCATGGTTATCCATGGGCTCTTAGTTACTTGGTTTTTTAGATCACTTGCCTTGATTTTTGATTGCTTGAAAATGGTGTATGTGTGAGTGTTTTTTGAAAATGTTTTGGAAGAAGATGCCTTGTCTTAGGCTAACCTTGCAACAATTCTTTACTCGAATATTTTACAAAGGCGTGTATCTTTTCGAAAATATGTTTCAAAAGGTTTTGAGAGTTTGTTTGAAAGTGTTGTGGATTGTGGTTTTTGAAAAGAAGGCAAGTGTTTTTGCAAGTTGATCTCAAGTAACTAAGAGTCTTGTCTACCCTATTATACTCAAAGGTTTTCTCTATGTTTTCAACCCCTTTTAACAATTTTGTTCCACCATTGAATTTGGTGGACAATCTTGCATTTAGGAAGTTTATTCGGGATGGGCGCGAGTCATCGTATGGACCATGAATGCAATGATGCCAAGTGTCTTTGGCAATTTGTTTTGAAGGGACTATGATCATTCCGTTTTAGGCAACATTCGAAAGCGTCATCGAGGGACTTATGATCATTTGATTTTTGTTTTGCCAAAGAAACTCGACGTGCAAGCATGGCCCATTTTGGAAGGCAACATGTGGGATTACCCTAGAGGGTGCAAGTGTGATTGTGTATTGATTTCATGTATTTGTCTTGTATTAGGTTATCTAGCGTTTGATTTTATGTACATGCAAACCCTAGGTCAAACCATGGTATAATTGAAAGCGGTAAATTGCGAAATGTAAAATCTACGCTATTACAAAATAAGTATCCGGGAGTGGGGGTACAAATTTATGAATGGGGATGAGACTTAGGATCATAGTGTCCAAATTAACCAAATCGGACCAATCAAGTGTAAATGAGTATCAACATAAGCAAATGTATAATGTATCAAAATGCAAGTATATTGTGTAAGTGTACGTGCATATGTGTATTTATATATGTAATTATTTACATGTGCGACAATGTGGAATTAATGTGTATTAAGGTATTGTTTTAACCTAAAGAAAAATGTTTATTTAGTGACCTTGTATTTTCTTGATATGTATAAAAAGAAAATGTCTTAATTGAATGTTTTTAGTTCTAATTAAATTATGTATTAGAATGATGTTTTAAGAAAATAAATTATTTCTAAGTTTTAATTATGTATAAAAGGTATTTTTCATTTGTTATGTACAAAATATTTTAATTGAAAGAATAAAAAGGGGTATTTTCAATTTTAATTACATGGTATAATAAGAAAAAAAAAGGTTCTATTTGTATGTACAAAATAATTTAATTAAATTTATTAGAGTTATGTATTTATAGAAATGTGTTTTTAAGTATTTTTGTATTAAAGTACTATTGCCATACTTTGTATTTTTATTTAATTATGTTTGTATAAAAATAATATTATTAGTGTAATAATAGGATGCAATTAGTATTAAGTAAAAAAAATGGTTAATAAGATGTTAGAAGATGTTTTGAAAAGAATGGGCTTGGGCATTCAGAATGGGCAAGGCCCACGTTTGGGCAAAGGTTTTTCGTTAGGGTTTCGTTGATTTGCTTTCAGTAGATCATGCGCTTAGGTTTTGGGACAGCGGCGGCGTTCGTTCGTTCTTCGCGTCTTTCTCCATTCGCTTCTGAGTTCTTCAGCCCAAGGCCACCGGTTACTGAACAACGCTTCCTTGCCTGAGCTACCCGCGTTACCACCTCTTCTCCTCTCAGATGGCTTAGACAGCTCTTAAACAAGGTAGCGTACTGTTTCGAACTTGTTTAGGCATTTTTAGATTTCGCATGTCATGATTTTTATGTTCTGATCCTCGTGTTCGTTGTGTTTGTTTTAACGAGGTGGTGAAAAGAAAGATGAGGAGAGAATATACTACCTTGAGAGGAAGACGATGGGGAGAAGAGGACGAGGAGGCGCTGAGGCGGCTCAGTGGTGAAGAGGCTTTGCACGATGAAGCTGGCTTGGACGACACTTGGTACTTCTGTATCTTTTCTCTTTTGCTTAGGGTTTCATGATGATTTGAACTGAAAACTCTATTTCTTGATGTTCACCTCTTTATTCTTCTTCTTTGCCACTGTATGCTTGTTGTCTTTGATGCTTCTGTAACTGCTTAGTAGCTACCTTTGAATGTTTTTCCTTGAGCTTGCCCAATGATGTTTCTTACTGAGGGCTTTATGTTGCCTTTGTTGAATGCTTGGGTTGCCTTTGACTTTCTCCCTCTCTTTCTGGCCTGTGTTGCCTTGGTTGCCTATTGCTTTTCCTCTTCTCTTACAGTTGCCTTGAGTGTTTGTCGTATGCTTGCTTATGTCGCCCTATGATGAACTCAGAGTTCTGAGGGCTTGTATACCTTGAATGCTTGTGTATGCTGTTGAATATGCCTTTGTGTTTAGAAAACGCCCTATGATGGATGCTCTGAGGGCCTTGAGGGTTTCAAACAGGTTTTTGGCCTATGCTGAGTTGGTTGGCTTGATATTTTGGCTTGATGCAGTGGGCTATGGTTTATGGCCGGAGGCTTGAACTGAATGGTACAGGCTTTTGGTTTAAGGTGTTTGACAGGTGAGGCTCCAGGCTTGCTTCAGGCAGGCTTGGCATGTGCAGGCGGTACTGGTTTTTGGCCTTGTTTTTGTTTGACAGTAGGGTGAGTTTGCTTCAGGCAGGGTGGTCCTTAAGGCTTGGACTTGGTTCTGTTGGTTTAGGCAGGTGCAGACTTGGCCTTGACAGGTTATGAGGTTTTGATGGTTTAAGCGAGTTTTTTTTTTGACAGTAGGTAATGGTTTATTAGGCCATTGCAGGTTAGGTGTTTCTTGTGATATTGGTATTATGGCTCAATCAGGTTTTCTGAGGCTTTCGTTATGGTTATATCAGTGGTCTTTTTTTTTTGTAGAGTTTTTGCAGTTAGTCTCTATATATCTTTTGTTATCCCTGCTGTTGCAATTTTATATTTGTTTCTTTTTGTCTTCCAGCCTCTTGGTCTCTTGGCGCCTAAGACTTTTTTTTTGAATATCTCAAACTTTGGCATCTTTTCTTGGACCAAGTTACTGGGCAGACTTGCAAGGTTTTTTGGCATTTTTCTGTTTTGGTGATTAGTTCTGATGTGTACTTCTGTCTAATTTGAGTAGCACTGATATAATGCTTCTTTTAGCCTTTTGCCTTACTGTCTTATTGTAGTTTTATTTTCTGTATTTTCCTTATGCCTAAAGCCAAACAGTAAGCCCACACTTCTCCTCTTTTCTTTCTCTCTCTCTTTGGTACACTTCAAAGAATATTAAAATGTTTTTCTTGTGTACTTTCTGAAAAGGCTACTCGTTGGGAAATGATGAAAGAAAATTTGGCTTGCATAAAGACTTCCTCTGCATACTTTATCTCTTCTTTGACAGCTTTGTGCAATAACCTGTACCTTTTGGCATTTGACAGCAAGTTTGACACTTTGCATTTTGACAGAAAGTTGCAACTTGGATTTTTTTTTCAGTTGGGTTTGAACTGTGCAGTTTGCTTGAGATTTTTGAATTTATGTAGTTTGGCACTTTGCATTTTTTCTCAACTTTGCATTCATGATCAAATAAAATTCTTCCCTCTTTGTGAACCGGGAGAAATCCCGTGATTTGCAGAGAGGGTTAACTGATCCCAATCAGTGGCCTTTAATGATGACTGTAATTTTATCTGTCTTTATTTATTTATCAGTCACTGACCTTTTCCTTTTCCTTTTGCAGATGAATATTTGGATGGAGAGGAGCAAAGTGAAGAATGAAGAATTAGGGACTTAGAAAATATTTAGAAAAATAGGATAGTTTTATTTTCAATTTAATCATTGTAAACTATTATTATTTTAAATACTTCGTAAATGCATACTTGTATCTAAATAATAATTGTAACAAATGTTTAAATATGAAATAAAAATTCTATTGATCCATTTAATTCTTTTTATCCCTTCTCAATTATTTACTTATTATTTATAGTTCCTTAAATTAAAACAAATGAAAATTAAATTCCAGATATTTAATTCTTAGAATAATAAATAATCAACTAAACATTGATTCTTCGTTGATCAAAATAAATGAACTTGGCGCCTCCATCATCTAAAGCAACGCATAGTCAAACGCAATAACTGATCAGACGCATTCCTTCTTTTCACTGATTTTTAACAAACACTGTAATTCCAAACTGCGTATATCTTTTGACTGGTGAATTCAAACCAAATGCCCTTCTTTTACTGATTAAATCAAAACAATGCGAATTCAAACCGAATCTCGGAATAACTTGCAAAGTGCTGTGGAATTTAAATCCTTCTGAGAATATGCCCACAAAAACCTTAATTCCTAATTAAATGCCAAAGAGCATTCGCCTGATCAAAATTGAGCCAGAATCAACCAAAACCCTAAGCCAACCGTGTGAGAACATCCAGAGCCCTGAAAAATCAATAAAACCCTAATTTTTGTTTGACTGACGAGAAAAGTCCGTTTGTCCGATTCTTGAGCCAGTTTGAAAAGTCAGGAGATGCCTGAAGCTGAGATTTCTTGTGGTAAAATGTGAGGGCAAATTTTGGGGTACAACAATAATATATACATATAATCAAACAATCAAATAATGATAAAACAGATAAAACAAATTAGGCTTAACCCACTTAGGGATGGACCAGCAAGAGGTCAATCTTTCCCCAGCAGAGTCGCCAATTCTGTAGCGGTGAAAGTCGGAGATCAAGCTATTAATTAACTTGACTCACAAAAAGCAAGAGTCGCCACCGCGCTTTATTATTTCCAAGGGAAAAGAGCAAAATAAAACCCTAAAATATGCAATGTAAAATAATACTTAAAAGTAATAAAAATACAATGCGTTTTTGAAAGAGATCGAGAGTTCGGGGGTTGGTTATACAATGGGAAGGTATTAGAACCCAATGCATCTGCGTACTCCGCAGGAACCTTTTGAAATATCTGTTTTTGGTTAAAATTGTTTGTTTAGTTAAAATGGTTCGTTTGGCTAAAAATAGGTGTTGGCGAGATTTTGAAAATGTGATATCCTAATGTCGAAGTTTTAACTTAAAAGGTGTGAGTTTGAAAATGGAGTCTTTTGGGAAAATTATCTTGAGTTTAGCAAAGTAGTAAACAAACAAAAAAATGAAAAAAAAGGGTATTCGCACGATCGGATGAGATGTATTTGATGACGTGAAGTCAATAAATTTAAATTTTCCCTTGGAGTTAAAACCACAGACAGATAAATAAGCTAAGAGTATATCAAACCTTAGGTGAAAATAATTCACAAGCCGACAGCATCATCAAAAAACCTAATGTGAGATAATACTCCAAACATCAGATAAAGCGCAAAGGCGGTGGATAAAGCTCACGGTGTCAGATAAGAATCCCTGCATCATAAGAGATATACCGAAAAAATCTAACAGCACGGGAAACTTATGTGCGTCCGCACAATTTTCAGAAGTTAGTTGGAATTAAAAATAAAATCACAATGCAATGAAAATAATATCTACATAGACGGAATTTATTTACCAATGAAATGAGTAAAATATACAGTAAAAAATATTATGTACCAGTATATATTTACAGTACCAAATATTAAATCAAAATAGTAAGGTAAAAAGGGAATAAAGAAAAAGTATAAATGCGCTATGAGAGAACGAACGCTTGAAACAGTTCTCGGAAACCAAAAGGAAATGAGGTGTTGTTGTTGTTTGAACAATAATGAAGAGAGTGCTACTGCATGAAGAAATGCGCAAAAACGGAGGGAGGCTTCAGCCGGAAGACGCGAGGCAAACATCAGAGTGAGGAAGCTGCGATATCAGCCGCGGAAGTAGTGGTGGACGGTGTCGAAATTTGTTGAAGTCAGAAGCTGAGCGGATTGTTGTTGATGCGGACTGGAGAAGAATTGACGGTGGGAGTTTGTGTGGCATAACACTCGCGGACGTAAGCCGCTACTTTTGGCGGAAGGATGAAAGTTTTACGGGTTCTATAGATGAATTAATGATGAAGCCGAAGGAAGTAGACGGAAGGTGGGTGAGTTCGACGAAGGTTCATGGATGGTAGTTTGATGGAGGTAAGCTCACGGAGAGGGTGGGTCGTGGAAGCTGTTTGGAGGGAGGTGACGGTAATTGAATGGTGTTGGAAGAAGGAAGAATTTGAGGGAGGTTGTATTAATGAAGAGGAAACAAAAGGGATCGCTGGGTTGATTTAGTTTAACAGTGATTGCCGGATGTTGTTGGGAGGAGATGAGATAAGTGAGGTGGAGAAGGGGGTTGCTGTCGTTGGAGAAGGATGGAGGACATGCGACGTAGCTTTGGCCTCCTCTCATGGTTAGTTTGACGGTGGAATTTCGGGTTAATAGAGATGGAGGCTATGGCAGCACAGCCGAGTGAATGAGGCTTATGCTGGTGCTGGTTGGTTTGAGGAAAAGTGAGGATGAAAGTGTGGATGGAGAGTGTGAAGGTTGGCGGTTGGGGTACGTAAGTTGCTGGCAATTGGATGAAGATTGGGTTTTGGATATGGTGAAAATGTGTCTGTTGATTGAAATGAGTACCCATGTGTATTTGAGGTCTATCATCTTTTAGTTTTGGTTACCTACTGTTATGCTTTTTGTTTTGTTTTTGGAGAGAGGGGAAGTGAGTTTATTTACTGTGTTTTTTTTTTGTCTTTTACAAAGAAAGAGTAAGTAGTATTATATAGCCAAGTGAAAATAGAAAAAGATGATTTCAGTTTTAATCGTTCAATCGTATCCGTCCAAAATTATTTCAATTTTATCAATCCATAACTTATGCTATTAACCAATAGAAATAGAGCAAGGTGTAAATAATATACTTTGTGATCAAATAGTCCTTAAATGATAAAAATAACCAAAAAACTAAATGTATTAAAATTAACTCAATTTAAAATGATTTTTTTTGAATACTTTATGAATAAAAAATAAAGACCCAAAATGACCGAAAATGATAAAAAACAGACGAAAATTTATCCGAAAAAATAAAATGAACACATTAAAATAATCTACATGTCACAAAGATTAAAGAAAAAATATTCAAGAAGTCAAAAATCAAAAATAAAATAATAATAAAAATATCAGGCTAAAACAGATGTTTACGGTTAAAAACGAGACTTCGAACTGTACCGAAAAAATAAACCGAGCATACCGTCATAATCTACGCGAAACGCAGATTCATAAAATGATCGGTAAAAGGTGAAAACTTGAAATATTTTCTCGCTAATTTCCCGCATAGTTTCGAATCGCTTTTAACAGTCTGTCTATAAAACCGAAATATTTTATTATCAACATATAAACAACTTGGAGCAATGCAAGAAAATAGTAAACAGATAAAAATGAATGAAGTGAAATGTCGGGTATTTTACAACTGAAAGACGATGCAAACTTTGATTTAAACTGACTTTTTTGGTCAACTTAAATACGACTAATGATGCAAAATATGATGAATGAAGATATTTACTAATGATTGTGACCAAATGACAAAATATGGTATGAATGTGCGACTGAAAAAATTAGGGGCGAAATTTAGGGTGCAACAGTTGTGCCTTGATGAATCAGTCTTCGAGAATCCACAATCAACCGTACTTCGGGTTTGGGAGACTCAAAACTTTAATTGAGGCGCGACACCTGATGCTCTTGATTCAGACCTGTCTCTGCACATGAAGCAAAAGAAAACATGAACATACACCTTTGTATGCGATTAGAAATTAGTGATACATAGGCTAAAAATGTTCAAAACACTTGACAATCTTCACATAGTCAAAGCTCGAAGGTGAGAGGTTAAAACCGACCGTATTTAGTGACCTTGACTTATCTTTAAAAATGCAAAGATAAAAATGGGATCTTAGGCCAAAAATTGGGGTACAACAGAGCCAATCATACCTCGATATTTAGTGATGTCGATGGAAACGCCTGATTCATCTTGATCAACATAAGAACCAGAACCCATAGGTGTAGACATTTCTTTGCAACTATCCATGTCAAACCTTTTGAAGATTTATTTGCAATATTTGGATTGGTTGATGAAGATGACATCTTTAAGTTGTTTGATTTGAAGTCCAAGAAAATAGTTCATTTTTCCCATCATGGACATTTCAAATTCTCCTTGCATCATTGATGAGAACTCTTCACATATTTCTTGATTTGAAGAACCGAAGATGATGTCATCAACGTAGACTTGTGCTAGCAAAGTGTCGCCTTTGATTTTCTTGATAAATAGAGTCTTGTCAACTTTGCCTTTTTTGAAACCCTTTTCGCATAAGAAGTTGCTTAAACGGTCGTACCATGCCCTTGGTGCTTGTTTCAGTCCATAGAGAGCTTTTCTTAATTTAAATACATGAGATGGATTCTTGATGTCTTCGAAACCCGGGGGTTGCTTGACGAATACTTCTTCAGTGAAATATCCATTCAAGAACGCGCTTTTGACGTCCATTTGGAAAAGCTGAAAATTTAATGAACAAGCATAGGCAAGTAAGAGATGAATAGCTTCTAACCTTGTAACTGGAGCGAATGTTTCTTCAAAGTATATTCCTTCTTCTTGATTATAGCCTTGTGCTACCAATCTTGCTTTGTTGCGAATAATTATTCCATTCTCGTCAAGTTTGTTTTTGAACACCCATCTTGTTCCTATAATGTGTTTGTTGCTTGGCCTAGGAACGAGTTCCCAAACTTGATTCCTTTCAAATTGATTCAATTCTTCTTGCATAGCTATGATCCATTGGTTATCGCCTAAAGCTTCATCAACTTTGGAAGGTTCAATTTGAGAGACAAACGCCATGTTTAGGCAAGCATCCTTGAGATTTAATCTTGTAGACACACCTTGACTTATATCACCAATTACTTTATCAATAGGATGATCTCTATGAGTTCTTCATTCTTTTGGTAGATCATTGAGATTCGATTCTTGTTGAGGTGATTTTTCTAGTTGAATGAATTAATCCTTGGAAGAATTTTCTTGAGGACCTTCTAAAATTTCATCATCATTATCACAAACAATATTATCCTCCTTTGAGGGGTTAGTTTCATCAAACGAAACATGCATAGATTCTTCAATAGTCGAAGTTCTTTTGTTGTAAATTCTATATGCTTTACTAGAAAGTGAGTAACCAAGGAACATACCTTCATCAGATTTCTCATCAAACTTACCCAAATTATCTTTGTCATTGTTAAGGACAAAGCATTTACACCCAAAGATATGAAAGAAAGCAATATTTGGTTTTCTCCCTTTGAAAAGTTCATATGGAGTTTTATTTAAGATTGGTCTAATGTTAACTCTATTGCTAACAAAACATGTCGTGCTCACCGCATCCGCCCAAAAGTATTTTGGAAGATTTGAGTCGCTAAGCATGGTTCTAGCAAGTTCCACAAGAGACCTATTCTTTCTTTCAACCACTCCATTTTGTTGTGGGGTCCTTGGTGCCGAGAAGTTGTGAGATATTCCATGTTCTCCACATAATTCTTTCTTTCAACCACTTCTTATTGAGGCAATTGTTAAAGACTTCTCATTCTGAATTTGTTTAGCATACTTCTTGAACGCCTTGAATGCATCACTTTTCTTCGCTAAAAAGAATGTCCAAGTATATCTAGAGAAATCTCCAACAATAACCAAAGCATATACATTACCTCCGAAACTCCTTGTTCTCGATGGACCAAATAGATCCATATGTAACAATTGTAGTGGCCTAGTAGTGGAAACCACATTTTTAGATTTGAAAGTTGATCTAGTTTGTTTCCCTTTTTGACAAGCATCGCATAGTCTATCTTTGACGAAATTTCTTTTAGGCAATCCAATGACAAGATCATGCTTGATTAACTTATTCAAGTGTTCCATATGAATATGAGCAATTCTTTTGTGCCAAAGCCATGAATCATCGTTGTTCGCCATGAGACATTTAACCTTCAAAGATGGATCATTAAGGGAAATCATAAATATATTATTGATTCTTTTACCTTTAAGTATAACCTCATGAGTGACTTCGTCTTCTATCAAACATTCATCCTTGGTGAACTTGATTTTGAAGCCTTTGTCACAAAGTTGGCTAATACTTAGAAGATTGTGCTTTAGTCCTTCAACATAGAGAACATCTTCAATGGATGTGAAAGGTGGAGCACCAACTTTGCCTTTGCCTAGGATTCTTCCCTTATTATTGTCTCCATAAGTGACAAAACCCTTGGCCTTTAGCGCTAGATGTGAAAATTGGTTTATGTCTCCTGTCATATGCTTTGAACAACCACTATCAGGATACCAAAGATTGCATGTGGTCTTCAAGCATACCTGCAAAACAAATTAGGTTTTGTTAGTTACCCGAGTTGCTTTGGGTCCTTCATAATTAGTGCCTTTATTTACCCATACATAATGCCCACTTGCCACACTGAAGTTTCTAACATAGCAAGCATTAGGTGTATGGCCTTTAATACCACAATAAAAACAAGTAGGTTCAAATTTACTTCTATATCTAGAAGGATAAGATTTCTTCTTAGGAAATGTTTTCTTTTTCGGATAGTGAAGAACTATTTTAGGTTTGTTCACTTTCTCTTTGGAAGATTGATCACTTGCCTTAACAAAGATAGTTTTGTTAGAACTTGGTTTTGAGAACTTTGAATATCCAAGTCCACTTTTATCATTGGAGTATCTTTGTTGGCTAAGAACACCTTCCAATCCAATTTTCCATTTTTCATATCTTTCAATGACTCTTTTTAATTGGACAATTTGGAAAGAGAGTGAATCACAATTTTTGCATACAAAATTCTGTTTTTGTTCATCACTTGATTTTTGTTTTTCTTCTTTGAAATCTTTTTCCATTGAAACATATTTTTCTTCTAGAGATGAAATTTGTTTCTTTTGTGATGAAATGGTTTTATACATAATTTTGCATTCATTCAATAGTTCATCTATAGCACCTTGTGCATCACTATCAAAAAGAGAAAATTCATTACTAACCTCATTGTCTTCATCATTGGAATGGTGTGAGGCCATCAATGCTAGATTTGCACTTTCATCACTATCGGAACCGGATGAGGAACTTATTTCATTATCCTCCCATGCTACATAAGCCTTTTTGTTCTTGAATCCCTTCTTGCTTTTGAAGCCAACTTTCTTGGAGAGTTTTGGACAATCTGGCTTGATATGACCTTACTTACCACATTCATAACATGTGATTTCTTGTATTGATGTGGAGCCTTCCTTTTTCTGAAAATGTTTCTTTCCTTTTGAATGAGAAAAAGGTTTTTCATTTCTATCGAAGAACTTACCAAGCCTTTTAACAAGAAGCATGAAGTTTTCATCTTCTTCTGGATTGTTTTCCTTTTCAACTTCCTTGGAGTCTATCTTCAAAGCAATATTCTTGGATTTCTTCTCTTGATTTTCATGCTTTTCGAGTATTCCGAGTTCCGTTTCATATTCTTGAAGTTTTCCAAATAGAGTTGCGGATGTCATGTTGGAGAGACTTTTCTTTTCTGAAATTTCCGTTACCTTTGGTTTCCATTCCCTTGTTAAGGACCTAAGTACTTTCAGATTCAATTCATCATGTGTCAAAGTTTTACCAAGAGCACTTAGATGATTTGTCAAGTGCACAAATCTCTTTTGTAAGTCAAGAATTTATTCTCCGGGCTGCATTCGAAATAGTTTGTATTCTTGACTTAGGGTATTTAGCCTTGATCTTTTTACTTCAGTCGTTCCTTCATGAGTTTGTACCAAGGTATCCCATATTTCCTTTGCTGTTTTGCATGTCGAGACACGGAAGAATTCGTCCATACTAAGTGAACCTTGAAGAAGGTTTATTTCCTTTTTGTCATATAGAACTTTCTTTTTATCATCATCGTCCCATGCAGTTTTAGGCTTTGAAGAGCCAACACCATTGATTACCGTAACCGGGATAAATGGACCATTTTCAACGGTGTTGTACCCCAAAATTTGCCCTCCCATATTCTTCAAAGTTTTGACAAGCATCACCTCAAATGGTTCAAAGTCTACTCAAAGGCTACACATTCAACCATCCTCCTAAGCCAGTCAAATTAGGGTTTTGGTTCTTGCAAAGAAGTTGAGGTTGTCTAGGGCTCAATCAAGTCCCATATGCTCATACATATTGTCAAGCATCCACATGTCAAGTTTCAAGGCTCACAAGGTCAAGTTGCACAGTCAAAAACCCTAATTGCTTCACAGTCAACTGTAGGGGCAAAATGGTCATTTGGTAGTCAAAAGTCAAAATTTTTGGTTAACATCTTATTTTGAAGCCACAATCATCATTTGGTCAAATCTTGACCATGATTTCATAAGAATGGCTCAAAAATCATCAAGGTGTCAAAAGTTTCTATTTTTGGACAGCTGAAAAGTCAACTGTAACTTGACCAAGGCATAACTTTTTCATGGTTCATCAGAAAAATCCCATCCAATTCTCATCTTGAAGGGGAAGACATTTCCTACAACTCATCTTCACATTCCAAGTCCAAGAAATGCTCTCACAAAAAGTTATCAATTTCAACATTATAGGTCATTTTCAAAAGTCAACAAAAAGGCACTTTAAGTCAAAGACCATAACTTGAGATTGGTAAATCAAAATGACATGGGTCCAAAGGCATTGGTTAAAGGACTTCAAGAACTTTCCAAAATGTCCAAGAACATGTTCATATGATCAAAATTGAGCAAGATATGCATTGGAGAAGTTGGGAAATTTTTGTGAAATGGCCAAAGTCAACTATCCTTGAAACTTCAATTTTTGACAAAAGGGCCCCACTTTTTTCCACTTGATTCAGCCTTGTCGTCTCACCCACGTGTCCCATGATTTATTTCAAGATTAAAGATTAATTTTTCTATTTTTATTTAATTTTATTTGATTTAATTCATTTTAAATCTTTAAAATTCAAATAAAAATCAAAGAAATTAATTAAGGGATATCTTTGAGTTTGAATAGCCTTGATGCACCATAATTCACATGCCAAATTCGTGTACAGCCTATTTCAAACACAAAATTCAAATTTGAAGCAAAAATGGCAAGTGGTTCAATGGTGGTTATGGGCAAAATCAAAAACTTCATTGCATTGGTTTAATGTTCATTATTCTGATTGATTCTCATTACTAGACATATATGCAAGCCTTGGCAATCCAATTCACGACCTAGAAAACTCAGAGGCAGCCAAACAAATTTCAAAAATTTCAAGAGAAAAGTGTGAAACTGAAATCCCACTTGCAGCATAATTCGAGCCTCCTTTTTGATCCAAACACACTCCTTACATTGCCAGGAACCTTTTGCAAGCACAAACAAGCCAAAAACCTCAAAGAATCGCTCATCACTCCCCCACGGTTTTTCCATTATTTTGAAAATCGAAACTCCATTTTTACGCCTCATTAATTCATTTTGATCATTGTTATGCATTGCTGACATCGTTACGAAGCTTTCTGTATATTTTAATTTGATTATAAGGCCCTAAAACGAAAGTCACCATTGTCGAGTTCTAGGTTTTCAAAGCTTGTTATTTGGGGCTTTTGCTATACTGTAAAATCAGGACTCCAGACATACATGGCCAAACTCAGCATGATGAGACGAACATGATGGATACCTCGCGCCCTTTTTATGTTATCCCTAATTCTATTCGCTATTTTCTGTCATTGTATTTAGTGGGGGTTAAAAACCCCCGCTATCTTGTTTCTATTTTGCAGAAAAGAGGAAGACGATGATGAGGTGGCTGTGCGTGTGTGGTTGATTCAAAGCACGCGCGCTCTTTTTTATTTTCTAGCATATAACGCATTTGTTTTATATAATGTTTCTTTTCTATTTTACTAACAAACGCGCCTAAGTGATGCAGTGGTTGGAGATGTGGCTTGCAATCTTTGGGGCCTGGGTTCGATCCCAGGTCCCCACCAAATTTCATATTTTTTTTCTTCCCATGCTTGTGTGCAGCGTCTCATCAAGCTTCCATCATACACCTCATCCAGGAGTCAGCCAAGTGTCCATCAGTGTAGATCCAAGGGCCAAGCATGAGGACCATGGTGCTCTGGAGTTAACATGGGCGTAGGCAATCAGAAAAAGTCAACAAGCTTTATTCAAATGGGCCATAATTCCAATCAAAACACCCCCTCATTCTGGCCCATACCCCCTTGGGTTTGCTTCCTTTTTTATTATTTTGTCATTTTCATTTTTTTTTATTTTTCTTATTTCTTTTTTTTATTGATAATTAGCATAATTAATATTTTCATAAAAATTAAAATAAAAAAAAGAACTAACATTATTATTATTATTATTATGTTATTTTTATAAATATTTAATAATTGAATTAGTTTTAATTAGGCAATTTTAACTTTTTTTAAATAACTAAAATAATTTAGAATTAGGTTAACTTTTAATTTTAATTCTTTTTCTTTTATTTTCATTTAAAAAAACATAAAAATACAAAAAAAACATTTTTCTTTTAATTAAATTAATTAATTAGTTTAATTATTAGTTATTAATTGCATTTAATTCAAAAAAGACAAAAAAATTCAATTTCTTTTCTAAAAAGGGTCAACACCCTTAAGACATTCCCGATTCTTTCTTTCGCGCGCATTTATTTTCTTATTTTATATTTATGTATCTGTACATAGTATGTAATAGTTAATTAGGGATTTTTACCGCTTTATTTAAATTCTCGCACTTATTTACCAAAACGGGTTTTTGTCTTTTGGCGATGTATAGACCCGCGCCTTGTAATAGTTAGATTTACATTTCCGCAATTTATTTTCCGCACTCCTAACTGTTAAATGCATGAAAGAATGTATGGTAAATAAAACCAATCCGTAGCTCACAAATAACATACAAGATAACCTTAACTGAAAAACAACACACAAAGCACATGCCACTCCTAGGGTACGCTTCACTCGTTGCCTCGAAACGTGGTCATCAAGCATAGGGTGTCTTAGAGGTCGCCCTTCTGTCCAAAAGATCCAGTTGCCTCGAAACGGTTGCCTCGAATAAAAGGATCTAGGACATTAGGGTTACTTCTAAGATGTCCTACCATTGCTTCGGTGACCACACTGTCCCGATAATCGAATTGACCCGAACAACTCCAACGATGGTGCTACCTACCTCTCAATGGTGGGATAGCACTATCTAAAGGACTCTTACACAGCTTAATTCCTTAGGGTAGGTAGATGACTCATGGGTACTTGCTCTTTTTCAAAACAAACAAAATACTTTTCACACCTTACACTTTCAAAAAGTTTTCAAACAATACTTCATACACTCTTGAGGACTGATACAAGAGTTACCTAGAAGTTTTTCAAACTAAACTTTTTTTTCAAAACCCACACACATTTGAAAAGCAAACAAATTTTTGAAAACATAAGAGCAAGTACCTAAGAGCCCGTGGATAACCACGGATAGAAAGGGTGCTAACACCTTCCCTTTCTATAAATCTAACTCCCGAACCGAGAGACATCTCGAATAAGGAATTTTGCTGTGCTTTTGTCCTTTCCATGTTGGAGAACATAAAAGACGGTGGCGACTCTTGCTTACCGCGACATTTCGCGAAACCAGCACTAAAAAATAGTCAGTTCTATTTCCACCGATCACAGAACTGGCGACTCTGCTGGGGACATAAATAAGTGGGGTGTACCTTAGGAATAGTTCATCATCATGTTTTCAATTGCTTGCTTTGCTTGATTTAATATTGTGGGCCTATTTTGGGAGTTTCATAGATCCTAACCCGGATCTGGGGGATACCTTTTAGAAAGTAGCAACAAACTGTGAGGGAACTGTGCGGGGTATACCGACATGGTTGAAGCAGTTTACTACGTTGATGTGGCACTTTGGTGAATACCGGTAACCCTTGAGTCAAGTCAAGGAGAGTACGGGGCCGCCGCGTGGTGTCGTGAAGCATCAACTGACCTTAGAAACCTTACTTGACCATCCTGGCCTCTTTAGGGGTAGTGAGATGACTGACTTTGGTACAGTCCGAAGTTGGTTGATACTCGATACTACACTCATTGAGGGTTGCTTTCTTGGAATATTTTGATCGCCAGTTCAGTGGCTAAATCAAAACAATGAACATAGAAAACAACCCAATGATATTGAGCTCCTTAGAACCCGGTTACTTTTGATAGGACAAGTTTTTGAGCCCACCAACTTCACGAGGGTAGTACCCCAAACTTCATGCTGGCCTAAACTCTAAGGGATGTGGTGTGACTTGTGTGCTTTACTATGTTTGCTTTTGTGAGTACTTGTGGTGTGCTCTTATCATAGCATCATAACATCATACAGCATCATGTGCATCCACTAACCACTTCAGGGGTTCGAATCTTCATCTTTGTTCTTGTTTTGTAGGACATGGAAACTATCCGCAGAAAGACAATTCAGGTCAACCTTGTCAGGGTCCCTCCTCAGCTTAAGGAACTTACATCCAGGATTCCCGAGAACTCTTTATTCAGTGAAAGGCATGGTAGACTCATCAGCTTGGTCAATACCAACATTGAAGAGGACATGGTGAAAGTGCTGTTCCAGTTCTTTGACCCTCTACACCATTGTTTTACTTTCCCGGATTATCAGTTGGTGCCTACTTTGGAAGAGTTATCTCAGATTCTGAAGATTCCTATCCTTAGTCAACTACCCTACAACGGTACAGAAAAGGAGCCAAAACTTGAAGAGGTTGCTAAAGCATTATGCCTACAACCATCTGACATCAAAGGACATTGGGAAGTTAGAAGTGGTATCAAAGGGTTCTTGGCCAAGTTTCTGTTTGAGAATGCCCAAGAATGTTGGAACTCCCTTGACCTACAAGCCTTTGAAGAAGTTGTAGCCCTCCTTGTCTATGGGTTGGTGCTGTTCCCTAATCCAGATCAGCTTATAGATATCAATGCTGTCAAGATCTTCATGTCCAGGAATCCTATACCTACGTTGCTTGGGGACATCCTTCACTCATGTTACACTCGAACCATGAGAAAAAGAGGTGTTCTTATGTGCTGCACTCCTCTCCTGGGAAGGTGGTTTATTTCGCACCTTCCACAATCAGTTTTGAAGAACGAGCGGGGTTTGAGATGGTCACAATGATTGATGGCTCTTACACATGCTGATATACATTGGTGTTCTCGGTCCAGAGAGAATGTCACTATCATTGATCGTTGCGGGGAGTTTCCTAATGTTCCTTTACTTGGAATCAGAGGAGGTATTACTTACAACCCCTGTCTGGCCTTGAGGCAGTTTGGATATGCTCGGAGGGATGGCCCTCATGATATGCTGATTCCTGACATAGTTTTTGACTTCGACAACGATGCACAAGGACTTCGCCATAGATTTATCAGAGCTTGGAGGATGCCCAACAGGGTAGATAGCAAGACACTGGGGCACAAGAACTCCATTCCCCTGGAGCCTTATCTCAAATGGGTACGAGCCCGCTCCCAGAAGCTGGTGATGCCATATCCTCATGTTCTCCCCGTGATCAAAGAGCCAGTGTTGGAAGGAGAGGTGCCCTACACCATTCAACATCCTGACATGCCTACATCCTGGGAAGAAATGCAGAAAAGCTGGATCCAACTCAAGGAAGAACGGAATTCTCTTGAAGCCAATCTACATGCCAGTGAGAAGAAGGTCTTGGAGCTCACCCGTCTACTGCACGAGGAAAAAACTCTCAACACTTACATAGCTCCAAAGAGGATGCGCAGTGTCTTTTGGGATTAATTATTTTGTAATGTTTTGCCCATGAGGCCCTGATGTACTGAACAAAGTTATTTCCTAATAAAAAGTGTGTTCCTTTTTTGGCTACAACGAATTTGAACTTTCGAACCCTTGAATGCATTGCATAAATAGCATATCATGCATCATGTTCATAACAGGTACCCTTTTTCTACAAGTTGCTTAATCTTCTTCGCTGTTTATTTCAGCACTCAATCGTCATGAATCCTGAACCAACTACCGAACAAGCTATCAAGGCCCTCCAGGCCTAGAACGCCCAGTTTCAGGAGATGGTCATGAACTTGGCCCAGGGACAACAGGAGCTGAAGGCTTTACTCCTGAAGAAGAAGAAGAAGAAGAAGAGGACTGTGTTATTCAACACTGGGCGTAGACTCGAGAATACATTGCAGAATGAAGCTGAGAGGACTACTCCGTCTATAGGGGAAGGCAGTCACCAAGGGAGAGAGGTCCCTAGTCCTGTGGTCTCTGACACCGAGACAGACTTCAACGATGAACAATACCCTCCTGCTGAGGACCGGTACAAACAGCTGGAGGACAGGCTAAATGCTATGGAGATTCAACGTGTGCCTGGGTTGGATTTTGGAGACTTGGGGTTATCTTCTGGGGTGGTGATCCCACACAAGTTCAAGGCGCCGACCTTTGTGAAGTATGACGGGGCTTCCTGTCCTAAGATGCACCTCCGTTCTTATGTAAGGAAGATCCAGCCTTACACAGCAGACAAGAACTTATGGATCCACTTCTTCTAGGAGAGTCTTTCAGGGACTCATCTCGAATGGTTCTATCAGCTGGATGGAACCAACATTCGTAACTGGGAGGATTTGGCCACTGCTTTTTACAAGCAGTATCAATATAATTCCGACCTCGCTCCCACGCGTACCCAACTCCAGGGTATGTCGCTAGGATCGGGTGAAGGTTTTAAGGAGTACGCACAGAAATGGAGAGACCTGGCTGGCAGGGTGCAGCCACCGTTGACGGATCGTGAATTAGTGGATATGTTCTTGGGGACCCTATCTGGTCCATTCTTCAACCATCTCATTGGTAATTCCTCTACTGGGTTTACTGACCTGATCCTAACTGGTGAAAGGATCGAAGCTGGTATAAAATCGGGAAAGATACAGAAGGGTGCCTCCTCAAATACTGAAAAGAAGCCCTTCAAGAAGGAGGCCAGTGCTGTGTATGGTCCCAGGAGGCAAAACAAACCAGAGCGCCGCCAAGCTGTCAACGCGGTAGTAATTTCAAAGCTTGTTGCTGCTCCTCAGCAGTACAACCAGCCAAGAGCTGAGAGGCCCAAAAGGCAGTATACTCGGCTCAGCATGACTCTCTCTCAGATCCTGCCGCAACTGCTGTCAACCAGCCTGGTAACTGTCAAGGAAGCTCCGAAGGTGGTGAACACAGCATCTCCGATGTACAACCCCAACGCCCGTTGCGCTTATCACTCTGATAGCCCGGGACACTCTACTGATGATTGTTGGGCCCTAAGGAATAAGGTTCAGGACCTTATTGATGCTAAGGAAATACAGTTCAAGGCGCCCGAAAGGCCAAATGTTGTGACCGCTCCCATGCCCCAGCATGGAGTGAATGTTGTTGAGGAGGATCTGTATGTAGCTTCTATGGATGATGTTGCTACTCCGCTGTTAACCGTCAAGAGGAACCTGTTGCTAGCCGGTTTATTTTCGGGATGTAGTAAAGGTTGCCATTTATGTGCTGATTCACCTGCTGGTTGTCCTTTGCTGAAGTCAGGCGTCCAAAACCTGATGGATAGTAAAGAGATCTTGTTCAAGAAGACTGCCATTCCTGCTGCCCCTGTTGAAGAAGTTTCAATTGTCACCATTTTCAACAACCCTTCCAAGGCTCCTTCAAAGAAGCCTATCAAAATTATGCCTGTTCACAAGATTGCTCCTATAACCATTACTGTTCCGGGGCCCATCCCCTACAAGTCTGATAAAGCTGTCCCGTGGCACTATAGGGCCGATGTTTATGTTCTGGGAGTGAAACAAGAGTTCAATACTAGTACCAGTGTCACCAACATCACCGGGCCTGCTAAGGTCACTCGTAGTGGAAGACTGTTCTCACCAGACAATGCACCTCCAGCCATTCAAAGGCCTCTTGTCATCACACCTGCCAGTGTGCCTGTTTTTCCCCCTGATCAAGTTTCTACCCTGGCTGCCGAGTCATCTGACGCTCGGGGCAAGGGGATTGCTACTGATGTGCCTGCCCGGACGGAGGCACCGAAGACCACTGTTGAGGCTTCCAAGAAAGAGATGGAAGAGATCCTCAAAATTATCAAGAAGAGTGATTTCAACGTCGTTGAACAGTTGGGGCACACCCCCTCTAAAATCTCCATGCTATCACTGTTGCTGTGTTCAGAGGCCCATGCCAAGGCCCTGATTGCTTTCCTGAAGATGGCCCACGTGCCACAAGAAACGTCTGCTGATCAATTCACCGACTGTGTAGCCAACCTAACTGCTGATAATGGTCTGGGTTTCTCGGACGCTGATCTGACAGCCAAGGGGAAGAACCATAATGATGCCCTGCATGTCTCCATTGAATGCAGAGGCACTACTCTTGCTCATGTGCTGGTTGACACTAGTTCTTCATTAAACGTGCTACCCAAGAAAGCTCTAGACAGGCTGGACTGTGAGGGTTTAGAGCTCAAACCAAGTAACATTGTTGTCCGGGCCTTTGACGGGTCCAAAAGGATGGTGCATGGTGAGGTTGACGTCCCAATCAGGGTTGGTTCACAAGTCTTTGATTCAAAATTCTATGTGATGGATATCCGTCCATCCTATTCTTGTTTGTTGGGTCGTCCGTGGATCCACAAGGCTGGAGATGTGACCTCCACATTACATCAGAAGCTCAAGTACCCAGTCAGGGGGAAGATCGTAACAGTGCAAGGGGAAGAGGAATACATGGTCAGCCACCTCAACTCATTCCGATACGTGGAAATGGATGGGGAGTTCATTGAGACCCCCTTTCAACATTTTGAAGAGGTGCCACAAACATTGGCAGCAGCAGAAACAGTGACTGAAGAGGGTTCTCCTTTGAAGATGGCCTCCTTAAAGGACGCCCGGGCTGTGATCGAGAAGGGTGAGTGCGCAAACTGGGGCAGGCTTCCTGATTTTACTCCAAAGACTGACAAATTTGGCTTGGGTTTCACTGAAGAAGCTCAGAAGGCTGTGCGTAAGGCAAGGATCGGAAGACCTCCCGTATTCATCACTAACCCAGGAGTGAATGCTATTGAGGACGAAGCAGACGAATCTGAATTCGACAGCTGGATCTACCCGACGACCAACGGTGGACCTAGCAACTGGACTGCAAAAGACTTTACACCTATTAATTTTGTCACCCAGTAATGAACTTCTTTGTTTTGAATTTGTAACAAACAATAATCTGAAACTTTATGGCCCGGTGTCTTACCCGGGGCACCGTGACATCATTTGTGAGGGCTTGTTATTTGTCACTTCCATATATCATGAATAAAAGCATTGGACGTTTTTCACATTTCAAATCTTGCGCTCCCTTTTCTTTCTTTATATATTGCAAAACAGCTATATTTATACACACACTCACTTATACAGGTTTCAATCCACTCTGGATCTCACTGGTAACAACTCTGCTACTGCCAGTTATGACTTCGAAAATCCGATCAACTTAGCCGAAGACGAAGGTGAAGATGATTGCGAAGTGCCTGGTGAACTTGCAAGACTGCTACTCCAGGAAGAGAGGGCCATTCAGTCACATGAAGAGCCAGTGGAAACGGTAAATCTGGGTACTGAGACAGACAGAAAGGAGGTCAAGATTGGTGCCAATCTGGAGCTCAGTGTGAAACAACGGTTGATCCAGATGTTGCATGACTATGTGGAAATCTTTGCCTGGTCTTACGAAGACATGCCTGGGTTGGATACTGACATTGTGGTTCATCACCTGCCTACCAAGGAAGACTGCCCTCCGGTTAAACAGAAAGTCCGCCGTATGCGTCCAGAAATGTCCGAGAAAATCAAAGTTGAGGTTATGAAACAATTTGATATCGGGTTTCTAGCAGTGACTTCTTACCCTCAGTGGGTGGCCAACGTGGTTCCAGTGCCAAAGAAAGATGGTAAGGTCAGAATGTGTGTTGATTAAAGGGATTTGAACAGGGCGAGCCCCAAGGATGATTTCCCTTTGCCTCATATCGACGTTCTGGTTGACAATACTGCTCAGCACAAGGTGTTCTCATTCATGGACGGTTTCTCCGGATATAACCAAATCAAGATGGCTCCTGAAGACATGGAGAAGACCACTTTTGTTACTCAGTGGGGCACCTTTTGTTACAAGGTTATGCCTTTTGGATTGAAAAATGCTGGGGCAACCTACCAACGTGCCATGGTTGCTTTGTTTCATGACATGATCCATCATGAGATAGAAGTATATGTCGACGATATGACTGCAAGGTCCCAAACTGAGGAGGAACACCTTGACCATCTACAGAAGCTGTTTGACCGTCTGAAGTTGTACAAGCTAAGGTTGAATCCAAACAAGTGCACCTTTGGGGTGAGGTCTGGAAAATTGCTAGGCTTCATCGTAAGCGACAAAGGTATTCAAGTGGACCCTGCCAAAGTGAAAGCCATACAAGAGATGCCAGCTCCCAAGATAGAGAAAGAAGTCAGAGGCTTTCTAGGACGACTGAACTACATTGCCCGATTCATCTCACATCTAACTGCTACCTGTGAACCAATCTTCAAGCTACTGAAGAAAGATCAAGTAGTACATTGGAACGATGAATGTCAGGCTGCTTTCGACAGAATCAAAGAGTATCTCCAAGAACCACCCATTCTTATGCCACCGGTTGAAGGGAGACCTCTAATACTATACTTGACAGTACTTGACAGCTCAATGGGGTGTGTGCTGGGGCAGCATGACGAGTCTGGCCGAAAAGAGCACGCCATTTATTACCTTAGCAAAAAGTTTACCGACTGTGAGACCCGATACTCACTGCTCGAGAAAACTTGATGCGCTTTGGTATGGGCTGCTCGCCGGCTGAGACAGTATATGTTGACTCACACTACTCTGTTAATTTCAAAGATGGATCCGATCAAGTACATATTCGAAAAGCTTGCCTTGTCCGGAAGAATAGCAAGATAGAAGATGATCTTGACAGAATACGACATCCAGTACACGACTCAGAAAGCAATCAAAGGAAGTGTATTGGTAGACCATTTGGCACACCAGGCAGTGGACGATTACCAGTCAATGAACTTTGAATTTCCTGACGAGAACATCATGGTAGTGACTGACTGTGAAGTACCTGGACCGGATGAAGGACCTGAGGAAGGATCCCGATGGTCTATGCACTTTGACAGAGCCTCAAACGCTTTGGGTAATGGTATCGGCGCTGTGATCATATCCCCTCAAGGCACTCATACTCCACTCACTGCCCGGCTATGTTTCAACTGCACCAACAACATGGCAGAGTATGAGGCATGCATCATGGGTCTTCAAGCTGCAATTGACTTAAGGATCAAGTTTCTGAGTGTCTTCGGAGATTCCGCTCTCGTGATCAATCAGATCAAAGGCGAGTGGGATACGAAACACCCAAATCTTATTCCTTACAAAGAGTATGTGTTGAAATTGATCCCCCATTTCACGGAGATAACTTTTGAACACTTCCCAAGAGAGGAGAATCAGTTGGCGGACGCGTTGGCTACGATGTCTTCTATGTTCAAAGTCAAATGGGACAACGAGGCTCCCCGGATCATTATCTCGAAATTGGATGAACCTGCACATTGTTGTGATCTCGAGGCTGAAGAGGTAACTGAAAAACCTTGGTATCATGAAGTGAAGAGGTACTTGGAAGCTTAAGAATACCCCGAAGGCGCATCTGTTAACGACAAGAAGTTTCTGAGAAGGTTCGCAGCAAAGTTC
Organism: Vicia faba; assembly: GCA_948472305.1. NCBI lineage: Eukaryota > Viridiplantae > Streptophyta > Magnoliopsida > Fabales > Fabaceae > Vicia > Vicia faba. The sequence goes on along the minus strand of OX451735.1, from coordinate 637,542,395 downwards.
TTCCTCAGCAACGGCATTCTATACAAGCGAAACCATGATTCGACCTTACTGCGTTGTGTGGATAAGACAGAAGCAGAAAAGATCATGGATGAGCTGCATGAAGGTACCTTCGGAACACACTCCAGTGGACATACCATGGCAAAGAAGATCCTTCGGGCTGGATATTTCTGGTCCACAATGGAAGCTGACTGTTACCAACATTCTCGGACATGTCATAAATGCCAGATATATGCTGATAAGGTGCATGTTCCTCCAGTACCTCTGAATGTCTTGACAGCACCTTGGCCTTTTGCAATGTGGGGCATTGATATGATCAGCGAGATCAGACCTACGACATCCAACAGGCATCGCTTCATCCTGGTAGCGATTGATTACTTCACAAAGTGGGTTGAAGCAGCTTCCTGCGCTACGGTAACCAAGAACGTCGTAGCACGATTCATTCGGCATAACCTGATCTGTCGATACGGTGTCCCGGAAAGGATCATTACGGACAATGGTACAAATCTCAACAACAAGATGATCACTAAGCTCTGCGAGCAATTCAAGATACAGCATCACAACTCTTCTCCTTACCGGCCGAAGATGAATGAGGTTGTTGAAGCAGCTAATAAGAATATCAAAAAGATTGTGCAGAAGATGACAGTGACCTACAAAGATTGGCACGAGATGTTACAGTTTGCTCTTCATGGGTACCGTACCTCAGCACTGACGTCTACCGGGGCAACTCCCTTTTCCTTGGTCTACGGCATGGAAGCAGTCTTGCCTATCGAAGTCCAGATACCCTCTCTCCGGATAATGAAGGATGCAGATCTGAGCGAAGATGACTGGATCCAGACTCGACTTGATCAATTAAACCTAATCGACGAAAAGAGACTCACTTCTATTTGTCATGGTCAAACGTACCAAAAACGGATGATCAGAGCATTTAACAAGAAAGTCAGACGCCAAGAATATCAAGTCGGAGATCTGGTGATCAAGCGCATCATTCTTCCTCAATGTGATCCCATGGGTAAATGGACCCCTACGTACGAAGGGCCATTTATGGTTAAACATGTCTTCTCAGGAGGAGCTATGATTCTAACCACCATGGATGGTGACGACCTTCCTCACCCTGCCAATGCAGACATAGTAAAAAGATACTACGCATGAACAAAAGACCCGCTAGGTTGACACACCTAGGCAAAAATAAGGGCTTCCCGGCGAACCAAAAGGGTTCGGACAAAAATAAGGGATGAAATGAAAAAAATATGTACACCCGGCAAGTCGAAAACCTGAAAAGGCGGCTTGGGCAAAAATGGGTATCCCGGTGGACTGAAAACCCGAAAGGGCGGTCCAGGCAAAAGTTATGGATTAAAGTGTAATACTATGTCTCATTGGATAACCTTGCATCCAGAATTCGGTATCAACTATCAGGTTCGGACAGCATCGATCAATCAGCTTCATCTTCAACCGAGCAGCAAAGTGATGAGACGCTTGAAGACATAAAGGCGATAACAGAGTTGGAACCCAGTGGGATTATTTTTCACATAGCTGTTTTGTTTTCCTTTTCAAAATTGTATAAACTCTATTTTGTTCGGCGGCGTTCTCTTACTAGGACGTCAACCTCTTGTACATAAATGCCTATTTACAGGAAAATCCAAAAATCAATACAAATTCACTTTTCAGACCAATTGCCAATTGTTTTCCTTTTTCTGTTTTGTTTTGTAAAGAACGTCCAATGTTCAATTTTTGATATATGCATTTGACACTAATTGCTAACTCATAAATATTTGAATACGAAACAAAGGATTAATTACAGGTGACATCAGAAACAGGGGCAATAAAAATTGTCTAAGCGATCTAGTTGCTCTGTCCACCAAGGTACCAAGGTAGGTTCGGCTGAAGAATGAAACCAGGATACTTTCACTCCCCGCAGAGTAAGAATCATCAATACTCTCCTCAAGAAGAGTTGGTCTCCCATAAGCCCTACAAGGCACAGTTTCTCCAGCAAGTCAACAACACTCTCCCCACGCAGAGTTAACATAGTGTCAGCCTTAAGGAAGCTGGGTCTCCCCAGAAGATCTCAATATTCCCCAGTGGAGTATGCAGATATTCCTAAGCAAGCATCCCCGGTAGTCTTATTCTAAGATTGTTCCCCGGTGGAATACAGACATCCTAGTGGAGCCACTTCCCCAGTACAGTCTCAAAAGTCTCCCCAGGAGAGTTGATTCATCTCCCCAGTAGGAAGCTTATCCCCAGTAGATCCTAGAAGCTTATCCCATGCAGAGTACGAACGTGTCTCCCGGACTTTATTCGAAGATTATTCTCCACCAGAGCTTATAACTGGGTTATCCTCAGCTAAAAACCACGGAAAGATCGTCCTCGGCGAAGTTCTTCCTATCCCCAGCGGAGTTCATCAAATCTTCCCCCACAAAGCTCATCAACGGTATCCCCAGTGGAGTTATCATCAAACCTCAGCAAAGTATCTCTTCCCACAGAGTATTCCCCGCAGAGTAATCTCTCCAACAAGTTTATTACCCCAACGGAGTCATCTTCTCCTACCGGTTTATTCTTGCAACCATCATCCCCAGCGGAAATGAAGAACTTCACTCTTCAACGTCAGCCCAGGATTTAACTTCCCGGAATTCGTCAAGGATTTATTTTCCTAGACGAAAATACATTCATGAACATCACATCTTCATACATTATAGCATGCATACGCGTCATAACACACAATCTCATTTATGCTTGAGAACATCATGACATCATGCATCTCATACATCATGACATTGCATACAACTGATGTTTTGCCTTTTCAGGAAAAAGGTCAACCCAAAGATAACTACTATCAACTGTCGCATTTCCAGATTCGATTCCTGTATCCAGCCAGGGCACATCTGAAGAGTTTGAAGATTCGATACCTGTATCCAGCCAGGGCATATCTGTTGACGACTATTTCCAGATTCGATTCCTGTATCCAGCCATGGCACGTCTGAAGAGTTTGAAGATTCGATTCCTGTATCCAGCCAGGGCATATCTGTTGACGACTATTTCCAAATTCGATTCTTGTATCCAGCCAGGGCACGTCTGAAGAGTTTGAAGATTCGATTCCTGTATCCAGCCAGGGCATATCTGTTGACGACTATTTCCATATTCGATTCCTGTATCCAGCCAGGGCACATCTGAAGAGTTTGAAGATTCGATACCTGTATCCAGCCAAGGCATATCTGCTGACGACTAGTTCCAGATTCGACTCCTGTATCCAGCCAGAGCACGTATGAAGAGTTTGAAGATTCGATTCTTGTATCCAGCCAGGGCATATCTGTTGATGACTATTTCCAGATTCGACTCCTGTATCCAGCCAGGGCACGTCTGAAGAGTTTGAAGATTCGATTCCTGTATCCAGCCAGGGCATATCTGTTGACGACTATTTCCAGATTCGATTCCTGTATCCAGCCAGGGCACGTCTGAAGAGTTTGAAGATTCGATTCATGTATCCAGCCAGGGTATATCTGTTGACGACTAATTCCAGATTCGACTCCTGTATCCAGCCAGGGCACATCTGAAGAGTTTGAAGATTCGATTCCTGTATCTAGCCAGGGCACGTCTGAATAGTTTGATGATTCGATTCCTGTATCTAGCCAGGGCACATATGTGAGCAACCAATTATAGATTCGACACCTGTATCCAGCCAGGGCATATCTGCATGAAGAGTTTGAAGATCAACCCCTGTAACAGGCCAGGTAATTATCTTTCTTTCTCAGGTACGCAAGTTCTCGCTAAGGAATCTCTTACGCGATCGACACCTAGATGGCATCTATAAGCCCATCCTCCCATTACAGTTCCAAATGGCATCTATAAGCCCATTCCCGACAAAGTTCTGTCACATCTTCCTTTTTCTGAAAATGTTTCTTTCCTTTTGAATGAGAAAAAGGTTTTTCATTTCTACCAAAGAACTTACCAAGCCTTTTAACAAGAAGCATGAAGTTTTCATCTTCTTCTGGATTGTTTTCCTTTTCAACTTCCTTGGAGTCTATCTTCAAAGCAATATTCTTGGATTTCTTCTCTTGATTTTCATGCTTTTCGAGTATTCCGAGTTCCGTTTCGTATTCTTGAAGTTTTCCAAATAGAGTTGCGGATGTCATGTTGGAGAGACTTTTCTTTTCTGAAATTTCCGTTACCTTTGGTTTCCATTCCCTTGTTAAGGACCTAAGTACTTTCAGATTCAATTCATCATTTGTCAAAGTTTTACCAAGAGCACTTAGATGATTTGTCAAGTGCACAAATCTCTTTTGTAAGTCAAGAATGGATTCTCCGGGCTGCATTCGAAATAGTTTGTATTCTTGACTTAGGGTATTTAGCCTTGATCTTTTTACTTCAGTCGTTCCTTCATGAGTTTGTACTAAGGTATCCCATATTTCCTTTGTTGTTTTGCATGTCGAGACACGGAAGAATTCTTTCATACTAAGTGAACCTTGAAGAAGGTTTATTTCCTTTTTGTCATATAGAACTTTCTTTTTATCATCATCGTCCCATGCAGTTTTAGGCTTTAAAGAGCCAACACCATTGATTACCGAAACTGGGATAAATGGACCATTTTCAACGGTGTTGTACCCCAAAATTTGCCCTCCCATATTCTTCAAAGTTTTGACAAGCATCACCTCAAATGGTTCAAAGTCTACTCAAAGGCTACACAGTCAACCATCCTCCTAAGCCAGTCAAATTAGGGTTTTGGTTCTTGCAAAGAAGTTGAGGTTTTCAAGGGCTCAATCAAGTCCCATATGCTCATACACATTGTCAAGCATCCACATGTCAAGTTTCAAGGCTCACAAGATCAAGTTGCACAGTCAAAAACCCTAATTGCTTCACAGTTAACTGTAGGGGCAAAATGGTCATTTGGCAGTCAAAAGTCAAAATTTTTGGTCAACATCTTATTTTGAAGCCACAATCATCATTTGGTCAAATCTTGACCATGATTTCACAAGAATGGCTCAAAAATCATCAAGGTGTCAAAAGTTTCTATTTTTGGACAGTTGAAAAGTCAACTGTAACTTGACCAAGGCATAACGTTTTCATGGTTCATCAGAAAAATCCCATCCAATGCTCATCTTGAAGGGGAAGACATTTACTACAACTCATCTTCACATTCCAAGTCCAAGAAATGCTCTCACAAAAAGTTATCAATTTCAACATTATAGGTCATTTTCAAAAGTCAACAAAAAGGCACTTTAAGTCAAAGACCATAACTTGAGATTGGTAAATCAAAATGACATGGGTCCAAAGGCATTGGTTAGAGGACTTCAAGAACTTTCCAAAATGTCCAAGAACATGTTCATATGATCAAAATTGAGCAAGATATGCATTGGAGAAGTTGGGAAATTTTTGTGAAATGGCCAAAGTCAACTATCCTTGAAACTTCAATTTTTGACAAAAGGGCCCCACTTTTTTCCACTTGATTCAGCCTTGTCATCTCACCCACGTGTCCCATGATTTATTTCAAGATTAAAGATTAATTTTTCTATTTTTATTTAATTTTATTTGATTTAATTCATTTTAAATCTTTAAAATTAAAATAAAAATCAAAGAAATTAATTAAGGGATATCTTTGAGTTTGAATAGCCTTGATGCACCATAATTCACATGCCAAATTCGTGTACAGCCTATTTCAAACACAAAATTCAAATTTGAAGCAAAAATGGCAAGTGGTTCAATGGTGGTTATGGGCAAAATCAAAAACTTCATTGCATTGGTTTAATGTTCATTATTCTGATTGATTCTCATTACTAGACATATATGCAAGCCTTGGCAATCCAATTCACGACCTAGAAAACTCAGAGGCAGCCAAACAAATTTCAAAAATTTCAAGAGAAAAGTGTGAAACTGAAATCCCACTTGCAGCATAATTCGAGCCTCCTTTTTGATCCAAACACACTCCTTACATTGCCAGGAACCTTTTGCAAGCACAAACAAGCCAAAAACCTCAAAGAATCGCTCATCACTCCCCCACGGTTTTTCCATTATTTTGAAAATCGAAACTCCATTTTTACGCCTCATTAATTCATTTTGATCATTGTTATGCATTGCTGACATCGTTACGAAGCTTTCTGTATATTTTAATTTGATTATAAGGCCCTAAAACGAAAGTCACCATTGTCGAGTTCTAGGTTTTCAAAGCTTGTTATTTGGGGCTTTTGCTATACTGTAAAATCAGGACTCCAGACATACATGGCCAAACTCAGCATGATGAGACGAACATGATGGATACCTCGCGCCCTTTTTATGTTATCCCTAATTCTATTCGCTATTTTCTGTCATTGTATTTAGTGGGGGTTAAAAACCCCCGCTATCTTGTTTCTATTTTGCATAAAAGAGGAAGACGGTGATGAGGTGGCTGTGCGTGTGTGGTTGATTCAAACCACGCGCGCTCTTTTTTATTTTCTAGCATATAACGCATTTGTTTTATATAATGTTTCTTTTCTATTTTACTAACAAACGCGCCTAAGTGATGCAGTGGTTGGAGATGTGGCTTGCAATCTTTGGGGCCTGGGTTCGATCCCAGGTCCCCACCAAATTTCATATTATTTTTCTTCCCATGCTTGTGTGCAGCGTCTCATCAAGCTTCCATCATACACCTCATCCAGGAGTCAGCCAAGTGTCCATCAGTGCAGATCCAAGGGCCAAGCATGAGGACCATGGTGCTCTGGAGTCAACATGGGCGTAGGCAATCAGAAAAAGTCAACAGGCTTTATTCAAATGGGCCATAATTCTAATCAAAACACCCCCTCATTCTGGCCCATACCCCCCTTGGGTTTGCTTCCTTTTTTATTATTTTGTCATTTTCATTTTTTTTATTTTTCTTATTTCTTTTTTTATTGATAATTAGCATAATTAATATTTTCATAAAAATTAAATAAAAAAAAAGAACTAACATTATTATTATTATTATGTTATTTTTATAAATATTTAATAATTGAATTAGTTTTAATTAGGCAATTTTAACTTTTTTTAAATAACTAAAATAATTTAGAATTAGGTTAACTTTTAATTTTAATTCTTTTTCTTTTATTTTCATTTAAAAAAACATTAAAATACAAAAAAAAAACATTTTTCTTTTAATTAAATTAATTAATTAGTTTAATTATTAGTTATTAATTGCATTTAATTCAAAAAAGACAAAAAAAATTCAATTTCTTTTCTAAAAAGGGTCAACACCCTTAAGACATTCCCGATTCTTTCTTTCGCGCGCATTTATTTTCTTATTTTATATTTATGTATCTGTATATAGTATGTAATAGTTAATTAGGGATTTTTACCGCTTTATTTAAATTCTCGCACTTATTTACCAAAGTGGGTTTTTGTCTTTTAGCGATGTATAGACCCGCGTCTTGTAATAGTTAGATTTACATTTCCGCAATTTATTTTCCGCACTCCTAACTGTTAAATGCATGAAAGAATGTATGGTAAATAAAACCAATCCGTAGCTCACAAATAACATACAAGATAACCTTAACTGAAAAACAACACACAAAGCACATGCCACTCCTAGGGTACGCTTCACTCGTTGCCTTGAAACGTGGTCATCAAGCATATGGTGTCTTAGAGGTCGCCCTTCTGTCCAAAAGATCCAGTTCCCTCGAAACGGTTGCCTCGAATAAAAGGATCTAGGACATTAGGGTTACTTCTAAGATGTCCTACCATTGCTTCGGTGACCACACTGTCCCGATAATCGAATTGACCCGAACAACTCCAACGATGGTGCTACCTACCTCTCAATGGTGGGATAGCACTATCTAAAGGACTCTTACACAGCTTAATTCCTTAGGGTAGGTAGATGACTCATGGGTACTTGCTCTTTTTCAAAACAACCAAAATACTTTTCACACCTTACACTTTCAAAAAGTATTCAAACAATACTTCATACACTCTTGAGGACTGATACAAGAGTTACCTAGAAGTTTTTCAAACTAAACTTTTTTTTCAAAACCCACACACATTTGAAAAGCAAACAAATTTTTGAAAACATAAGAGCAAGTACCTAAGAGCCCGTGGATAACCACGGATAGAAAGGGTGCTAACACCTTCCCTTTCTATAAATCTACCTCCCGAACCGAGAGACATCTCGAATAAGGAATTTTGCTGTGCTTTTGTCCTTTCCATGTTGGAGAACATAAAAGACGGTGGCGACTCTTGCTTACCGCGACATTTCGCGAAACCAGCACTAAAAAATAGTCAGTTCTATTTCCACCGATCACAGAACTGGCGACTCTGCTGGGGACATAAATAAGTGGGGTGTACCTTAGGAATAGTTCATCATCATGTTTTCAATTGCTTTCTTTGCTTGATTTAATATTGTGGGCCTGTTTTGGGAGTTTCATAGATCCTAACCCGGATCTGGGGGATACCTTTTAGAAAGTAGCAACAAACTGTGAGGGAACTGTGTGGGGTATACCGACATGGTTGAAGCAGTTTGCTACGTTGATGTGGCACTTTGGTGAGTACCGGTAACCCGTGAGTCAAGTCAAGGAGAGTACGGGGCCGCCGCGTGGTGTCGTGAAGCATCAACTGACCTTAGGAACCTTACTTGACCATCCTGGCCTCTTTAGGGGTAGTGAGATAACTGACTTTGGTACAGTCCGAAGTTGGTTGATACTCGATACTACATTCATTGAGGGTTGCTTTCTTGGAATATTTTGATCGCCAGTTCAGTGGCTAAATCAAAACAATGAACATAGAAAACAACCCAATGATATTGAGCTCCTTAGAACCCGGTTACTTTTGATATGACAGGTTTTTGAGCCCACCAACTTCAAGAGGGTAGTACCCCAAACTTCATGCTGGCCTAAACTCTAAGGGCTGTGGTGTGACTTGTGTGCTTTACCATGTTTGCTTTTGTGAGTACTTGTGGTGTGCTCTTATCATAGCATCATAACATCATACAGCATCATGTGCATCCACTAACCACTTCAGGGGTTCGAATCTTCATCTTTGTTCTTGTTTTGTAGGACATGGAAACTATCCGCAGAAAGACAATTCAGGTCAACCTTGTCAGGGTCCCTCCTCAGCTTAAGGAACTTACATCCAGGATTCCCGAGAACTCTTTATTCAGTGAAAGGCATGGTAGACTCATCAGCTTGGTCAATACCAACATTGAAGAGGACATGGTGAAAGTGCTGTTTCAGTTCTTTGACCCTCTGCACCACTGTTTTACTTTCCCGGATTATCAGTTGGTGCCTACTTTGGAAGAGTTTTCTCAGCTTCTGAAGATTCCTATCCTTAGTCAACTACCCTACAACGGTACAGAAAAGGAGCCAAAACTTGAAGAGGTTGCTAAAGCATTATTCCTACAACCATCTGACATCAAAGGACATTGGGAAGTTAGAAGTGGTATCAAAGGGTTCTTGGCCAAGTTTCTGTTTGAGAAGGCCCAAGAATGTTGGAACTCCCTTGACCTACAAGCCTTTGAAGAAGTTGTAGCCCTCCTTGTCTATGGGTTGGTGCTGTTCCCTAATCCAGATCAGCTTATAGATATCAATGCTGTCAAGATCTTCATGTCCAGGAATCCTATACCTACGTTGCTTGGGGACATCCTTCACTCATGTTACACTCGAACCATGAGAAAAAGAGGTGTTCTTATGTGCTGCACTCCTCTCCTGGGAAGGTGGTTTATTTCGCACCTTCCACAATCAGTTTTGAAGAACGAGCGGGGTTTGAGATGGTCACAATGATTGATGTCTCTTACACATGCTGATATACATTGGTGTTCACGGTCCAGAGAGAATGTCACTATCATTGATCGTTGTGGGGAGTTTCCTAATGTTCCTTTACTTGGAATCAGAGGAGGTATTACTTACAACCCCTGTCTGGCCTTGAGGCAGTTTGGATATGCTCGGAGGGATGGCCCTCATGATATGCTGATTCCTGACATAGTTTTTGACTTCGACAACGATGCACAAGGACTTCGCCAGAGATTTATCAGAGCTTGGAGGATGCCCAACAGGGTAGATAGCAAGACACTGGGGCACAAGAACTCCATTCCCCTGGAGCCTTATCTCAAATGGGTACGAGCCCGCTCCCAGAAGCTGGTGATGCCATATCCTCATGTTCTCCCCGTGATCAAAGAGCCAGTGTTGGAAGGAGAGGTGCCCTACACCATTCAACATCCTGACATGCCTACATCCTGGGAAGAAATGCAGAAAAGCTGGATCCAACTCAAGGAAGAACGGAATTCTCTTGAAGCCAATCTACATGCCAGTGAGAAGAAGGTCTTGGAGCTCACCCGTCTACTGCACGAGGAAAAAACTCTCAACACTTACATAGCTCCAAAGAGGATGCGCAGTGTCTTTTGGGATTAATTATTTTGTAATGTTTTGCCCATGAGGCCCTGATGTACTGAACAAAGTTATTTCCTAATAAAAAGTGTGTTCCTTTTTTGGCTACAACGAATTTGAACTTTCGAACCCTTGAATGCATTGCATAAATAGCATATCATGCATCATGTGCATAACAGGTACCCTTTTTCTACAAGTTGCTTAATCTTCTTCGCTGTTTATTTCAGCACTCAATCGTCATGAATCCTGAACCAACTATCGAACAAGCTATCAAGGCCCTCCAGGCCTAGAACGCCCAGTTTCAGGAGATGGTCATGAACTTGGCCCAGGGACAACAGGAGCTGAAGTCTTTTCTCCTGAAGAAGAAGAAGAAGAAGAGGACTGTGTTGTTCAACACTGGGCACAGACTCGAGAATACATTGCAGAATGAAGCTGAGAGGACTACTCCGTCTGTGGGGGAAGGCAGTCACCAAGGGAGAGAGGTCCCTAGTCCTGTGGTCTCTGACACCGAGACAGACTTCAACGATGAACAATACCCTCCTGCTGAGGACCGGTACAAACAGCTGGAGGACAGGCTAAATGCTATGGAGATTCAACGTGTGCCTGGGTTGGATTTCGGAGACTTGGGGTTATCTTCTGGGGTGGTGATCCCACACAAGTTCAATGCGCCGACCTTTGTAAAGTATGACGGGGCTTCCTGTCCTAAGATGCACCTCCATTCTTATGTAAGGAAGATCCAGCCTTACACAGCAGACAAGAACTTATGGATCCACTTCTTCTAGGAGAGTCTTTCAGGGACTCATCTCGAATGGTTCTATCAGCTGGATGGAACCAACATTCGTAACTGGGAGGATTTGGCCACTGCTTTTTACAAGCAGTATCAATATAATTCTGACCTCGCTCCCACGCGTACCCAACTCCAGGGTATGTCGCTAGGATCGGGTGAAGGTTTTAAGGAGTACGCACATAAATGGAGAGACCTGGCTGGCAGGGTGCAGCCACCGTTGACGGATCGTGAATTAGTGGATATGTTCTTGGGGACCCTATCTGGTCCATTCTTCAACCATCTCATTGGTAATTCCTCTGTTGGGTTTACTGACCTGATCCTAACTGGTGAAAGGACCGAAGCTGGTATAAAATCGGGAAAGATACAGAAGGGTGCCTCCTCAAATACTGAAAAGAAGCCCTTCAAGAAGGAGGCCAGTGCTGTGTATGGTCCCAGGAGGCAAAACAAACCAGAGCGCCGCCAAGCTGTCAACGCGGTAGTAATTTCAAAGCCTGTTGCTGCTCCTTAGCAGTACAACCAGCCAAGAGCTGAGAGGCCCAAAAGGCAGTATACTCGGCTCAGCATGACTCTCTCTCAGATCCTGCCGCAACTGCTGTCAATCAGCCTGGTAACTGTCAAGGAAGCTCCGAAGGTGGTGAACACAACATCTCCGAAGTACAACCCCAACGCCCGTTGCGCTTATCACTCTGATAGCCCGGGACACTCTACTGATGATTGTTGGGCCCTAAGGAATAAGGTTCAGGACCTTATTGATGCTAAGGAAATACAGTTCGAGGCGCCCGAAAGGCCAAATGTTGTGACCGCTCCCATGCCCCAGCATGGAGTGAATGCTGTTGAGGAGGATCTGTATGTAGCTTCTATGGATGATGTTTCTACTCCGCTGTTAACCGTCAAGAGGAACCTGTTGCTAGCCGGTTTATTTTCGGGATGTAGTAAAGGTTGCCATTTATGTGCTGATTCACCTGCTGGTTGTCCTTTGCTGAAGTCAGGCGTCCAAAACCTGATGGATAGTAAAGAGATCTTGTTAAAGAAGACTGCCGTTCCTGCTGCCCCTGTTGAAGAAGTTTCAATTGTCACCATTTTCAACAACCCTTCCAAGGCTCCTTCAAAGAAGCCTATCAAAATTATGCCTGTTCACAAGATTGCTCCTATAACCATTACTGTTCCGGGGCCCATCCCCTACAAGTCTGATAAAGCTGTCCCGTGGCACTATAGGGAAGATGTTTATGTTCTGGGAGTGAAACAAGAGTTCAATACTAGTACCGGTGTCACCAACATCACCGGGCCTGCTAAGGTCACTCGTAGTGGAAGACTGTTCTCACCAGACATTGCACCTCCAGCCATTCAAAGGCCTCTTGTCATCACACCTGCCAGTGTGCCTGTTTTTCCCCCTGATCAAGTTTCTACCCTGGTTGCCGAGTCATCTGACGCTCGGGGCAAGGGGACTGCTACTGATGTGCCTGCCCGGACGGAGGCACCGAAGACCACTGTTGAGGCTTCCAAGAAAGAGATGGAAGAGATCCTCAAAATTATCAAGAAGAGTGATTTCAACGTCGTTGAACAGTTGGGGCACACCCCCTCTAAAATCTCCATGATATCACTGTTGCTGTGTTCAGAGGCCCATGCCAAGGCCCTGATTGCTTTCCTGAAGATGGCCCACGTGCCACAAGAAACGTTTGTTGATCAATTCACCGACTGTGTGGCCAACCTAACTGCTGATAATGGTCTGGGTTTCTCGGACGTTGATCTGACAGCCAAGGGGAAGAACCATAATAATGCCCTACATGTCTCCATTGAATGCAGAGGCACTACTCTTGCTCATGTGCTGGTTGACACTGGTTCTTCATTAAACGTGCTACCCAAGAAAGCTCTAGACAGGCTGGACTGTGAGGGTTTAGAGCTCAAACCAAGTAACATTGTTGTCCGGGCCTTTGACGGGGTCCAAAAGGATGGTGCATGGTGAGGTTGACGTCCCAATCAGGGTTGGTTCACAAGTCTTTGATTCAAAATTCTATGTGATGGATATCCGTCCATCCTATTCTTGTTTGTTTGGTCGTCCGTGGATCCACAAGGCTGGAGATGTGACCTCCACATTACATCAGAAGCTCAAGTACCCGGTCAGGGGGAAGATCGTAACAGTGCAAGGGGAAGAGGAATACATGGTCAACCACCTCAACTCGTTCCGATACGTGGAAATGGATGGGGAGTTCATTGAGACCCCCTTTCAACATTTTGAAGAGGTGCCACAAACATTGGCAGCAGCAGAAACAGTGACTGAAGAGGGTTCTCCTTTGAAGATAGCCTCCTTAAAGGACGCCCGGGCTGTGATCGAGAAGGGTGAGTGCACAAACTGGGGCAGGCTTCCTGATTTTACTCCAAAGATTGACAAATTTGGCTTGGGTTTCACTGCAGAAGCTCAGAAGGTTGTGCGTAAGGCAAGGATCGGAAGACCTCCCGTATTCATCACTAACCCGGGAGTGAATGCTATTGAGGACGAAGCGGACGAATCTGAATTCGACAGCTGGATCTACCCGACGACCAACGGTGGACCTAGCAACGGGACTGCAAAAGACTTTACACCTATTACTTTTGTCACCCAGTAATGAACTTCTTTGTTTTGAATTTGTAACAAACAATAATCTGAAACTTTATGGCCTGGTGTCTTACCCGGGGCACCGTGGCGTCATTTGTGAGGGCTTGTTATTTGTCACTTCCATATATCATGAATAAAAGCATTAGACGTTTTTCACATTTCAAATCTTGCGCTCCCTTTTCTTTCTTTATATATTGCAAAACAGCTATATTTACACACACACACTCACTTATACAGGTTTCAATCCACTCTGGATCTCACTGGTAACGACTCTGCTACTGCCAGTTATGACTTCGAAAATCCGATCAACTTAGCCGAAGACGAAGGTAAAGATGATTGCGAAGTGCCTGGTGAACTTGCAAGACTGCTACTCCAGGAAGAGAGGGCCATTCAGCCACATGAAGAGCCAGTGGAAACGGTAAATCTGGGTACTGAGACAGACAGAAAGGAGGTCAAGATTGGTGCCAATCTGGAGCTCAGTGTGAAACAACGGTTGATCCAGATGTTGCATGACTATGTGGAAATCTTTGTCTGGTCTTACGAAGACATGCCTGGGTTGGATACTGACATTGTGGTTCATCACCTGCCTACCAAGGAAGACTGCCCTCCGGTTAAACAGAAAGTCCGCCGTATGCGTCCAGAAATGTCCGAGAAAATCAAAGCTGAGGTTATGAAACAATTTGATGTCGGGTTTCTAGCAGTGACTTCTTACCCTCAGTGGGTGGCCAACGTGGTTCCAGTGCCAAAGAAAGATGGTAAGGTCAGAATGTGTGTTGATTACAGGGATTTGAACAGGGCGAGCCCCAAGGATGATTTCCCTTTGCCTCATATCGACGTTCTGGTTGACAATACTGCTCAGCACAAGGTGTTCTCATTCATGGACGGTTTCTCCGGATATAACCAAATCAAGATGGCTCCTGAAGACATGGAGAAGACCACTTTTGCTACTCAGTGGGGCACCTTTTGTTACAAGGTTATGCCTTTTGGATTGAAAAATGCTGGGGCAACCTACCACTTTTTTCCACTTGATTCAGCCTTGTCATGCCACCCACTTGTCCCATGATTAATTTCAAGATTAAACATTAATTTTTCTATTTTATTTAATTTTTATTGATTTAATCCATTTTAAATCCATAAAATTCAAATAAAATCAAAAAAATTAATTAAAGGGGATCTTTGTGGTTTGAATGACCTTTATATGCCATTTACTAGCTGCCAAATTCCTGTAAGCTATTTTTTGTACACAAAATTTTGAATTTGTGCCAAGATGTCCAGATACATGTAAGCATGGAAAGGGAAAGTTTTGCAAATTTTGGAAGCTTTTTAATTTGGTGGATTTTGGTTTGAAAGAATGGCTTTATGGCTTGGATTCTTTCCTTATTTATTTGTCCCCTCCATCTCCTCTATAAATACAAGCCATGAGAAAGCATTACAGAAAAATACACACAGCCTAGAGAACGCCCCAAAATTGCAAAAATTTCCTTGAAGTTGTCAAGCTCGAAAGACCTGATCTAGCCAGATTCAACTACTTCTAAGCACTCCATCAACATCCCAGGTCCCCCAAATGCTTATTTCTATTTTTCCATAACATGTTCCTTTGCAGGTTTCACAAAGGCTTTCCACCATGTGCATCAAACGATCATGCGCCAAGTGGCCTCAAAGATCAATCCAGGGGCTATGAGATGCTGGATACCATGCTCCAAGTCAAAGCACGTGCAGGCAATTCCTAAAGTCAACAAAGGCATAAGCTTATTGGGCCATATTGCTTCCTCAAACCTCCATACCTGGGCCAACACCCCATGGTTCTTTCATATTTTCTTTTGTTTTCTTTTCCTTTTTTATTTTCTTTTAACTAATTATTATTATTAACTATTATTATTATTATTTAATTCATAGATAATTATTTTCATAAACAAAAAAATAAAAAAAAACTAATATTTTTATTATTCTTATTTATTAATTTCACTTTAATTCATTATTTTGTAATTATATTATAATTAATTAATTAGTTTAATTAGGCAATTTTAATCTTTTTTTTAATAACTAAAATAAATTTAGAATTAGATTTTATTAACTTTTAATTTTAATTTCTTTTTATTTTATTTCATTAAAAACATAAAAACACAAAAATATCATTTTCTTAATTAATTAATTAATTAGTTATTAGTTTTAATTTCATTAATTACAAAAAAGGACAAAAAATTCAATTCTTTTCTTAAAAGGGTCAACACCCTTAGGACGTTCCCGATTCTTTCTTTCGCACGTATTTATTTTCTTATTTTATATTTATGTATCTGTACATAGTATGTAATAGTTAATTAGGGATTTTTACCGCTTTATTTAAATTCTCGCACTTATTTACCAAAACGGGTTTTTGTCTTTTGGCGATGTATAGACCCGCGCCTTGTAATAGTTAGATTTACATTTCCGCAATTTATTTTCCGCACTCCTAACTGTTAAATGCATGAAAGAATGTATGGTAAATAAAACCAATCCGTAGCTCACAAATAACATACAAGATAACCTTAACTGAAAAACAACACACAAAGCACATGCCACTCCTAGGATACGCTTCACTCGTTGCCTCGAAATGTGGTCATCAAGCATAGGGTGTCTTAGAGGTCGCCCTTCTGTCCAAAAGATCCAGTTGCCTCGAAACGGTTTCCTCGGATAAAAGGATCTAGGACATTAGGGTTACTTCTAAGATGTCTTACCATTGCTTCGGTGACCACACTGTCCCGATAATCGAATTGACCCGAACAACTTCAACGATGGTGCTACCTACCTCTCAATGGTGGGATAGCACTATCTAAAGGACTCTTACACAACTTAATTCCTTAGGGTAGGTAGATGACTCATGGATACTTGCTCTTTTTCAAAACAAACAAAATACTTTTCACACCTTACACTTTCAAAAAGTTTTCAAACAATACTTCATACACTCTTGAGGACTAATACAAGAGTTACCTAGAAGTTTTTCAAACTAAACTTTTTTTTCAAAACCCACACACATTTGAAAAGCAAACAAATTTTTGAAAACATAAGAGCAAGTACCTAAGAGCCCGTGGATAACCACAGATAGAAAGGGTGCTAACACCTTCCCTTTCTATAAATCTACCTCCCGAACCGAGAGACATCTCGAATAAGGAATTTTGTTGTGCTTTTGTCCTTTCCATGTTGGAGAACATAAAAGACGGTGGCGACTCTTTCTTACCGCGACATTTCGCGAAACCAGCACTAAAAAACAGTCAGTTCTATTTCCACCGATCACAGACGGCATCCCAAATTTCTTCTCCTTGTGCTTCTAGATGCGCCTTCATGCGTATTTTCCAGAAGTCAAAATATTCACCACAGAATAGAGGAGGTTTTTTGTTACTACCACCATCTCTGAAAACGGGATTATGATTTGCGGAAGCCATTCTAGATCTTTTAGGAGCAGGTTACATATAACCTGCTCTGATACCAATTGTAAGTACGAAGTGCGCCTAAGAGGGGGGGGGGGTGAATTAGGTACTTTTAAAAATTTTGGTTTTTAGTGATGATGGTTCTTATTTTTCTGGTTATAAGAGATTTTAGGAAAGCTTAAAAATGCAGAAAAATAAAGAGACACGGGCAATATATCCTGGTTCCCCTCACAGTCCAAGAGTACTCCAGTTCCCTTTCAACATGAAAGAGATTTCTTTATTGTGGAAAACTTACATAAGAACTACCAACCAAATCAAGAACAATCCTCTTGGACCAAGAACAATCCTCTTGGATTTTCACTAAGTTACCTATGAGAACAATCCTCTCAATGTAACTACACTTGTATCCAACAACTTGGAGAAACAAGATTTCAACAAAAACAATTAAACTTAATTCCAACAATCCTGGAAAATAAGTAAGTAAAAACAATTTGTGAGTTTGAGTGAGTAGAGTATATTGATCACTTAAGAGTTATTTTGACAATGTATAATCTTCTTCTTTCAATAATAATATTGTACAAAGACTCAAGATATATTTGCTCAAAGTTTTCTGTTTTAAAGTATGAAAATAAATGCAGAAAACTTATGCATGAAAATGAAGAATGCTTGAGTTTGTATTTTTAAAGTTCAGAAAAATATTATGAAAGAAGGTTTTTGATATGAATTTGAAATTGGATATTTATATGTTCATAACACCCTTTTGAAACATCATGAAGATCTGGAAATGTATCATGAACAAATGCCAAGTTTGAGTGAAAAGATGTAATGAAAAGGCATGATCAAAAGGTATGAACAAAGCTATAAATTTTCAAATTCGTGCAGTGTGTAATCGATTGCACCTTTAGTCTAATCGATTGCACAAGGTTTTTAACAGCTATATTTTCAAAATTTTAAGAGTGCAATCGATTGCATCAATAATGTAGTCGATTGCAGGCTAAGTCAGTAGCAAAATTTAACTGAGTGCAATCGATTGCACCAACTATGTAATCGATTGCATGCTAAGACAGAATCAATTGTTTTGAAAATTTTAAGTGTGCAATCGATTGCACAAACTATGTAATCGATTGCATCAAGAAACAGAAGCAAAAGATTTGGAATTTTTAAAGAGTGCAATCGATTTCACTGAGATGTAAATCGATTGCATGCATATGAAAAATGAAAATTAATCTTTGAAAGGCTTGAGAATGATTTTTAAACATTTCTTTTTCATTTTTGAGCATCTATATCTTAAGATCAAAGTAGATAATATTATTGTACCTTTAAAAGATGTTGAGAGCTTTGATTGAAGATATCATTCTTAGATGCTTAGATGCTTGACCAAAGTCTTTGCCTTCTTTTGTAAGCCATGGTTTGTCTTCATCAAAACAAAAGGTTTATTTGAGACGCTTGATTTCACAGTTGCTTGTGGATTCCAACTTCTTTCTCCATTGTTGAAGTTGTTGGAGTAGTTATTGCAACCTCCTCTTCCTTCTCCTCCATATCCTCGTCCACGTCCACGATATTGGCCACGACCTCGTCCTCTTTAGCTCTTGTAATTCGCATAGTTTGCTTCCTTTATGTTGAGTTGTAGTAATTGCTCCATAGCCTCATTTTGTTTAATTTTTCTCTTTTGTTTTTCTCTGTATGCTTGTAAGGAACCCATGAGTTACTCAATAGTCATGGTCTTTAGATCCTTATTTTCTTCAATATTGGTAACAATGAAGTCCAAACTTGGATTTAAAGTGCGAAATATTTTCTCCATGACTTTCACATCATCAACATCTTCACCATTTCTCTTAAGTTGATTGACTACAGCCAATACTTGAGAAAAATAATCTGAAATTGACTTGGACTCCTCCATAAATAAACGTTCAAAGTCACCTCTAAGAGTTTGAAGACGAATCTTTTTTACCTGCTCAACTCCTTTGTTGCAAGTTTGAAGCTTGTCCCATGCTTCTTTGACCGTTGTTGCGTTGGATATCTTCTCAAACGTATCTTCATCCACCGATTGATAAATGAGAAAAAGAGCTTTCTTGTCTCTCTTTCTTGACTCCTTCAATGTCTCTCTTACACCTTGACTTAGCAAAGATTCATCTTGATCCGTGAAGCCTTTCTCAATAATATCTCACACATCTTGAGTTCCTAGTAGCGCCTTCATCTTGATACTCCAATTATCATAGTTGTTCTTTGTGAGCATCAGCATTTGAAAAGGGAAACCACAATTCGTCATTTTGTAGATCTTGAAGCTCTAATACCACTTTGGTTGAAATAAGACCTTTTATGTTAAGGAGAAGTGTGTGGGGATATTAAAGGTTTGAATATAAATTTGATAAGTAGGATAATTTTTTATGGAGGAGAAGAACTTTGTATTTTTGCTTGATACAGATGTGTGGGATTACATCTCTATTTATAGTACTCTAAGGAGAACTCTAGACACACTAATTCTAGAGAGTTCTCAACTCTAGAGATCCAAAGACTATTCTAGAAAATATTACAATTATAAGAAATATCTAGAGATTCCAAATATTACAAGAATTCTCTAGAAAACTACTTAAGTCCAAAATAACTAAGCTCAAAAATCAATTAATAAATTTAGACCCAAATGAAGTTTAATATTTTCAACAGCAACAGACCAGGCTAGTTGGTATTGGAAGAAAGAAGTCAAGAATCAAATGAAGAATGTTAGTCCTAACAATACTGTGATAGCAGGGCAGTACAGCATCAAAGATCATCATAAGCTTCTAAATGGACCTCATAACAAGTTCTTCTGGGCTCCTATTGTTTGGGCAAGACTCAGTGTTCCTAATCACAAATTCATCTTATGGTTGGCTGTGCAGAATCGGTTGAAGACTAAGGAAAGACTTATGAAGATGAACATTGTAAGTGACTTCAACTATTTGATATGTGGGGATAGTGGAGAAACAAACAAGCATCTATTTTTTTATTGTGACTTTAGTAGTATGGCTTGGAGGGAAGTGAAGAAATGGTTAGGCTGGCAGACGAAAGCCATGGATCTTATGCAGAGTCTGAAGTGGATCAATCGTGCGCATATATGAAATCAAAAAAAATTAAATACACTTAATCATTTAATAAACGTAATTTTTTTTTTTTTTATAATCAAACTAGAGTAATAAGTGAATAACATGTTATTTAATAAAAAAAATTAAAATGATCGTATATGAAAATTTTGTTCCTGCGAGAATTCTAGCCAATAAGGTTATACCATAGCTTGAATTTGAAGTTAGATCAATGCCTGCTATAGAAAACAAAATACTCAAGACAAAAGGCTGAAAATTTATGCTCCCATTTCGTCAACAAGATTAAAAATTAAAAATAAAATAGATGCTCCCTTTTAATCTGATCCCTATAAGACATTGAAAGCTAAATTATGTCTCATTTCTCCTTTAAAAATATATTATTAAAGATCAAAACATAGTCAAAATTATAATTTTTTTAAAAAGTTATATTTTAAATATGATTTTTTTTTTTAATTTATAATGTGAATATTATAAACTTTAATGCAATAATTAATAGCTAATAATTAATTATTATAAATTATTTTAATTTAATTTATATTAAAAATTAAATATCACTAATATACAGATTTAAAGTCCATTAATAAAGAATTATAAAATTCTTTTAAAGCACGTCGAATTCTATTATAAATAATTTTTTTTCAAAACTAATTTAAAATTAATTAAATTAAATTTTTTATGCAATTTTTGTTTTATTTAAAATATACGATGAGATGCTATCATGATGACATATAATTAAAAAAAAAATTCTTTACACTTAGTAGTGGTGAAAATCACCTCTAAAAAATTAAAAATATTTTTCAGAGATTCACATTCGAACGCACCTATCAGCATGTTTCGGATGTGAATCTCCGAAGATATACCCTTTTTTCACATTTTATAACATAAACGTTGAATTTGAAATTTTTGAAGTAATTTCAGATATGCACATGCGAAACATGCTAATAGATAACTTCGGAAGTGGATCTCCGAAACTTCCTCTGTTTGTGTCATTTTTGTTTACAACAACATAGTTACCCCCCAACCATATAAACAGACAAAATTTTTCGAAAACATGAAACGAACATAACATTACGGACATAACGATTATATTAGATGTTCAAACACATTGAAACATAATTTAGTACATAAGTTGTTCAGAAAGTGCGTAATGTCAAAAATATTACATCAATAACAAAAAATAAAACATTACATAGGCTACTGCTACTGTGTATGCTTGATCCTCACCCCCTGTGACCTCCTCTGTCGACTGTAATGCGCCGCACTAGATGCCTCCGTAACTATCCTTCCAACGATGGCAACCGCCTCAGTACCACCCTTCTCGATGATACCGAAATCCAATGTCTCGTGTCCAAGTAGGTGTATCCACTGACAGGCCGGCAAAAAATCAGTGGCATGGTCATCCTCGGCCTACTGGTTCTCCAAGATCTCCTCATGAGCTGGCATGGGTGGTCGTCCAGGACCATCCGGAATCAATGTCGGCATCATGTTTGCAATGTTTCTGGATAGTTTGATTTAATTTACAGCGCAGGAATAAGCTTTTGCCATTGTTAGGGCTTCGTGCTCCAATTTGGGGTTTTGAGTTTCAAGCAAAATTAGGCCTGATAATGGGTATCATGATGATCAGAGTTTCAAACACAGTTGATCCATGGTCCCCAATTGAATTTATATTATGTGTGCTTGATTTTTGAATGACACAAGTTTCAGCAACAGACCTGCATCTGTGGGTAAAGGTTCAGAGCCTAAAACGACAGTTCCAGGAAAGAAGACAACAGCGTGTCACAACCTGACTGACTGGTTTAAATTCTGGCGCGTTTATTCTGGCCACTAACTTATTTTCCAATATATTATTTATTCTTTATTATATTAACAAGTTAACATCCAGCGCAGTTGGTCAGAGGAAGGAAATCAGAAACTCATGTCTTGGGTTCAATCTCAGGCGTGAGCTTTTGGCATTTTCTCCATTATTTTCACCAGATCCAGCACATACACTTTCTGAGGGTCATCATCTTCCGATCCATCAGCCAGAATCAGATCCAGCACATACACCTCCTGAGCGTCATCATCTTCTGATCCATCAGCCGAAATCAGATCCAGCACATACACCTTCTGAGGGTCATCATCTTCTAATCCATCATCCAGAACCAGAGCCAGCGCATAAACCTTCTGAGGGTCATCATCTTCTGAATCTGTCTCCAGCCATATCTGCTGACAGCATGCCCATTTGGTTAATTTTTTATTTTTCTTTATTTCCTTTTCTTTAATTATTATGTTTTTTTTAAAATCAACACAAAAAATTACTTTATTAAATTCACCAATCAAAAAACACCAAAAAAAGATTTATTTTCTTAATAAATGTTTTTTAATTAATTAGTTTAATTTAATTTATGGAAATTTTAACTTGTTTTTTTTTTCAATTAAAATCAAAATAGAAAATTAGGTTAAGCTCTTGATTGAATTCCTTTCTTTTACTTTTCTCAAATAAACAAAACACGAAAATAGGTTTTTAGAATAAGTTAATTCATGTTTCTTAATTTAAAATTAATTAGAACTTAGGATTTTCTTTTTAATTTAATTGTTTCATTATTTTCTCAAATAACAAAAATATGACAAAAACATTTTTTTTAATCAATCGCAAGTAGGATTAGTCAAAGGGTCAAAACCCTAATCGGCTCGCATTTAATTCGTCGTGTGCCTATTATTTATTCTTCCAATATTTTGTAACTGTTCATGGTTTGTAATAGTTTAATTTAGGGTTTTATTTAGTGTTTAAATCCCCGGGTTTTTTGGCTATGTAATTAATCCCCCTCCCCGAAGCCTTGTAATAGCGTAGATTTATTTTCTCGCATTTTTAATTCCCGCAAATATTTAACTGTTTAGATGTATGCTAATAGGATTGTATGGCAGGAATGCATGACAAATTAATACGGTTAGAAAACCCTAATGTGCAAAGATTAAATAACTGAAAACAAATCATTCGCACATATCACTCTTAGGGTATACTCTCACTTCGGTTGCCTTCAGTAAACGATCATTAAGCATAGGGTGTCTTAGTGGTTGCCCTCCTGTCTGAAAAAGATCAAATGTCCCCTTCGAATGTTGCCTCGAAAATGTTGCCTCAGATATGATCTTAAGACTCTAGGGTTATTACTAAGATGTCCTAACATTTCTTTAGCGATCGTACGTCCCTTTCAAAATGACCCTTACAATTCCAACGACGGTGTTACCTATTTATCAATAGTAGGATAGTGTTGTCTAAAGGAAATAAGAATAGAAACGATCATTTTTCGAGTAGGTAGATTCTAGTAGGTACTTGCTCAAATCAAAACTTTTCACACTTACACATTTCAAAATAATTTTCAAAACAACTTAGTCACACCTTTGAGGATTGATACAAGGGTTATCACGAAGTAAAACATTTTCAAAAACAAAGCACATACACAAGCAATTTTAAAAAGATGAGCAAGTACCTAAGAGCCCATGGAAAACCATGGATAGAAAGGGTGCTAACACCTTCCCTTTCCATAATCTACCCCCCGTACTCAGAATATCTCGAAAAAGGATTTTTTTCTGTAATTTTTTCTATTCCGATTGGATGAAATAAAAGTCGGTGGTGACTCTTGCTTACCGTGACATTTTGCGAATATAAAACGTAAAATGCAAACCAGCGTCAAACAGTCGGTTATGCCACCGTATCACAGAATTGGCGACTCTGCTGGGGAGAGTTAAGTGGGGTATACCTTAGGATCTAGGTCATCATAATTGCTTCTCTTGATTGCTTTGTTTGCTTTACTTTTAAGGGTTTTGTTTGGGGTTACTATAGATCCTAACCCGGATCTGGGGACACCTTTTAGGTAAGTAGCAATAGATTGTGAGGGAACTGTACGGTGTATACCAATACGGTTGAAGCAGTAGCTACGTTGATGTGGCACATTGGTTGGTACCGGTATCCCTTGTGGAGAAACGAGGAGAATACGGGGCCGCTGCGTGGTGTCGTTAAGCATCAACTGACCTTAGAACCTTTAATCGCCCAACTTGGCCATTATAAAGTAGTGAGATAGCCGGCCTCGGTGTAAAGCTGAGAACTGGTTGATACTCGATGCTACACTCATTGAGACCATACTCTCGAGATAGTTCTGGCCGCAAGAAAATATTGCGTGAGCTGAAACCATGACCGATGGAGGATGGTCAGTGATATTGAGATCCTCTAGAACCCGGTTACTTTTCTAGGACAGGTTTGAACCAACTTAACTTCAAGAGGGTATTACCTTTGACCTCACGCAAGCCTTAAACCTAAGGGCTTTCTGTGATTTGACTGTGTTTGCAATATCTGTGTTTGCTATACATGTGGTTTATCATGACATCATGCATCATAACATGGCATTCATGCTTCATTACACTAACCATTTCAAAGACCAAGGGAATTTATCTTTGTTTTATTTTGCAGATTATGGCGTTCGTGCGCAGAAATACTATCCGAGTCAACTTTGTGCAGATACCTGCCCAACTTAAAGAGCTAGCCTCAAGAGTTTCTGAGACTTCTATATTCATTAGGAGACACGGTCAACTCCTCAGCCTGGTTACTTTAAATCTTGATGAGCAGATGATGAGCGTACTATTTCAGTTCTTTGATCCCGTGCATCATTGCTTCACCTTTCCAGATTACCAGCTGGTACCCACCTTGGAAGAGTTCCCTCATCTATTGGGCATATCCATCCTTGCACAGGTACCTTTCACAGGTATGGAGGAAGTTCCTAGACCATAAGACATTGCCTCAGCCCTGCATTTGAAACGGGCTGATGTAGTATCCAATTGGGAAACACGAAGCGGGGTCGAAGGTTTTCTAGCCAAATTTCTGATAGACCAGGCTCAGCTATTCTGGGATGATTTGGATTTTCAAGCTTTTGAAGATGTCTTGGCTCTCCTTATCTATGGTTTGGTTCTCTTCCTAAACCCGGATTCCTTTGTAGATGTGAATGCTGTCAAGATTTTCCTTTCTCACAACCCTGTGCCTACCTTGCTGGGAGATATCTTGCATGCTCTCCACACCCGTACTATGAGGAGAAGAGGAACTCTTATGTGTTGCATGTCGTTTCTATCGAGGTGGTTTATTTCTCACCTCCCTAAGTCTGTGCTGAAGAACGAAGAAGGTTTAGGTTGGTCCTACAGAATAATTTCACTTGCTTATACATATATTCTTTGGTGTTCCCGGGCTATGGAAGACACTGTTGTTATTTACCATTGTGGGGGATACCCTAATGTCCCATTGCTTGGAATCAGAGGGGGTATAACTTACAATCCTTGTCTAGCTTTGCGACAATTTGGTCGTGCTCGGAGAGATGGTCCCCATGAGTTACTTCTCGAGGACATTGTATTCGACTATAAGGAGGATGTTAAGGAGCATCGCCGGAGGTTTATACGAGCTTGGCGCATGGTGAACAGATCTGACCCCCAAGAGTTGGGACCAAAGACTTCCCTTCCTATGCAGCCTTACCTCTAATGGGCCCGAGCTCGTGCCCAGAAGCTTGGGATGCCCTATAAGGCCGTATTACCAGTGATTGTGGAGCCCACTAATGAAGAAGGCATTCCTTACACGGTTCTCTATCCTTACATGCCCACTGATCCTGGGGAGTTACAGAGGTCTTGGATTCAGCTGAAGAATGAGCTGGACACTTATCAGGACCAGTTCCATGAGCAAGAGAGGAAGGTTTTGAAGCTCACCAGGCAGCTCGAGGAAGAAAGAGTGATCAATGACTACATCAGCACAAAGAGGAAGCGACCATGGGACTTTTGATTTTGCTTTTTCTAGTTTTAGATTTTGTTTTATTTACTTCTTTGTAACTCCTTAAAGGCATTGTTGAACCTTTCAAAGTTAAGCTAATAAAGTTTTGTTTATTTTTGGTTTACAAATTTAAATCTCCCAAAGTCTTTGAAATCATTACATGCGCATCCCATTATCATGCACATCATTACAGGTACCCTTACAGGTTTCTCATCTTCTTCGCTATTTATTTTAGCAGAAATGTCTTTCGATCAAGCCATCAAAGATCTTCAGGCACAGAATGCCCAATTCCAACAGATGTTCATAAGTCTGACTAAAGGGCAAGAGGATCTGAAGACCCTTATTCTGAAAGAGAAGAAGAAGAAGAAGAAGAAGAAGAAGGTCGGTATTCTGAACATGGGTAGAAGATTCGGAGAAAGATTGAAGCAACAAACTGATCTGACCTCCTCATCCAAGGACGGGGAGAACCAAGAAAGGGAAAAGGACCCTAGTCCTGTAGTTTCTGATAACGATACAGATTACGATGATTAGCAATATCCTCCTACTGAGGATAGGTACAAGCAGCTAGAAGACCGTCTGAGTGCTATGGAAATTCAGAAAATACCTGGTTTGGACTTCATAGAATTGGGACTGGTATCGGGAGTGGTGATCCCTCATAAGTTCAAAGCTCCAGTTTTTTCCAAGTACGGTGAAGTATCATGTCCAAAGCTCCATCTCCGCTCGTATGTCAGGAAAATCCAACCCCACACTGCTGATAGAAATTTGTGGGTGCATTTCTTTCAAGATAGTCTGTCAGGGACCCAGCTTGAATGGTTCTACCAGTTGGAAGGAGCCAGTGTCCGAAATTGGAAAGATCTTGTTGCTGCTTTCTACAAGAAGTATCAGTACAATGCCGACCTTGCTCCCACTCGTACTCAGCTTCAGGATATGTCCATGGGTGCAGGTGAAGGTTTTAAGGACTATGCTCAAAAATGGAGGGATTTGGCTAGAAGAGTCCAACCCCCTTTGTCTGATAGGGAGTTGGTTGACATGTTTCTGGGGACGCTATCTGGTCCATTTTTCAATCACTTGATCGACAGCTCGTCATCTGGTTTCACTGAGTTGATTTTGACTGGAGAAAGAGTGGAAGCTGGCATTCAAAGTGGGAAAATACAGAAAGATGCCTCCTCGAGTTCAACAAAGAAGCCTTTTACTGGTAATAAGGAAGCCAGTGCAGTCTATAGCCCGAGGGGCCAAAACAGATCTGAACACCGTCAAACGGTAAATGCTGTAGTGATACTAAGACCCACAGTTGCTCCACAATTCAACAATCAACAAAGGGTGGAAAGACCGCAGCGGCAGTTTACCCATATCAATATGACTTTGTCTGAAGTTCTACCTCATCTTCTGAAATCTAACTTGGCAACCTTGAGAGAGGCTCCCAAGAATCTAAACAATACTTCTCCCAGATACAATCCCAACGCGTGGTGCGCCTACCATTCCGAGAGTCCGAGCCATGATACAAATGATTGATGGGCCCTGAGAAACAAAGTACAAGATTTTCTCGAAGCCAAGGAGATAGAGTTTGATGCTCCAGAAAAGCCGAATGTTATAACTGCTCCCATGCCCAAACATGGTCGTGGAGTTAATGTTGTTGACACCGATTTATTTGTGACCTCTGTTGAAGAAATTTATACTCCTCTGATGACAGTTAAGAAGAATTTGTTGTTGGCCAGTTTATTTCTGGGTTGTGGTGAAGGTTGTCACATGTGTTCAATTCTGCCTTCCGGTTGCTATTTGTTGAAGTCAGGTGTTCAGCGCCTGATGGATAATAAAGAAATTTTGTTTGAGAAGACTATAATTCGGTTTGTTCCAAATGAAGACATTGCCATTATAACCATTTCCGCCAATCCTTCCAAGGTTTCCTCAAGAAAACTTGTTAGGGTTACACCTGTTACAAGAATTGCTCCGCTAATAATCATTGTGCCTGGTCGTATTCCGTACACCTCAGACAAGGTTGTCCCATGCCATTATAGTGCTGATATATATTACAACGGTGTTAAGCAAGAATTGAAGATTGAAGAAGTTGATACTGATATCAGTAATATTGTCAGGACTAGAAAGGTTACCCAAAGTGGAAAGGTCTTCTCTCCCGAGATTTCCCCAAAGACTGTTATCAAGCCTACTGTTATTCTAACTGTTGCTCCAACCAGCACTCCTGACAGTTCTCTTATTCCTACTCCAATTATTACACCCGCAACTAATCATGTTCTTACTCCAGTTATAACCCCTGCTGCTGAGCCATCTGGGACTCGGGGCAAAGAAATTATAGGTGAGCCTTCCCGGACGGAGGCACCTAAGAAAATAGTTGTGGAAGCCTCTGAACAAGAAATAGAGGAAATATTGAAAATTATCAAGAAGAGCGACTACAATGTGGTTGAGCAGCTGGGGTAGACCCCGTCAAAGATCTCCATGTTATCCTTGTTGTTGTGTTCTGAAGCCCATGCAAAGGCTTTGATTGCATTTCTCAAGACTGCGCATGTGCCGCAGGAAACTTCTGCAGATCAGTTCAAAGATTGTGTGGCCAGCCTAACTGCTGACAATGGGCTAGGCTTTTTAGATGCGGATCTGACCCCTAAAGGGAGGAATCATAATGATGCTCTGTATGTCTCGATCGAGTGCAGGGGCACTACTATGGACCATGTGCTGGTAGATACCAGGTCCTCACTGAATGTTCTACCAAAGAAAGCATTAGACCGTCTGGATTGTGAAGGTTTGATTCTAAAGCCGAGTAACATTGTGGTAAGGGCTTTTGATGGATCCAAAAGGATGGTGCACGGGGAGGTGGACATCCCTGTCAAAGTGGGTTCTCAGACTTTTGCGTCCACCTTCTACGTAATGGATATCAGACCATCGTATTCTTGCTTGTTGGGTTGTCCTTGGATCCATAGGGCTGGGGAAGTTACTTCCACACTCCATCAAATGCTGAAATACCCAGTGAAAGGGAAGATTGTCACGGTGCGAGGTGAAGAAGAGTATATGGTGAGTCATCTTAATTCCTTCTGCAATGTGGAGATGGACGGGGAGTTCATAGAAACCCATTGTCAGAATTTTGAAGAGGTCCCTAAGTTCTCGGCATCAACTGAAGTTACTACCGGCAAACCTCCACTGAAGATGGCTTCTCTCAAGGATGCCAATGTTGTAGTGGAAGAAGATGGGTGTACCAATTGGGGTCAGCTCCCTGATTTCACTCATAAAACTGACAAATTTGGTTTGGGCTTTACTACAGGGGCTCAAAGGGCTGTTAGGCGCGCACGGATTGAAAGACCTCCTCTACACATCAGCAATCGGGGAGTTAACACAATTGAGGATAGTGAAGAAGATTCAGACATCGACAGCTGGATCTACCCAACAACCAACGGAGGACTGAATAACTGGACGGCGAAGGACTTCATACTTGTTTCTTTTATTCCGCAGTAATTGACTTATGTTTTAAGATTTGTAATAAACAATTTGAAACTTTACGGCCCGGTGCCTTGCACGAGGCACCTTGGCTTTGTTTATGAGGGCTAATTATTTGTCATTTCATATATCATTAATAAAGCATTAGACGTTTCTTGCATTACAAATTTTTCGCTCCTTGTATTTTCTTTTCTGTTTCCCACTTTATCAAAACAGCTATTTACTTACACACACTCACGTATCATACTGCAGATCCATATCCACTTTGGATCCCATTGATAACGACTCTGCTACTGCCAGTTATGGCTTAAAAAATCCGATCAACCAAGTTGAGGACGAAAGTGAGGATGATTATGAGGTTCCTGGAGAACTTGCTAGACTATTACTGCAGGAAGAAAGGTCCATACAGCCTCATGAAGAGCCAGTTGAGTCAGTAAATTTGGGTACAGAGGAAGACAGGAAAGAGGTTAAGATAGGTGCGAATCTGGAGCCTAGTGTTAAACAACGGTTAATACAGATGCTACGTGACTATGTTGAGATCTTCGCCTGGTCCTATGAAGACATGCCTGTTTTGGACACTGATATTGTGGTTCATCGCTTGTCGACTAAAGAAGACTGCCCTCCGGTAAAGCAGAAGGTATGCCGTATACGCCCTGAAATGTCAGAGAAAATCAAAGTAGAGGTCATGAAACAGTTCGACGCAGGATTCTTAGCTATCACTTCTTATCCACAGTGGGTTTCCAACACTGTTCCAGTACCTAATAAGGACGGTAAGGTACGAATGTGTGTGGACTACAGAGACCTGAACAGGGCAAGCCCCAAGGATGACTTCCCGCTTCCTCATATTGATGTTTTAGTCGACAACACCGCGCAACATAAGATCTTCTCTTTCATGGATGGTTTTTCTGGCTACAACCAGATCAAGATGGCTCCTGAGGACATGGAGAAGACAACCTTCGTTACACAGTGGGGCACCTTTTGTTACAAGGTAATGCCTTTTGGGTTGAAGAATGTTGGGGCAACTTATCAGCGTGCCATGGTCGCTTTATTCCATGATATGATTCACCACGAGATCGGGGTTTATGTTGATGACATGATAGCCAGGTCCCAGACTGAGGAAGAGCACCTTGATCATCTACAGAAACTGTTTTACATGTTGAAAACGTACAAGCTGAGGTTGAATCCAAACAAGTGTACCTTCGGGGTAAGGTCTGGTAAGCTGTTGGTTTTGTTGTCAGTGAAAAAGGTATTCAGGTGGACCCTGCAAAGGTAAAGGCCATACAAGATATGTTGGATCCTCGCACAGAAAAATAAGTCAGAGGTTTCTTGGGACGTCTGAATTACATCGCTAGGTTCATTTCACATCTGACTGCTACTTGTGAGCCAATCTTCAAGCTGCTGAAGAAAGATCAAGTGGTAAAGTGGAATGATGAATTCCATATTGCTTTCGAAAGAATCAAGGAATACCTTCAAGAACCACCAATTTTGATGCCTCCAGTTGAAGGAAGACCTTTGATATTATACTTGACAGTGTTGGACAATTCAATGGGGTGTGTACTAGGGCAGCATGACGAGTTTGGCCGAAAAGAGTACGCCATTTACTACCTTAGCAAAAAGTTTATCGACTGTGAGACCCGATACTCATTGCTCAAGAAAACTTGTTGCACTTTGGCATGGGCTGCTCGCCGGCTGAGACAGTATATGCTGACTCACACTACCTTATTGATATCAAAGATGGATCTGATCCAGTATATTTTTGAGAAGCCCGCTCTCTCCGGAAGAATAGCAAGATGGCAGATGATCTTGACTGAGTACGACATCTAATACACAACCCAAAAAGCAATCAAGGGGAGTGTATTGGCGGATCATTTGGCGCATCAGGCCATGGATGACTACCAGTCCATGAATTTCGAGTTCCCGGATGAGAATATCATGTTGTAACCGACTGCGAAGAACCTGGACCGGATGAAGGACCCGAGGAGGGATCCCGATGGTCTATGTATTTTGATGGAGCCTCGAACGCATTGGGTAATGGAATTGGTGTTGTAATTATATCTCCTGAGGGCTTTCATACTCCGCTCACCGCCCGATTATATTTTAACTGCACCAACAACATGGCGGAGTATGAAGCATGTATCATGGGTCTTCGAGATGCTATTGACCTGAGGATTAAGTTCTTGAGTGTATTCGGAGATTCTGCTCTTGTGATAAGTCAGATCAAAGGCGAGTGGGATACGAAGGACCCGAATCTTATTCCTTACAAAGAGTATGTACTGACATTGCTCCCCCACTTCGAGGAGATAACCTTTGAACACTTCCCAAGAGAGGAGAACCAGTTGGCGGACGCGCTAGCTACCATGTCTTCTATGTTCAAAGTTAGGTGTGACAATGAAGCTCCCCAAATTACCATTGAGAGGTTGGACGAACCCGCACATTGCTGTGACATTGAGACTGAAGAGGTAGTAGATAAACCCTGGTTTCACGAGGTAAAGAGGTATCGTGAGGCTCAAGAATACCCCGAGGGGGCATCTATTAATGATAAGAAGTTTCTGAGAAGGTTCGCTGCGAAGTTCTTCATCAGTAATGGAATCCTCTATAATCGTAACCACGATTCAACCTTACTGCGGTGTGTAGACAAGAGCGAGGCAAAAAGGATCATGGCAGAGTTACATGAAGGTACCTTCGGAACTCATTCCAGTGGACACACCATGGCGAAGAAAATCCTACGGGAAGGATATTACTGGTCCACTATGGAAGTCGATTGTTATCAGCACTCTCGAACCTATCATAAGTGCCAAGTCTATGCTGATAAGGTGCATGTACCTCCAGTTCCCCTGAACCTTTTGACAGCTCCTTGGCCCTTTGCAATGTGGAGAATCGACATGATCGGCAAGATCATACCTACTGCGTCTAACGGGCATCGCTTCATTCTGGTAGAAATTGATTACTTTACGAAGTTGGTTAAGGCAGCTTCCTTTACTACAGTAACCAAGAACGTCATAGCGCGGTTCATCCAACACAATCTGATTTGTCGATATGGTGTACCAGAGATGATTATTATTGACAATGGTACAAATCTCAATAACACAATGATCATCAAGCTCTGCAAACAGTTTAAGATTCAGCATCATAACTCTTCTCCCTACCAGCCAAAGATGAATGGCGTTGTTGAAGCGGTTAATAAGAACATCAAGAAGATTATACAGAAGATGATGGTGACATACAAAGACTGGTACGAGATGTTACCATTCGCTCTTCATGGGTATCGTACCTCAGCACGGACGTCGAAAGGGGAAACACCTTACTCTTTGGTGTATGGCATTGAGGCAGTCCTACCCATCGAAGTCCAAATACCCTCTCTCCGGATTATGAAGGATGTGGGTTTGAACAAAGACGATTGGATCTAAACCCGACTTGATCAGCTGAATCTAATCGATGAAAAGAGACTTACTGCTATCTGTCATGGTCAGACGTATCAAAAACGAATGATCAAGGCTTTTAACAAGAAAGTCAGACGTCAAGAATATCAAGTCGGGGATCTGGTGATCAAACGCATTATACTACCGCAAGGTGATCCCAGGGGAAAATGGACCCCCACGTACGAAGGACCATTTGTGGTTAAGAACATTTTCTCGGGAGGAGCTATGATTCTAACCACCATGGACGGTGACGACCTTCCTCACCCTGTTAATGCAGACATAGTGAAAAGATACTACGCATAATCAAAGACCCGCTAGGTTGACTGGCCTAGGCAAAAATAAGGGTTTCCCGGCGAACCAAAAGGGTTTGGGAAAAAGTAAGGGATGAAAATGAAAAAAATGTACACCCGGCAAGTCGAAAACCTGAAAAGGCGGCTTGGGCAAAAAAGGGTATCCCGGTGGACCGAAAACTTGAAAGGGCGGTCCAGGCAA
The DNA here is from genome assembly GCA_948472305.1 of Vicia faba. Classification (NCBI taxonomy): domain Eukaryota; kingdom Viridiplantae; phylum Streptophyta; class Magnoliopsida; order Fabales; family Fabaceae; genus Vicia; species Vicia faba. The sequence goes on along the minus strand of OX451735.1, from coordinate 637,509,096 downwards.
AAATTAGGGATCGAAGTGTAACACTGTGTCTCATTGGATTATCTTG